>JAWPHD010003938.1:0-201584 GCA_037043455.1 Cyrtodaria siliqua | reverse complement strand
AGTACGTACTTAAGCATATATATATTATTTTGTTTGGACTTCTTGTAGCATTATGCATCTTATTCATACTTCACCCATATTGGGGCAATGGTTCAGACAGAAAATATTTGTCCCGATATATATTACCAAAACTACTTGTGTATAAATCATTTTAAAGAGTTTTCATATACATCTATGCGGAACGTCGGTGGTTCTACCCAGGTGCCCGCCCGTGCACGAAAATTGCCCGGAGGGGCACCTGGGGTCTTCCTCCACCAATGGAAGCTGGAAAGTCGCCATATGAGCGGTTGGTGCGACTATAAAATCCAATTCAATCAATCAATCATATACATCTACTTTAAACAGATTTATGATACGAAGCTATATTGGATGAAAGTCTTTTTCGCAATCAAAACTCATACTCATGGTAATAAAATAAATTGTGCAATAAACGGACACATAATTTACCTTTGTTTGTTTTCAGACATATGGACGTATAAAACTCCCTTAATTCCTGTAAGTGGTCTCCTAACCAAGCGATAGCTGGTCCTAGGTATTCATAAATTATACACGTTATGATACACTTTATCGTCGCAAGTGGCTGTAGAAACGATGGCCCTAAATCAATATTATAAATTATACGCGTTAAGATAAACTTGAATATCGTGTTATGTACGGAAGCGTATTCGTGCCTCGTCTTGTTGGGTTATATTGAATTTCTCAATTTGCAATAACTCGAGTTGTTATGATATACATTTATAAATCGATATATTTACGTCGACTTAACACGATGTAATTCCAATAAATGCTAAACAAATACGTTGAACTGGTTCTTTTTTTTACAATAAATCGTTTTTAGTGAACTTGATATTTATTTATTTTTATTTCTATCGCGTTGAAACAAAGCAAATAAAAATATATTAATATAAAGGTACTCGACGTAATGAGTATTATCTGTATTACACGAGACATTTATCTAATATACACGAGATATTTATTTCAAGCTATGTACAGTTTATCGATTATGTGATATAAATATGTCGATTTAAAATCTAAAAAATGATAAAACATTTCGAGTTAACGTCATGTTTTTATTTAATCAAATTTACACGGAAATGATTAGCCTCGGTCGTCCGGCATGCTTCCGATTTCTTTGCTACGCTATGTTACGTGTATTATAGTCTCGGTTTGTTAGTGTGTTTGTTTGTTTGTATTGTGTTTTACGTCATTTTCAACACATGTAATGTTGAGGCAGAGTCCCATCCACTTTTCCTGGGTAGAACCTGTAGAACCTTCCACCATCCGTAAGAATCGACACTTCCTAACATACAAGTCGAGCTCCCAGTGGGATTCGAACCCGCAGCGGTTAGAGGCGAGACGGTTTACAACGCAACGTCGTTAATCCATCAGCCACAGGTTCGCTAATCTCGGACAGCCAAAATCGTATGATGTATATGTCGTATATGTCTTACTTGCAGCTATCGGTCTGGGTAGATTAGGCCGATTAAAGAACCCACTAGCGATTAGCCGACTGTATTCGCCCGTTTTTCACGCAAATAAAAGTCAACGTTTGCATAATGGTATGTTGTAAATAAAGCTACATCAGGGTGGGGTGGGGTAAAACATTTGCACTTTGAATAGGGCCCTAGACATATAAGCTAAAATTCGTGAAATTCAACCACAGACAGTCTTGCCTTTCAGGGGACTTCACCCGGAACCTCTAACCAATGGGAAACAGCCAATAGGACCCCCATGTCAATCCTGACTTTCACTGGACCTTGATTGCTCTGCAGACGATATCATGCATCTTACTGGCAAATATCGGCCTGGGTAGATAAGACCAAATAAATCGCCAACTGTATTCGCCCATATTTCATGCACATACATGTCGACGTTTGCATGACATTATGTTGTAAATAAAGCTACATGACGGTGGGAGCGGTAGGGTGGGGATAGGGATCTCATAACAGGATAACAGCAAATTGAATGATAGCAAAAATGATATAATGCTCGGCAAGAGCCTCGCATTTTATCATTTTGCCAACTCGTTTAATAAATTCAATAATGAATGAGCACTCATGTAAAATCCTCTATATATATTTTTTTTAAAACTTTCTTGCTCACATCACATTTCTCCTTTCAGTATGATGGGCCTTTGCTATTGCAAGTGTGTTTTGTGGGTTGGTCAAAGACTCCGTGCAAAATGGAGCTGGAGCTGTCAGCTGGAGCATTACACTACACTATACAGAGTTGGAGACCCAGTTTCCATCTTTTGGGTTCACCAGAAACTGATGTTTAGTAAGAACATGCATTCGTTTTTTTGCTTAGGCCAACAAAAACAAAATAGGAGTGTTTCCTACTGCATGCTCTAAAAAAATAGAGTAGGTCGGTAGCCATTTCTTTTTTATTTTGGAGCAAGATATTGTGAGATCCTACATGTATTTAGCTCATAAACCCCATACAAGTTGATGATATAACTGAACGTTTCTCTGTGATGTCAGTTTACCTCGATATATTGTGATAAATCATTGTTCAGAACAAGTTTTTTTTATTTCTTTTTGTTTCATAAAAAGTTTATGGTCGGCCCCTTAAAAATAGGGTCGGTCGGGCCACTGGAAACACAGGGGGCTTTTTTTGGGCCTTATTAAATACCCAGATGGTTCCGCCTATTCCGTATAGGACTTAGACCGGTTACATGTTGGGGCAGAAAGGACATAATGATATTTTCCTTAGATTAAATTAATGTTTCCTGGTTCATATCATTTAGTGTCAATTTTAATATGTATACGGGAGGTATACAGTACTGGTTCAACCCCACCCCACCCCACCCCTCCACCCCCCCCCCCCCCCCCCCCCTGTGGAAAAAGTAGGTGGTCTGTCTTCACAACTAAACATCGACCAGTCTATTATATAGCCTAAAATGTGCTGAAAATGACATAAAACACAATTTAACCAACATATTTATAGGTTATTGTTTTTTAAACAAAGTTATCATTAATAATGATCAGTTTATCTTAATTTATTTTTGCTACTCGGCAGAGATTCTAAAAATAAATCCCTACCTATCCTTTTTTCAAAGCTTAAGGGAAACACACATAGTGTATTTTTGTTTGGCCTTTAAGTATAGAAACAGCTTTAGCATGTTATTGTAATATAGCGACGTGAAAATATCTAACTCAAGAATAGTCTTTAATATGTATTTTATTAAACTACTATCTAATTATATTTCACAATAATACTATACACAGTTAAAAACCAGAGTAAATATTCAACTTTGATTAAATGTACAAGTTACAATTCGTAAGCAGTTCTAACGTTCAAAAGTGCGAGCTTAGCAGTCAAAATGAATCTGAATTAATTTCTATCAATCTGTAAGAATCTCCGACCAGTCTATAAGAATCTCTCCCCCAATGAAGGCAATCTCGTATCTTATATAGGGTGGCTATGTCCCACCTCTTTGACTGTCACGTGTACCCTCGATCATGAACTCTAACCTCCGAAACTGGTTCTAGGACGCCAAATTTGGGGTTGATCGTACAAATCTCCTTTTTTTGGAGTAAACAAATTATTGAGCTTACTTTCCAGACTGCTGATACGGGGTATTTATATAATTCTCCCAGAGTTGCCCCGGTCATTCCATTGTTTCAACAGACAAACCTCTACTTAGACTAAAGGTTATGGTCATACTGTTACTAAATATATACTTAATTGGATTAATTAACTTTCATGCGCATCAGTCATGAACTTTCAGAGGAAATGGTCAAACCCAGGTCTCTACACAAACAACGTAATTAAGCTACTTCTGAGACAAATGACAGAGGCCGTGAATGAATGTTGGTCACCTAGTTGTTCATGTACATGTAATGATCAGCCATGGGTGCAATATAATAACTTACTTTAAGACCTCCCCAGCTCACTATAACACATGCCGTACATACACACATAGGAATTATACACTATAATTTCTTACAGGACTAACACGATCAAGGTGTATAGATCAGAGAATAATCAAATCAAAACATGTTATCACATACATAAGTTTACACAATGTCAATTAATCCAAATTGTTCATATGTTTAGAGTCTATACTGATTGCAATAATTAATGTTGTAGTCCACAATTGTTCAGTGTTAATTGTTATGTATAGTTCATCACTGTTTTAGTTAATGATATCCCGTTGGTATGACATCTGACATCTGGTTGGTATGACATCATGTTGGTATGACATCTCGTTGGTATGACATCCCGTTAGTATGACATCATGTTGGTATGACATCACGTTGGTATGACATCTCGTTGGTATGACATCTCGTTAGTATGACATCATGTTGGTATGACATCACGTTGGTATGACAGCACATCGGTTCACCAGTGTAACGGTATATATTTAGTACACATACGCCTCGTCAAGTAGTATCCAATTTTGATTACTTGAAGTTGTCTCTTTACTGCCTTTAATACCATTAAGCCCATCTGTGTTGTGTGATTGTGTCTGCTGTCTGCACTGGTTATTTCCCTTTCTCCATAAAATGAAACTACAAGTTCATTACTCTGAATACATTGCCTATTTACAAGATTACAAAATGTCTCAAGTGTGTTCTTAGCTTAACTTTCTTCTGCCTTAAGTCGCGTTGAGCGCCACCCAAGGTCTTTTCAGCATTTTAAGTTTACGCGTAATCTCTTCACCAATCAAACCTTTGAGAGAGAATGAGAGGACTTGGTTATATAATTAAACACACTTGAACATATATTTACATACTGCTTCTAAGCCACTTTGTTTTGTTCGAGGAGAACCTCAGTTGTCGGTAGTCCCCTGCTGTACGTCAAATCCACGATACAGTGGTCTCAAAACCATTGGCTTGTCCCTTTTCCCATTTGACAGATTCAGGTGTTTGTTCGCTCGACTCTGAGACTAGGATAATGACGCCGCTTCGCCAGGTATCTCTGGAATATCGCAATGTACGTCTTCTTCGTATGGGTCTGGACTCTGCAGTGGAATAACATTCATACGCCCCCTATACGACCATTTTCCAATTTTAGAGAGTAACCATTTTTTATAATGTTTGGCTAAGCATTTAATAATAATTAGAAATATTAGAAAACACACTATTGCCAAAACAAGTTTTACATAATCCCAATTTGAGTATTTCTCATCATTTGGAATATCTTCAATCTCTTGAATATCACCTAATTTACTTTTAAGTTCTGATATTGGGAATTCGCCAAGAGCACTTAAACTCTTAGGTACTATAATCGCCTTTTCCGACAAATTTACCATAACGTTAAGTTTGATGTTTATAGCCGTAAAATCTAGCTCCTTTAAGAAAACCAGTGTTGGAGTGACAGTATAGTTTGATTGATTTTCGTACGCGTCTACAAGTGTCAAACGTTTAGACGTGGCGGTACATGCGGGATCTACATTAAAGTAACCATATGGTGGATTAATTTTTAAGGTTGTTGGTGGTTTATTTTTACAGTTTATATGAAAGGTCAGTTCTTCGTTGGTCATTAAAAAGTATGTCGTTTTAGCGACATATGTAGCTTTGGGCAAATCCATTGATGATGCATACAGTTCGCAGTATTTAGACGACCGCTCCGTATTTTTAATAAATATATTTACTAGACAAGAAGTTGATTGGTATGTATTTTGGATGCCTCTTTTTAAACTACATGACCTTATCAATGGATCTTTACAGTATAAACCTGCCTCTGTTTCTGATAGAAAGAAGTAAAGCGTTCTTTCCTGCTTGATAGCTAGAAAATCACTTTCTAGCTTATAGTATGTTACAATACTTTTTGAGTCAGTGGTTTTAATATCACTGTAAGGGAAGAACAAACTGTTTGCGTAATATAACTCAAACAATCTAGTATGTTCTACTAACATAATTTCGGTGACTACAATTATCTGTTCGCCGTCTAAATAAGTTGTGCATTTCAAGTGTTTGTAGTAAACAAACAAGTTTTCGTATGGGTCAATGGGTAATGAGAGAGTTGCAGGAAGGTGAGCACTTATCCCTAAGAGAGCCTCTTGAAGTTGACTTGGTGTAATGATATTCGCACTTAGACGACCTATTGTGAGTATATTCAATTTGATCTTTAATTGAAGGTAATTATACATGCAGCTTTGAGTCACTGCTTTAATTTCATCTGTGATTAGTCTCATTTTCGTGAACAAATATAAAAACTTATCAATGTTTCCTATATGTCTATTTAAGTAACCTTAGTATTTACAAATTCTGCACTTAACGTCCGCAGAGTTTCCAATACCTCATTAATTTTTTGCCTGTTTTCTGATACCGCAAATGATGTTGTTCATTACTGACATACTATCTAAAAGTGAATGCTCCAATACTTTCTGATTTCCTGAATAGCAGTTCCTAAGTAGAATATAATCAACTCTTAGGTATATATATCAAACAATTGTGAAGAGTACTTAAATGCTCTCATATTTATAGTAACTGCCTTTTCGATAGGATTTACTACGCCACTTAATTTACTATAAAGGAAATGTCCCGTCAATGAACTGTCCGTCTCTAGGTCAATATCTAGTACATAGTAGTCTGTCGATTCTACGTTATATGTCATTACTGTATTACTGTGTGCCGTCATGGCCTTATAATCCTAATGAATACTGTCGCTACTTAAAACCATAGTCGCACGCGTAACATATGCATTACGTATCATATGCATTGCATTGTATTACCTATTGCCTTACTTAAATTTATTTTAACATCAATAATTAGCTATTTTTCATCGCGTAACCTGTACTGCCCCTAATCTATCCCCGTGTCACCTAATTTACTATCTACCATAATCATAATATACATTACTCCACTAGTTATCTACTAACTTAGTATCTCCCTATAACTCAATCGAGTGCCTAATTAATACAGACGGTACCGATAATCACGATACAATACATGATGTATATCTCGATTCCTCCCTTAGTTTTACCTTGCCGTAAAACACCTTTGTCTCCGCTAGTTATCAACTTAACTAGCATATCGCCTATAGCTCAGTTCGAGTGTTTATGGGTCGACTCCAGTGTTCGACCACCAGACTCGACCACCTAACAAAACAATACTGGTAAACACAGTACGTAGCATAATTTCTACCTCGATAGCTCAAGTTGTACCTTCCCGTAAAACACAGCACCTAACCTAACTTAAGGTACCTTTCCACTAGTTCTCAACTAAAACCTAACCTATCGTCTATAACTCCGTCGAGTGCCTTACCAAACAGGCAATACCGTTAAACACAGTACAATACGATATCGTATATCTCGACTTCTCAGTAGCCAGTGTAGTTGAATGAGGATCTATACGTCATACGATGACTATTAATTCAAGATCAATATCGCAAACACACGATATAAATACCTAGACAGGTATTTCTCGGTGGACCGTACCTTAACAGTCCTACACTATGCTAATCTATCTCGGTGACCCTTTCCCCCTAGAGCCCCGCTACGCTAGCTTCCATATCCTCCTCCGTTCTGGCACAAACCTTCAGAACTACTCCATATCTTCCCCGTTCTGGCACAAACCTTCAGAACTACATTGTCGTCTTAGAGGAGATATACCCTCAGGCCGTATCAACCTCTTATTATAACCGACAACCATACCGCTACTACTACTACCACTGCTATTACTATCACTATCACTACTACGACTACCCTATCTTTGTCAAGACGACAATACCTACTATCTACCCTATCACTACTATTACTACTTTTTTTCGCCCTTTAGCCTACTGTTCCTTTCATTAGAGTGCATATCTATGTTTGTTTGATTATCTGATACACTACTTAATAATAGTTATTTTTGAACCATGATGTTAACCTTACACCTCATAAACTAACTACACTACGAGTGTTTATTTGTTCTACTTTTGTTTATGTCCTACGATGACCCAATGTACTGTGAATACATAGACAAATGAACACACTTTCGCTTAAGTGTATATGAAAATACTTTATTAATCATCTAGGAACGTTTACACGCCCCTGGCTACTCATTACAGACAGTAACCACTTCTTACTTAAGGTCAAATAATCTACTTTAGTGTAATATACGTTCTGTAAGTGCTTCTACAAACTTTTTGACCTTTTGACCATAATTACCAGACAAATGCGTCAATCTTGCACATTTAATCTCTTTACTATATCTACACGCTAAACTTGAGGTTTATCCTCATACTGAGGTTACAATTATTTCCGCTTTCAAATATATTGAAGCCTACCATCATTCATAAAACTGTGCGTCTACTATCTGTTATGACTAAAACTACTTCTACCAATACTATAACTACACAAAACCAATATTTTATTTATAACGTCATATTCGTTTAAGTCGTTTTATTTGAGAAACTAAGTTTATCTTATACCTGTATTCTGCTCCTTGCGGCTATTAAACATAACTATGTGAATTACAAAACCTTGTTTGACAGGTTACCGGTTATGGTCAAGAACTCTTTTACGGTACTGTTACCATTTTCTACATTTGTTTACAGACTAAACGAATTTCAACTAGTCTATCCTATCTACCATAGCCGTTATTTGTATTATCTAAGCTAACATTGATGCTATTTTTCGTGGTTTACAAACAAGTCCTTTTTCCATTTTAAAATAAGTTAATAAGTAAATCGATCAAAACAATGTGTATAACATGTCCGAAAACATTTTGTTTTTGGTGTTTTTCAAACAAGTAATTTGTATAAGCAAAACTTTATTAATTTGTTGTATCACATTTCTTTAGCTTTTTGTAGTACCTAATTTCCTTAATTCTAAATGTGGTACATGTTTTAATGATTGATACATTTTTTCATTCAAGATCGAGCAATTAGCGCGCGTGTCAATGTGAGCTCTAAATTTAGCTTTTCCTATTTTTATAATACATGAAATTTAAACTACCAGCTATCGAAATCCTAATTGTAGGTATTCTTTTTCTTTTCACTCAAGTCATTTAACCTACCATTGTGACTCGAGCGTCTTATACGTTTTTCTTCCTAGGTTTCCAGTTTTTGTGATAATCGCAAAGAATTTGATCAGGCGTATTACAGTATTTCGAGGGATGGTTCTTTGAAACGCACTTGAAACAAGCGCGGCGTGGTCTAAAATGGTTATTTTGCATGGGTTCGTGACCATCTTGTCGGTCGGGTCTACGTGTAAATTTGGGTGTATTAATGGTTCTTAGTGCGAATCGTTTCCTCAAGTTTTGTTTCTCAATTGCTACTCTTACAGCGTGCTCAAACCGTCTAGGTCTATCTCTCATAACCCTAATTTTAATAGAGTCGTCGGCCCTTAAAATATCTCTATTGTTCGTATTTTGTGCTTCCATATTTTCATTTAACATAGTTATCTGATATGCCATATGGTTAAAAACCTGTCCTAATTCTGCTTAGACATTTTATTTTTTTTGTTGTTGTTGTTTTTTTGTTTTTTCAATAAATAATATTAAATTAGTAATAGATAGTGTCTGGTCTCAGCGAGTTGGCTTATTTAAACACCGAGGTGGGCGTAGCCCATCGAGGTGTTTAAATAACCAACGAGCTGAGACAGACTCTATCTTTTTTGAGGCATGGTATACTTAGTGACACTGTGACGTCATAGTGACCGTACTCTAAATTCCAATATCCGGTGGTTGTAGTACGGTTTAGCCACGCCCCTTTAGTTACCCTAAATTAAACGATTTAATGCTCTGCATTCATCAAAGGAAATGTCACCGACCATGCTACAATATTATATAGAAGGAAATTTTGAAGTTAGGTCTAAAATGAGATCCTTATCTTATAATTTTGTGGTCGTACAGAGAATACGTAAAAATATCACTCACCGTTTTGTCCGTTTGCGTTGTGTTCGTTTCGTCAGTACTTCGTGTTGTTTCCGCGACTTGCCTGGTTCGAATCCTAGGTTGTTAGGCACCAGAAGTTTTAATGTAATATAGCGACGTGAAAATATCTAACTCAAGAATAGTCTTTAATATGTATTTTATTAAACTACTATCTAATTATATTTCACAATAAAACTATACACAGTTGAAAACCAGAGTAAATATTCAACTTTGATTAAATGTACAAGTTACAATTCGTAAGCAGTTCTAACGTTCAAAAGTGCGAGCTTAGCAGTCAAAATGAATCTGAATTAATTTCTATCAATCTGTAAGAATCTCCGACCAGTCTATAAGAATCTCCCCGAATGAAGGCAATCTCGTATCTTATATAGGGTGGCTATGTCCCACCTCTTTGACTGTCACGTGTACCCTCGACCATGAACTCTAACCTCCGAAACTGGTTCTAGGACGCCAAATTTGGGGTTGATCGTACAAAGCTCCTCTTTTTGGAGTAAACAAATTATTTAGCTTACTTTCCAGACTGCTGATACGGGGTATTTATATAATTCTCCCAGAGTTGCCCCGGTCATTCCATTGTTTCAACAGACAAACCTCTACTTAGACTAAAGGTTATGGTCATACTGTTACTAAATATATACTTAATTGGATTAATCAACTTTCATGCGCATCAGTCATGAACTTTCAGAGGAAATGGTCAAACCCAGGTCTCTACACAAACAACGTAATTAAACTACTTCTGAGACAAATGACAGAGGCCGTGAATGAATGTTGGTCACCTAGTTTTTCATGTACATGTAATGATCAGCCATGGGTGCAATATAATAACTTACTTTAAGACCTCCCCAGCTCCCTATAACACATTATCTCAATCTATCTGTTGAAAACAGGTTAATATCTACAACTGTTACAGTGTTTCATTTTGCTGCGCATCCCGAGTCCCTGACTCGCACTTTTTTCTGAGGACCCATCATTTCAAAATATGTGCATCCCATGGGATGAATCATTTGAAATCTGAAAACTGAATTTAAAAAAATCTAAAATAGGTTAATCTGCACGGTAACTTAATCTAAAGGAGAAAAATGAACAATTAAAATAAGGCAAATCAAAATCAATTGACCTAGCCTATATTCTAGTCCTTTTAATTTCTGATTTGATCTTTCGACAAACTGTTGTCAACACCGTCACAGAACCCATTCATTTTCATTGGGACTCATTGTTCTAATGTATGTGAGTTTTAGGGACTAATTCAGGCTGAATTCATAATGAAACACTGGTTATATAGATTATTTTAACGATTGTTGCTTAGAAAAAATCCTGGGACCTATTGTTTTTTAGTTTGGACCCATTGTTTCAAAATATGTGAGTCCCAGGGACTCATTAAAGCAGATTTCAAAATGAATCACTGACTGTTACCTGTATAGGGTATAGTTCAAATATTTATTGCACATGACTGATGTATTGATAGGCACCAATTTGACTTTCAGAAAACGTGTACAGTATGGATGACCCATAAAACTTTGTTTGGATACATTCAACCTTGTTTGGATACCAACTTACCAAGTACAATAATGTGCCACCAGGTAAGTTTAGATTAAACGTTTCAGACGACCTTGATATTCACATTAAATGTTATTTTTATTATGCCACGGTAGGGAGGAGTAATCTTTGAAAGTACTAAAGGGATTTGCATGAAACTTGACACACATATACTTTATACAATGAGAAGTTGTGTTGTGTCCAATAATCAGGCCAGTACCTCAAAGGTCAAGATTTCACTTGGAGGACAAATACATTTTTCTGGGCATTTGTCACCTACTACTAGTTCACTTTTATTGCTGAACTTGTTTTAATCCGTTTAAATACAGGGCCTAGTTTGGTGAAGACATGAACAGATTATAGAAAAAGCTAAGATTAAAACATGACTGAACAAACTGTGACCTGAGCTATGATTTTGACCTTTATATACTGCAAAGGTCACATGAAGTGTAAATATAGAACGATTGAGGAAATATGAGGAAATGAAAAGTTACAGCCATTCAATGTTATGTTTTTGTGACAGCCGAGATCGTACAGATGATCCTTATATATTGTTATGAAAAACTATGCGTGTAATACCTGAAAGAAGTATATTGTGTATATAAATAAGTTTACTTGTGTTGCTCATTTAATAAGGCAGGATAAAAATAAAATAAAAGTCCTTTTAAGTACACGAACATTTGACAAAAAGGTCAAGTAAAAGACTATTGAGGTTGGTAATCTTTAATATCTACCCCGCCTCACTAATCGTTTGGATTAGAAAACCCCAACCATAAATAATAAAGGTGAGAGGTTACAAGTGTATCTATGTTTCAGACTTATTTGAAATCACAGAGGTGGTGTGTCAAGGGAAGTGTGGCACAGATTATTACACAAGACGTATTACAGGAATCCAGTACAACATGATACTATGTGGGTTTAATGTTTACAGTACAACAAGATCAACAGAGGCATTTAAAGCATTTCATATTCAATACTTGTCACATTTTTGCTACTTTTCAGTGTTCTTTCTTTTTCTTCTTTCAATTGGGAATATTCTTCTCAAAATTGGGAAAAAATATGTTTTGTCATTGGGAATATGACCCAATAACGGCAATATAAACAGCCAGAAAAAGCCCTGCATACTACAATCTCAACATATGCCCTCATATACAATTTACAAATGATGTCCTAAAGTCCATCTACATCACACGTTGATTGCTTAATTTATTACAGAAGTATGACCCTTTGTTTGACTTATATGTGGGGGTATTCATCTACTTCAGTGATAGTTCTAGTATGTATGTTATTATTTGTTCTTGCACTTAAGTTAAAACAATTTTATATTTTACTCTTTTCAGATCATTCTGTGGTTTTGAGACCTGATATATCAAGGACGTCTAGAGCAGGCTAGAGGAGATATTGATCCAGAGATGCTTGCTGACATTAACTAGAAATTCAAAAATGCAAATTGAAAAAATAATAAAATCTTAATTTATTTTAAAATAGTGTTTATTTATCCTTTTTGTAAACATATTAACGTAATAGCGATGACGCAGTTTAGGTTAAATTTTAAAATGTTAATTCATTTGACGTCATTATTTTTCTGTTAACTATTTAATAATGAAGATTGTATAGCAAATGTCTGCGTAATTTTGAATCTTCCCTCGTATATATATAAAACAAGACACCTCGAATTTTGAAATAGTCAAGATTGCCGTGTGACCCTTTAAAACATGATCTAAATGCATTAATATGTATATAAATGAAGTCTGTTTTTTGTGTTCTTTTACCAAAACACAAAAGGATGTCCCATATATAGACATGAGCTAAATAAACTGTATTTATTTGGTTATTTAGAGCTACTACCAGTGCGGGTGAGAAATCGAGAATACAGAATAACTTTACTCTTATGCTATCAAGAAGATTCCTCTAGCTCATTTAAATACATCAAACATTAATGGATGTAGCATACAGTGCACTGCAAGAACATGTCAAAGATCAATGAGCATGGAAGCATTATACCACCAAAAAACAGACAAGATTGGGATCACTGAGTGACCAAATAGGATACTTCTGGAAGTGATAATTGTTAAAAGTGTTAAACCATACAAGTACAAAGCAATCCATATAAATGTAACCAATCAACTTGAAAATGCACCTTTAAATCTGTGTGAAGACCTAGACATTTTTAAATTGAATGAACTATCAAAACGTATTTCAGATTGGCTTTTAAGAAAGACAGAACAAAATACCTATTAATGTAACATTCATTAAACACATATTGTTAGGTGTATTTTGAAAGTTTTTAGGTTTCATTGGATATTTTAAAGCATATGAATTTCATATGCAGCTCCTTTCATATGCTTTTCATATGCTATCTTACATATGATTTTCATGTGAAAGGAGCTTCATATGATTCTCATATGAAAAAAAGTATGATAATGGACCTTTGGAAACGGCCGAAGTTCATATGAAATTCATATGAATATCATATGCATTTCATATGCAAATCATATGAAACTCCTTTCATATGAAAATCATATGATTCTCATATGAAAATCATATGAAAGGTTTCATATGAAAATCATATGTGGCTCCTTTTTGTTGATCATATCAGAATCATATGATTTTCATATGTGGCAATATTGCCTGTGTAGTTAATGCTTCGGACAATAATTTTAAGCATAACATTACTCCGAAATAAATCTAGTGTCCACGAAGATCGAGTTATGGTTATTCAATCGTCACTTCATATACTTGCTCTCTATCACTGTGGGATGTTTCATTGCAGTCTAGTAGTTTGTATCTCTACTGGCTGAAGGCCAGCAGAGCTTATGGGATGACGAGTTGTCCGTCGTCCGTCCGTCCGTTAACTTTTGCATTGTGAACACTCTAGGGCCTTCATTATAAATCTGATCTTTCCGAAACTTTGCCAGTGTCTTTATATCAATGAAAGCTCGGTCAAGTTTAAAAACCATTCGGATCTGATTAAATTCACCGGAATTATGGACCTTGTTTTGCCTAGATAATGCCATATTAAGCCTGGTGAACACTCTAGCACCTTCATTTATCATTTGATCTTTATCAAACTTGCAAAGATTGGTAATATCAATACAAGCTCAGAAAGGTTCGAAAACCAGGCAACTTGGATCAGTAACAACGAAGTTATGGCTCTTGTTTTTTTCTGGAAATGCTATTTTCTGCCTTGTGAACGCTCTTGCACCTTCATTTATTATTTGATCTTTACCAAACAATTTGCACATATTGTTAATACCAATGAAAGCTTGGACAAGTTTGAAAATCGGCTAAATTGGTCAGTAACACCAGAGTTATGACCCTTGTCTTTTCTGAAAAATGCCATTTTATGCCTTGTGAACACTCTAGCACCTTCATTTATTATTTGATCTTTACCAATATTGCAAAGATTGTTAATATCAATAAAAGTAATACCAGGGTTATGGCCCTTGATTTTTTCTGAAAATGCCATTGTGAACATTCTATCACCTTCATTTATTATTTGATCTTTATCAAACTTGCAAAGATTGTTAATATCAATAAAAGCTCGGACATGTTTGAAAATCAGCCAAATCGGATAAGTAATATACCAGAATAATACCAGAGTTATGGCCTTTGTTTTTTCTGAAAAATGCCATTTTCTGCCGTGTGAACACTCTAGCACTTTCATTTATTAAGCCATATTCTGCCTTGTGAACACTCTAGCACCTTAGTTTCATTTTACATCCGGTCTTTGCCAAACTTTAAGAGATTGTGCCCTTGAATTATTGAAATATGCCATGTTCAGCCTTGTGAACACTCTAGCACCTTCATTTTGTATTCAGTCTTTCCCAAACGTGGCCAGATTGTTGAAATCAATGAAAGCTCGTACGAGATTGAGAACCAGGCCGATCGAACAAGTAACACCGGAGTTATGGCCCTTTTTCGATGTTTGGTAATGCACACGCCAAACTCAAAGGGTCGTGGGCTCAAATATCATTGGAGGCATTTTTTTATAGGAAACCTTGGTTTATGGGTTCGGTTTTTTAAATAATATTATTTTTGATTTTATTGATTTAATTTTTTTTTTTATTTTTTTTTTTTATTATTTTTTTTTTTTCTAATATCTTTTAATTGTTTTATTATTTGTTCATTTTTATTTTTTTAATTTTTAATCTGAAACTACAAGAGATAAATGTTTAATATTTTTTATTTATTATCAACTTTTGTATCCTCTACCAAGTTTGTTCAAATGGTGATCCTGGGGTCAAATTTGGGCCCCGCCCCGGGGTATCAAGTATAGCGATACAGGCCCTCTTGGGACTCTTGATGTTATGCTCCGGACAAGAATTATATGTATAAAATTACAAAGGGCACGTAAACGAAGACAGAGTTATAGTTCTTGTATTCTGCACTTACTCTCATAACCTTTTATCATTGTGTGAAATTGATTGCAGTCCCATTGAAAGTTTTCATGTTATGGAGCAGACACGAATTAAAAGTATAAACTTACAAAGGGAAATAAATCTAAACTAAATGAAGACATAGTTATGGTTATTGCACTTCCTCTCATTACCCTCTATCATTGTGTGTAATTCCATCGCAGTCCTATTAGTAGTTTTCCAGTTATGGAATGGAAACAAATTATAAGTATGAAATTACAAAGGGCAATAACTCTAATGTAAATGAAGATATAGTTATGGTTCTTGCACTCTGCACTTTCTCTCTTTGCTCTCTATCATTATTTGAAATATCGTTGCAGTCTCTCTAATAGTTTTTGAGATATTGGGCGGACACAAATTATACATGTAAAATTACAAAGCTCAATAACTCTTAATTTAGTTGAAGACAGAGTTATGGTTCTTGCACTCTGCACGTCCCCTCATTGCCCGCTATCATTGTTTGAAATTTCTTTGCAGTCCTGTCAGTAGTTTTCGAGTTATAGAGCGTACATGAATTATAAGTATACAATTACAAAGGGCAACAAGTCTAATTCAAATGAAGACAGAGTTGTGGTTCTTGTGCTCTGCATGTCCTCTAATTGCCCGCTATCATTGTGTGAAATTTCGTCGCAGTCACACAAGTAGTTTTCGTGTTATGGAGCAGCCACGACTTATAAGTATAAAATTACAAATGGCAATAACTCTAATTTAAATGAAAGCAGAGTTATGGTTCTTGCGCTCTGCACGTCCTCTCATGGCCTTCTATCATTGTGTGAAATTTCATTACAGCAATTAGTAGTTTTCCAGTTATGGAACGGACACAAACTATAAGTATAAAATTACAAAGGGTATTAATTATAATTTAAATGAAGGCAGAGTTATGGTTCTTGTACTCTGCATTTTCTCTCATTGCCCTCTATCATTATGTGCAATTTCGATGCAGTCCCTTTAGTAGTTTTTGAGTTACTGAGCTGACACAAATTATACATATAAAATTACAAAGCGCAATAACTCAAATTTAATTGAAGGCAGCGTTAAGGTTCTTGCACTCTGCATGTCCTCTAATTGCACTCTATCATTGTGTGTAATTTCTTTGCAGTCCACAAGTAGTTTTCGTGTTAAGCCTGCCCGCCCGCAACCACCCCCCCCCCCCTCCCCACCCCCACCCCAGTGGGGGTCATCCGTGTAATGCACTGGGTAAATATACAGTTACGCTAAGGACATAATTAGTTCCTTCAATGACATAACGACATGTGCTGCTTTAATTGGTCAACCTAATTGAAATAGCAAGTGTGAGGAACAAGTAACTCCTACTGTGTGGTATCATTTTAACAGCTGCTACCGTGTATGAGGATTATAATTTGTATACGAGTTATGAAGACTTTGTATTTGCATTTAGCACACATGTGTAGAAAAGTAATTGCACTTTCAAAGAATGAACAGCTATGTTTTGCTTCTGAGACGCCTGCCTGCCCGCAACCCTCCCCACCCCCACCCCCACCCCCATTAGTTCCTTCAATGACATAAAGACATGTGCTGCTTTAATTTGTCAACCTAATTGAAATAGCAAGTGTGAGGAACAAGTAACTCCTACCGTGTGGTATCATTGTAACAGCTGCTACCGTGTATGATAATTATAATTTGTATACGAGTTATGAAGACTTGTATTTGCATTTAGCACTCATATGTGTAGAAAAGTAATTGCACTTTCATGAAAAATGATTCTGCGTTATTAGTTTAGAAAGACTTGGTTAATTTCTACCGTAGAAACAAATTATTTTTGTGCATGCTGAAGTATGCTAATCTATTATTTTCTGTAACTATCAAACAATGCTTCAACTTGTATTAATTGCCTAAATAATTTAAATTTCCGCTTTAAAAAAACTAAGTGCGAAACTAAGTGCGAAAATCAAGTCGCACACTCCATATCTCCTTTTAAAATCTTTCTTCGCACTCTTTAAATCTTAGTTTTAAAAAGCTAAGGGTTTTGTTTTAAAACAGTTTTAGCAGTCCTGAATATGGTATGGCTTTACCCACAAATAATGTGCTAATACATTACATGTTTGATTAAATATTTTATTTTATATATAAACTCTAATGTGTTTTATAATAAGTGATATAAATAATTTGATCAGCTTAATCATTTTACATTTTGAAGGTAATCACCATAAGCTTCTATAATCTCCGTATCAGAGCACCAGTCCTGCTATATCCGATAATTTCCGTTATATAGTGTACGGTACTGTACGGCTTTTACCACCAATCTATATTCCCCGTTTGGTGGTGCTCTTGTTTAAGTACGTTTTATCTCATTGATAAAAATCTTCTGACACATTTGGAAGAAATCAAGTGAAAAACAAAGTGTCCATGCTCTAAATATAAGTATAAACTCGAACAGGAAATCACAGAACACAGTAAACACCAAAACACGGAAAAAGGCAAACATAAAGGCATATGACGTCAGTTAGGCAATCTCCGGATTTAAATGTACAATCTCCGGATTTAAATGTACAATCTCCGGATTTAAATGTATATTCTCCGGATTTAAATGTACAATCTACGGATTTTCCATTAAAACAAAATGTTCATGATTTAACAGCTATTCTTCCACAGTTTATCAGCTAATTTGTTACGATGATTATAATTTGTAGAGTTGACTTTGCATTTAGCACGCGTCTGTGTAGAAAAGTAAGCACACTTTCATAAAAAAAACAGTTGTGGTAGAAACTAAACCAAGTCTTTTTAATCGAATTACTATGCTAATTTATTATTTTCTATAGTTATCAAACAATGCATCAACTTGTATAAATTGCATAAAAAATTCAAATTTGCGCTTTAAAAAGATAGTGTGGAAATCGAGTCACGCGCTCCAAATTTCTATTTAAAATGTTCTTCGCGCATTTTAAATCTTAAATTTTAAAAAATCTCAGGAAGTTGTGGCAGGCCTGGGTATGCTAAAGGACTAAGGGCTGTAATGTTTACATCCCAACATATTTTTATATAAAATATATATTTCATTTAAGATTCATTATTATATACAATAAGATTTGTCATAAATAATATAAATGAATTGATCACTGCCATCATTTTTCTTAATAACGCTATTAGCCTCGATAATCTCCATACAATAGCGCCAGTCATTTCCGATAGTTTCCATTATAGTACGGAATGTACGTTACGGTACGGTATGGTACGTAACAGTTTTTACCCCCAACTGGGAGTATAAGCCCACGGTATGGTAAGTTGCAGTTTTTACCCCATACTGGGAGTATAAACCCGTCATTTCATTGCTGTAGACCGGATACTTTGAAAGTTATTAGCCACAATCACTTGTAAAAGGCGGGGTTAAGTTCCAGGTTAAACCGTTATCAAAGGGCACAAAAAAAAACACAAAAGAATCAAAGAGTTATGGGCATTTATAAGATGTATTCACTGGATCCTGCTGAAGATGTGTACACAGTTTCATTGTTATAAATCTTATATTTTTAAAATTGTTGGCATGGTTAAGTTCCCGGTTAAACCTTTATCAAGGAGGAAATAATTTAAAAAAACATGGATCTGAGAGTTATGGGACTTTCCAAGATGCATCCATTGGATAATGCCGAAGATGTCTTATTGCTGTACATCTAATACTTTCAAAAGGCAAGGTTAACACTTTTTCCAAAGGGGAATAATTCAAAAAAAGTAACCAGAGTAATTTTCCCTTATTAGATGTATTAGATTGATCATGTGAACGATGTCAGCCACAATCAGTTGTCAAGTAAATGTTGACGGACAGATGGACAGACAGACAGACAGCAGACAGATGGACAATGCCACAACCTAATACGCCCCTACGGATGTATAAAAGAACTTATAGACACCACACAGCCTTAAGCAAATAGAGCGATACAGGCCCTCTTGTTATGTTCTATTGTTTGATACTATACACAGATATACTAGGATTCAAACGAAAAAAAATAGTTCCTCTACAAATGTGTTGGTTAATGATATCGTATGAGCGACAGTCAGATGGTCTAACGGCCAAATTCATATTTACCGATTAGATTTTGAGTTTGTGACCCATAACATCCAGGAAATATTCACCTATAACATCAAATAATATAAAGTTTAAGGTGACATAAAACAGCGGTTTTATGGTTGCATCACGAGTCATTTTAGGTGTATGTGTTATTTCATTACTTATTATGATTAAGACATTTGGACACAAATTAATAGTTAACCTTGCAAACAGAAAATATACTAGAAGTAGTTTTTATTGTTTTTAAAGGAATTTATGTCTAGTTTAACGATTTGTAACACAAATTTGAATTACCCCACCCACATAAATCACAATGAAGAATTGTGCTTATATGAAATTGAAAACTATTATATGCATTTGTACAAACAATTTTTGTATCAACACTCGAAATAAAAACTACGAAGAAGCTAAAGGGTAATACCTTGACTACTGTACTAACTACATGACAACTAGTTGTAAGAATTGGTACAGTTGTTACAATAGCACCTTCTGAACACAGGTTATGATATTCTTAACCTGGGTTTAGGAGTTAGTAAGGATCATTCCTGAATGTGCAAATCTGCTCACCCTGCTGAATAAGTGTACCAAATTTCAAAGCAATCCGTGGAAAACTTCAAGATGAGTTGTCGTGACAACATATTGAGACAGACGGACAGATCACAAACAATATTGTCTCCAACAACATCATCGGAAGATACATAATTATGTTTCAACAAGTTTTAAATAGTACCTCAAACTTTATCAAAATCCAATTAAACTGGCCAAAACAACAACCATTAAGTTGCAAACGGTTAAAAAAATAATAATATACGCAACAATTTAAAAGATCTGAAACACTTTATTGCACTTTGTAAACAGCTGGTTCTCACAATCTTATTTTCACAAGCACACCGTGTACTTTTGTATGCAAGATCATGGCCATTTCTGTATATTAGAGCATTATTTCTGCTATCATCTGTGGTCTATATTCCATTATTTCTGCTACCATCTGTGTTCTATATTCCATTATTCCTGCTACCATCTGTGGTCTGTGTTCATTCACATCTATCTGGTGAGGCATATTGGTCCAACATGTTTCCAACTTTAGCCTTCATTGGTTCTGTGGCCAACGACAGTTGCTTTACAATGTCCTGAAAAATATTATAATGAAGTAAAGGTTGAGGTTTATCTACTATTAGTCCTTGTAACCCACGCCCTATCATGTATTGATCTGGAATGATATAAACATGCTGGAAGAATGTTCGATTCTGAATAAATTCAATGGGGAATTGAATAAACCAACACAGACATATATGGATGTGCATATTCAGGATGAATAGCAAAGCTTTGCAATTTATAGTGGTGTCCAACGGTATACTACCCCGAAAGAAATGCACTAGCCTCTTGTTTGGGGCGCTTGTTTCCGCCAAAAAATCTTTTTTTAAAAATTCATCTAGATCTAATACCTAAAACAATCAATAAAAGTTTCACATGCAAAAGTTGTTTTTGATGGGTATCCGGTGAAGATAGTGAATTCCAACCCTCGGTATAAGTGTTTTTATCGGAACCGAGGCTCTGCCGAGCTTCCCATTAAAACGCTTAACGAGGGTTGGAATTCCCGATCTGAACCGAATACCCATGATAGATTCCTTTTCTTGCATATCAGGGACATGCTGGGCGTTGACGCACGTTTTGCATGTTTTCCTGCATACCGGATGTTGATGCGCGTGACTTTTATCTTTACCCATAAACATTATAAGAATCGTTCATGGGTATCCGGTGAAGATATGGAATTCTAACCCGAGGTAGAAGTGTTTTTATTGGAACCGAGGCTCCGCCGAGGTTCCGATTAAAACATGTATACCGATGGTTGGAATTCTCTATCAGAACCAAATAGCCATAATAGATTCTTTTTCTTGCATATCAGAGACATGTTGTGCGTTGACGCTGCCAGCTATTAACGGTTTGCATGTTTTCCTGCATACCGGATGTTGGTGCGCGTGAATTTTATCTTGACCCTAGGGTAAGATGGAAATATCCAGCCCCGGAAAAATGACGATGTCCTTGTCCGGTATGCAAGAAAATACTTTCTATCACCCATGTAAAACGTTGATAGCCTTATCCGGTATGCAAGCATAAAGTATACAATAAGTAAGAGATCAAGATTTCGAAATGTCATTGTAAAGGTTGTCTCTGTATATCGTCAAATAAGCTTGACTCCCGGTAATCAAGAATGATAGCCAGTCTACAACATCAATGAGTCACTAAACGTATAAACTCACATCAGTAAGTTTGATAACTTTGCTGTTGTCAATGACTTGTTCCACATTACGACAGCCCACTATGACGATCGGTGTTGTGTCCTGTTGTAGAACCCAGGACAGTGCTGCCTTAGCCATTGGTACATCAGCCTTCGCACACAGTTCCTTCATGTTCCGTAAAGACTGTAAAAAATACAAATACAGTGTAATCAGCCTATTAGACCAGAATAGTTATTTAATGTATTTTTAAATACCTAAACTATCTCAAGCAGTCTACCTATGCTTAGCTTTGGTATAGAGATCAAACATGTTTCTGCATACCACACAATCATGTTTCAGCATACCACAAAATTATGTTATAGCTTGGACAAAAGTTTGACCTTTGATCTTTGCTGCTACCTTGACCTTACGTTGGTAAGCATTGCGTGGGACATATTGCCTCCATGTGGTGTAGTCAAACATCTGTTTGATCCAATCATGCGCTCCTGAGGTAAGGCCCGAACTAGAGTTTGCCCTTTGACATTCACTGCGACCTTGACCCTAGATTGGCAGGAGTTGAACTCCTTGTGATAAACCTTCCTGCGTGTATCTTTTTGATCTAACCATTAATGGCAGAGTTATGGCCAAGACAATTTGTTTCTTTGACATTTGCCACAATTACCACAAGCTTGACCTTGACCCTAGGTTGCCGGGAGATGTACACAACTTATCGTCTGTATGTGGTGAATCTTTCTGCAAATTATATTTTTTGATCGAACCTTTAATTGCAGAGTTATGGCTCTGACATTAAAGAATGACGAACAAACGGGATGGACGTCCCTAACACTATATGCCCAAGTTAATGATGTATCCACAAAGTTAACCAACAAAATAATTTCTTTCAATTTTTTATCTTCAAAAGGCAATACTCTAGCGTCATTCAGCCATACCTTCTAAACGTTTGTATTACAATGATCTACCTACAAAATCTTACACTGATCAGATAAAACCTGCAAGAGTTATCCAGAAAATAATAGTATCTTCTTATTTCAATCATCAAAGTGTAATTACTTCTCCAAAGTCAGTGGACTAGAACCTCCTGACCATCTGCACATGTCCAAGTTACAATGGTAGTACCTCCAAAGTCAGTGGACTAGAACCTCCTGACAATCTGCACATGTCCAAGTTACAATGGTAGTACCTCCAAAGTCAGTGGACTAGAACCTCCTGACAATCTGCACATGTCCAAGTTACAATGCTAGTACCTGCAAAATCAGTGGACTAGAACCTCCTGACAATCTGCACATGTCCAACTTACAATGCTGGAACCTGCAAAGTCAGTGGACTAGAATCTCCTGACAATCTGCATATGTCCAAGTTAGTACCTGCAAAGTCAGTAGACTAGAACCTTCTGACAATCTACACATGTCCAAGTTACAGTAATAGTACCTGTAAAGTCAGTGGACTAGAACCTCCTGACAATCTGCACACATCGACGTTACAATGATAGTACCTGCAAAGTCAGTGGACTAGAACCTCCTGACCATCTGCACATGTCCAAGTTATAAAGCTAGTACCTGCAAGGTCAGTGGATTAGAACCTCCTGACAATCTGCACATGTCCAAGTTACAATGCTAGTACCTGCAAAGTCAGTGGACTAGAACCTCCTGACAATCTGCACATGTCCAAGTTATAATGCTAGAACCTGCAAACTCAGTGGAGTAGAACCTCCTGACAATCTGCATATGTCCAAGTTAGTAACTGCAAAGTCAGTAGACTAGAACCTTCTGACAATCTACACATGTCCAAGTTACAATGATAGTACCTGTAAAGTCAGTGGACTAGAACCTCCTGACAATCTGCACATGTCCAAGTTACAATGATAGTACCTGTAAAGTCAGTGGACTAGAACCGCCTGACAATCTGCACACGTCGACGTTACAATGATAGTACCTGCAAAGTCAGTGGACTAGAACCTCTTGACCATCTGCACATCTCAAAGTTACAAAGTTAGTACCTGCAAAGTCAGTGGATTAGAACCTCTTGACAATCTGCACATGTCCAAGTTACAATGCTAGTACCTGCAAAGTCAGTGGACTAGAACCTCCTGACACTATGCACATATCCAAGTTACAATGCTAGTACCTGCAAAGTCAGTGGACTAGAACCTCCTGACACTATGCACATATCCAAGTTACAATGCTAGTACCTGCAAAGTCAGTGGACTAGAACTTCCTGACAATCTGCCTATGTCCAAGTTAGTACCTGCAAAGTCAGTAGACTAGAACCTTCTGACAAGCTGCACATGTCCAAGTTACAATGATAGTACCTTCAAGGTCAGTGGACTAGAACCTCCTGACAATCTGCACATGTCCAAGTTACAATGATAGTACCTGCAAAGTCAGTGGACTAGAACCTTCTGACAATCTGCACATGTCTTCACTGGATAAAAACTGTAGGAGTTTTTCGAAAACAAATAATTTCATCTAATTTCAGTCGACAAATTAAAGGGCAACAACTCCAATAAAAGTCATTGGACAGCAAGACATTACATTTCAGTGACAAAACCTTGTATCAGCCAGCTTGAATAGCAATTTAAACAAAATTAAAAAGGTTCTCCTCACTCAGCATATGACATAGAGTTACAATTTGGTAGTTTTTGAGAGAGAAAAGAACATGTTTGGTAAATGCTGATAGACTGATTAACAGACATGACAGACAAAATGCAATTACAATAGCTCACTAAGCTTATCTAGGATGAATAAAAAAGACCTTATGAAAATGTCTGAAACATTAAACTATGTATGAATAGTATGGCACATTATCCCACCTCAAAAAATTCCTCCTCACAGCCAGGTTGTCCATGGCGAGCCCTCTCACAACTGTAAGCAGGCAAAATTTATACATTATTACATTTCTGAAACTCGCTAAACAAATTGTTGTATATATATATACTACTTATCATTATGTATCGCATAACATGGCTTCTGGGAGTGTAATAAATTCAGACAACTTAATTATTTATCAATATTTGAAATCTCAATTTATAAAATGCATGTTAGTAACGTTAAATTTGGTTTACTGTGTGGTATTATTTGTAGGGCAAACACGTTGCAGCCACATAAAGTAGCCGACGTGATGTAAACTACAAAACGATATCATGATTTCTCTTACAAGACAAACTGTTACCATATACAAGGTATTTTGACCACATTAAGTGAAAATATTGTGTCGTAGCTGAATACAAAGAATCTTACATTCATGACTGTGTATTATTGACTTGTTTATTAAAATCAATATTACACAGTCACTCATGTAAGATACTTTATTGTATGCTTGTAAATAATATTTAAAAAAAACTCTATATTTGCATTAATTGAATACAAGCTTAAATTTCACTGTTTCAAACAGTATAAGGCATATTAACAAATCAGAAAGGTTTCGTCACAATGAGCTCATAGATTTCACCCAAGATTGTATAGATACATATGATACCATATACAGCCATAAAGATCGGATGGAATAAATGGTGTTTTACGGCACGTCGACACAAACATATTGTGCGCGAAATCAGATGTAAATGAACAATAAAATAGTCAACTATTAAAGAGTATGATAAAACAATGGCGACAATTACCTAATGGTTGGATCTGGCCACTTTAAAATAGTGTCTGATTGATATAAATGTAGATATACAAGTCGAACAGAAAATGTAACATTCAGTTAAGGTTTGGATAATAATAAAAGGCCTACAAGAAACAAAATTACAAGGATAAAGGATGACATTGGGTGATGGACAACTTGCAATCGCATGATCTCTTGCTAAAAGAAAGACAAACCTTTTCATGGAGAAGAACTTGCCCCTTCGTCGCCCCAGGGGTACATCATCTACTGTCATATAGTTCCCGCTGAGTAGGCCCTGCTGTAGAGGCTGTAGGCTAGCACGGCTATATCATTCTCCTTACACAACGGCAGAATTTCATGCTCCGGAGACCGCCATAGTAAGTTGTACCCAATCTGGTACGTAAGTAAGTAAAGTGCTTTTAGAAACAACAAGAGGCCCAGTGGCCTCAAGGCGATACCCTGAGTGTAAGGGATTATATGGAAAACAACAGATACTGACGACAAAGAGTGATCTCAATTGAAAGCTCAAAGTGATCGGTGCTACAAATGCATTGTCTGTAGAGTGTTGTTTTATTGCTTCACAGTCAGACTAAACCAGGCTATGCTAACATTGTCTGGAGACTGTTGTTTTTTGTTTTTATTACTTCACAGTCAGACTAAGCCAGGCTAGGCAACTCTTCCGTTAAAAAATCTCTATATATCTATTACAAAGTACTTTGTACCTGATTTGATACTGGGACAACACCCATATCTAGAAGCTTGCGTAGATTTTTGGGTCCAAAATTGCAAACACCAAAACTCTTGATCCTCCCCAGAGATACCTGCCTTTTCAGTTCTGTAATTGCTTCTTCTGTGTTAGCAATAAAACTTGGAAAATGGACCTGAAAGTTGAAAGTTAAAGAGGCTTGGATCTAAAATTGTTTTAAACAAATAAAAAGCTATGAAATGATTAATTTAAAATCAATCGTATCTGGTACAGAAAAGAAATTCCAACATTCGGTATAACAGTTTCGACCGGAACTTCGGCAGACCGCAGTTCTTTTCATAACAGTTATATCTTGGCATTACGTGGTCCGAGTATTAACTTTCATACCCCATCCAACACCTTTTCAAAACTTTTATACCCCATCCAACACCTTCTCAAAGAAGCGAAAACAGGCTGGCTGGGGTATGAAATAAAACCTTAATTTCAGCTTAAAAAGTTATATTGTAAAAGTAAAACCTTTAATAGGTAATTTTCAACAGGTTATCACATTTTTTCATTATTTTTTTATTTTATTGTTTTATTGTCAAAATATCTGTTATAATAAGCTTTCCCATAGCTCAATGGAATTAAGGCCGGACCACGTAATGGGATGGAATGATAGAGCTTATAATTCGTATTCTCTCCTGAATCTGTAATTTCGTTGAGCTCTTTATGAAATTCAGGTAAAACAGTAATTGTTTCTGGTTACAATCATATATATAAACGCCATTCTCTGCATCGTTCCCCATGACCATCTAGGGATAGTTACATTACAGTAACACTTGCTTGTAAATTCCTGCGAACCCAAACAAATACTTAGCTACAATACCATCGTTCGCAATATCAGTAAAATAAATTCGATACAATAATATAAGGAAACAGGAAAGATGTTTTGCGTACCATAAACAGTTGACGAGTCATCAACGCAAAACAGGAGGTGTAGTTATTTGAGCTGAACAGCAACTATTTCACCGCAGATAGTTTTTGTACTGAATAAATCTATTTTTAGATGTGTTCTTATATCAAAAGTATGGGAAATTTTATTAGTTACACAGAATATTCCAACATGTTCAATTTTATTTCACCCGGATGAGCCAAAGGCAAAGGTTGAAAATGTCCAAGTGATTTCCGAGCGATATTGATAAATATAATAGCAATTTATTATAGTAACCAAGTTATTTCCCTTAGATTGTACTACAATGTGTAATATTCTGTGAACTGGACTGGGCAATCTGTTCTTTGAGGAATGATTGACGAAATATGAGTTTATATAGAATCAAAAAAGCATTCTAACATACTTCTTAACTGGTATGTTTAATTTGAATAATTTTAAAACAAAAATCATTGAATGGACGAATTTGTAATGTCATCTGTTTTCACGGATGATCAAATATTGAAAATAAATAAATAAAATCAGTGTGTGCACTCTGATAAAACGGGATAACGTAGAACTTTATCAGTAGACTTTCGTATTAGCGGCCATAATATGGTTCCACTTGGCTCTTTACCAATCAAAAGCTGCGGACTTTTAAGAACTGGTGATAAAATAAAGTATTATTGCTTTTTGTTTGTTAAGGTTGTTGGTATCCACTTCGTTCATTAAAGTGAAAACAACTTTTGACAAAAGTTGTGAAAACTCTCACTTCTCCAAACCTGAAGTTGGAAACCAAAAAACATGTCTAAGTTATTGTAAAAATAGAAAAGAAAGAAAACAGGTTGATTCACTATAAAAAATATGTAATTAATGCTGATTTCTTTGAATGGGGAATGCGAATTGCTTCGCTTTAACCGAGAATTCTTTATATCTTATTTCGCTATATCCATAATGTTTTATTAGAATTATGAAGGAGCTCGCCTAGGAACTGAAAAAACTTCGCTATAACCGAGTATTCACTATCGTAATAACCGAGTAGGCCACTGGGGGCTTAAACAGGTTCTAGGGTGCACCAAACCTCACACTTACCCTACTGTCATCCCATTAAAACAGGACAGTGTAAATAAAGAAATCCCCGCCATGATCTAATCTCTAACCAACAAGGCAGCATCAATAGGCAATATAAGTAAAACACAAATATGCTCGTGTAAATATAATACAAAGAAACAATAGCCTAGAAAGCCACAATGAAGGTACTCATCAATGACTTGGCAGAAGCCAGAGCAGTAAGAGAATACACCATTAAGGGCACGACAGGAAAGATCATGGACAAACATCAAACGCCACCGTCCCAATGGGCTTTAGGTAGGCGTCATCATAGGGTCCACAGCCTGTCCGGTCATCGTACAATTAAAGAGGAAAGCATAGTGGCGAACTGTAAAAGGGTCCACCACCAAGCATGCAGTACGTTGCAAAATGATAGGGTCATAACCTCTTTTGTTAATGCAAGATAATGAGGAAAGTTAAGGAAAACCCTAATAAAATGGGCCAATGTGAATGGGCTTGCCTCCAGAAATGAACAAGAAAATCAATAAAATAGATATAATAATATTGACAGATACATCATTATCCCATGCCGGATACCAAAGTGTTTTACATTATGTTACATAAAATGATGTTCGTGTTAGTTCTGCAATCAAAACTATAAAGTTTTCTACCTGGAGGAGATCTATATATGTTGTTTGTAGTTTCTGCAGGCTTCGTGTTACAGCCTCGTCTATCTGCTGCGCAGAGTAGGCGGGCGTTGTTATTCCATCTCGAAAACCAAACTTACTGGCAATCACGGCATCTTGGCGACGACCCTGTAGACACTTCCCCAAAATCTCCTCAGACCCAGCATAGCCCTGAAAATATATACATGTAAATCTCTAATTCTTCTTTCGAATTGGTTTATTGGTTGTTATCATTTAAATAATATTTGATGTGGTCTAGTAATAGCATAATCAAAAGGTCGGTAAGTCCAACGCTACCATGGATCATGGCGCCTGTGACCTTCACTAAGTCTTGACCCCACTGCTTCCTGTATCAGTAGGGGACATATTAACCAGGCAGTCACATACAATAGTCTATCCTCGGGACATGTAACAGAACGGACTTGTAACAGAACGGAATCTATAAACAGTTACAGTGTGGGGTTATCCTCTACAGCTATCCTCTCCCTCTCTCAAGGAGCAGCACTAAACAGTAATACCCTAAACCCCTGTATAACTGCTCCCCCTACCCACCCTACCCATTTTCCAAAAGAGGCGTGTAAACAAAAATAAAATGAAAAGTTCTCAAATAAACGCTCCCTTTTTTTAAAATGCAATGCCCATGGGGGAATTTATACGGGCTGATGTGGTCGTTGTCGTATCGGGTACTACAGCGGAATATGTTCAGTTAATCGTTCCTCTAGTTATGTACACACACACATGGGGGCAGATAAAGTTCAAACACAGATACATGACAACACGGTGTAATCATGCAAAATCATGAGTAATTGGCGATGTCAACGCACAAATAGTCAATGGTATGCAACAAAAAGAATAAAACATGGGTAATCGGTTCATACCGGGAAATTCCAAACCTCGGTATCATTGTTTTAACGGAAGTTCCGCTAAAAAAACAATTATACCTCGTGTTGGAATTCCCAGTCTTCACCGGATACGCATCCAATGTCAATTCACTTGAAACTGTTTGTAAATGTTTATATACTGTGAAATAACAAGAGGCTCAAGTGAGCCCCATACATGCATGTAACAACTTAGGAAAATTGGTGTATTTATTCTATTAAAAACAAAAAGCATAGTTGTGATCTGCATAGCATTATCAGAAAATAATTGTTGGTTCTATTTCTTTGCTGTGCAACAGTTACTGTTATAGTTTCTACTTTAAAGCTACAGCGTCTCTATTTTAACTGGTAATAACTCATGAATATGAACGAGTCACGTGTGAGGTAGTTTCAAATCGACGGACACCCCAATAGTCGGTGTTGGGGTGTCCTAAGGCAGAAATATCATTTTTTTATTTAGACTTTGTACAGGTAACATCGATAAATATACAGCTTCAGAATATATGTGAAAAAACATTACTTGCCGGAGTTGGATTTGAATCATTGCCGTTGCGCTTTTAAGTTGTGATGGTCGTACGTTTATCCACTAGACCACGACTATTTATTGGTATGTTCTATCATTATTAACACTAAAGAGGCATTACGTAATAAATAGCGCACACACACACTCATCAAGCGCTAAATAACAAGTCGAGATATGGTTGTTTTGAGGCGGAATATTAGTTTCATGTTGATAACATATAGTATTACACCAGGCAATGTTAATTTACCTTCCCGACAAGATGGACTATATATGTATGGATTAATCTTGAGTTGCGTTCAAATTTGTTAAGTTATTTTGCCTCATAATAAGTGGTAGTTTTCTCAAGACGCGTTTATAGCTCAGTGGATAGAGCACCTGACTTGAAATCAGAAGGTTGTGTGTCCCGAAAGAGGCAATTTGTTTGTCTTTTTCTGTAAATCTTAATGTTACTTGTATACAGGTACGATGTGCACTGGTCGGTCTATACGATAAATGATATCCTGCGTTATATTTGTTTGTATAAATACCCGAAATGAGCTGGTGAACATCAAGATACTAATAAAGACACGCATACAAAGAAAACATCAATTGATATAGAGACTCTGTAGCTTTAAACTAAGCCAATTCATACAAATAAGGTTCCCTGCCAATTTGCTGCACTTGACAATTGACCTCAAATGTGCACACAGCTAAATTATACCCACGTTTTTGAAAAAAAAGGGTATATTAAATCGCCTCTATTTGTCCGTCTGTCCATCGGTCCGTCCCGTTACCGCATCTCCTCCTAAACCGCTGAACGGAATTCTACCAAACTTAGGATATGACTTCACCATATAATGACACGGCATGCAAGAGTAGCATTATATTTGGCTCCGAGCCTAGGGGCCTTCAGGGGTGGGGTGGAGAGTCAAAACGTCAAATACACTAAAAATTCAACTACACTGTCATTTTTTAAAATTGTTGCACATAACTTGGTATATGTAATCGTCTATGAAAGATTAACAACATATCAAACGATTTTATTATTTTGCAAAGTCGGATGTCTGCCCAGGGTGTGTGAGGCTGGCGTGAGGGGGGTTAGTTTTTTTGTTTGTTGTGTTTTTTGAAATTATGTCTCAACTGCTCAACTGAACAAGTATGATGATGGGATTACACTGTATACATTTGTTTCCTCCTACGTCATCGGTGGGGCCTGGAGGAAGGGGCATCAAATACACTAATAATTCAATTGCTGTGTCATTTTTTCATACTTTTGCACATTAATTGGTATAATAGTCGTCTATGAAAGAGATACACAAAAAATCAATTACACTGTAATATTTTCATATTTTTGCACATAACTTGGTATATGTAATCGTCTATGAAAGATAAACAACATATCAAACGATTTTATTATTTCGCAAACTAGGACGTCTGCCCAAGGTGTGTGGGGATGGCGTGAGGGGGTGGGGTGGGGGTGGGGGTGGGGGAACTTAGGGTTTTTGTTTAGTGTTGTTGTTTTTTGAAAATTATGTCTCAAATGAAAAATTATGATGATGGGATTACACTGTATACACTGTATACATTTGTTTCCGCCTACGTCATCGGTGGGGCCTGGTGGAAGGGGCATCAAATACACTAATAATTTAATTACGGTGTCATTTTTTCATACTTTTGCACATTAATTGTTATAATATTCGTCTATGAAAGAGATACACAGCATGTCAAATTATTTATTATTTAAAACTCGGACGTCTTCCCTGGGGTTGGGGTTGGAAGGGTGGATGGAGGGTAAAAGGTGTATATACTGTGGGCTTGGTGTGTGTGTGGGTGGGTTGGGTTGGCGGGGGAAGGGGTGGGGAAAGAGGCAAATTCGGTCAAATATCTATTTTTCTTTCTCAATAAAATGTATTTATTTTGGGAATATCAGTATAATTTGCTCCAGGGTCACCCATGGGACTCTGGGATAGGGGTCAAAAGTTCAAATACACAAATTCCCTAAACAGTTGTATTCATTTACAGTGTCATACATGTATATGAATAATACTATTTCTGATCTGAGTATCAAAGAACGATTAAAACAATTACATTTAAAATGGATACAAGGTTAAAGAGAAGAGACATGTGTGAAGAAAACGTGGGCATTTTGCGATGTCGCGCCGTCAAGCTCGTTCTAGTTTATACATATATCAAGTTTCATCTGAGTATTTCAAGCGGTAGTAGTTATGGATCATATGCACATACAAGAGGTGGACACTATATAACAATGGAGGAAGTGAAGTACAGTATATATATTCAGTCAAGATTTGAACTGAACTTGATTTTATAGTCACACCAACAACTAAGATCATATGGCGACTTTTCAGCTTCCATTGGTGCGGGAAGACCCCAGGTGCCCGTCCGTGTATTTTTGCAGCAATAATCTTGGCACTGGCAGGAGCAAATCTACAGAAACCAAACTCTTTGAGTGTGATTTTAACACATAAAGGGTATAATTTTGCCATTTGTTTTCAAAAATGTTACTCATAGTATTTAAATGTCAGTCATGTTAACACAAAAATGAAAGGAATATTTTAAACGGTTTTCTTCGAAGTGGGGTGTAAAACATTTCAAAACCCACTCGCCCTGTCAGACTTAGTAGCTGGTAAAGACCACTCGTCTTTACTAGTTTTCTACTCTCCCTTCAATAAAAGAGACAAAACTGCTGCCTGTTATTCTGCTTTAACATTTTGCCTTTAAAAAAACGGTATCACGATAAACATTTACCCAAGACAAACGGAATGTATCCTGAAATCTAACCTCAGCTGTGTCAAATTATACTGAAATCCTACCTCAGCTGTGTCAAGTTATCATGAAATCTTACCTAAGCTGTGTCAAGGTATGCTGAAATCCTACCTCAGCTGTGTCGTCATCCTGAAATCTTACCTCATCTGTGTTAAGCTATCCTACAATCTTACCTCAGCTGTGTCAAGTTATCCTGAAATCTTACCTCAGCTGTGTTAAGTTATCCTGAAACCTTACCTCACCTGTGTTAAGTTATCCTGAAATCTTACCTCAGCTGTGTCAAGGTATCCTGAAATCTTACCTAAGCTGTGTCAAGGTATGCTAAAATCTTACCTCAGCTGTGTCAAGGTATCCTAAAATCCTACCTCAGCTGTGTCAAGGTATCCTGAAATCTTACCTCAGCTGTGTCAAGGTATCCTGAAATCTTACCTCAGCTGTTCCAATCCTATTAACTTTGTACTATTTATATATGCATGTTGTATAATATGGAAATAAAATATGTTTAAACCAAGGTATCCTAAAGTCTCACCTCAGCTATGTCAAAGTACCCTGAAATCTTACCTCAGCTGTGTCGAAGAAATTGATGCCAAGCTCCAGACATTTATTCACTATGGCTTGTGATGTCTGTAAATAGAAGAGCATCATATTAAATTATGGTTAATTATAATTTAAAGAACTAACACCTTTAAGTACAAATGAACTGCTTCATTTGTTTCAAAGAAGAAGCAAAACGTATGATTCCTCTCTCATATTAAATTAGAAATAATAGTCTACTACGCCAGCTGTTTAAAAACAGCTTAGAGTTTTCTTGGGTTTTGAATACCAACAATATATCATGGTTTATACTGTGCTTACCTCAAATTACTGCGCCTCCCAAGAAGCATTTGCTTTGTCTCCATTCATTTGTTAACATCCTAAACAGATGCGGGAAACCTTTAAATCTGTGCGAGGTAGGGACACAAGCTCCATCTTCTCTCAATAATATTACACACTAATAATCCAAACTTGCACAACATAATAAACTACCTTTCCACTGTTCGATTATCTTAACATTTCAACTGATAAAGAATCTCGATCAAGTGTCCTGCTAACATAAGGATTAAGTTCACCTCATCTTCATTTATCAAGCTGACCAAGTCAGTTTAAACATTAGATAGGAGTATAACAAGTGACAACAACTTCGGTTCTTGGGCCTCAATACATTCAGCCACTAGCCTCAAACAGTAAATCGTCTAATTAAATCGGAGCATCCATAGGATGGCATCTTTAATAAGATCTCAGTGTGACCACAAGACCTGAATACCTCAATGTGACCACAAGGCTTGATATCCTCAATATGACCACAATGCTTGAATACCTCAATGTGAACACAATAATAATACCTCACTGTGACCACAAGACTTGAATACCTCAGTATGACCACAATGTCTGAATACCTCAGTATGACCACAAGGCTTGAATACCTCAATGTGACTACAAGCTTTACTATCGCAATATGATCAAAGGCTTGACTACCTTAATATGACCAAAATACTTCAATACCTCAATGTGACCACAAGGCTTGATAACCTCAATGTGACCACAATTCTTAAATACTTCAATTTGACCTCAAGGCTTTAATACCTCAGTATGACCACAAGGCTTGCATATCTCAAGGTGACCACACGGCTTTAATACCTCAGTGTGACCACAAGGCTTGAATTCCTCAATATGACTACAAGGCTTCAATACCTCAATGTGACCACAATGCTTGAATACCTCAATGTGACAACAAAGCTTTAATACCTCAATGTGATCACAAGGCCTAATGCCTCAATGAGGTTTGAATACCTAAATGTGACCAAAATGATTGAATACCTCAATGTGACCACAAGGTTTTAATACCTCAATATGACCAAAAGGCTTGAATACCTCAATACGGCAACAATGCTTGAATATCTCAATGCGACCACAATGCTTGAATACCTCAATGCGACCAAAAGGCTTGAATACCTCAATATGACCATTGCATTAATACCTCAGTGTGACCACAAGCCTTTAATACTTCAATGTGACCACAAAGCTTTAATACCTCAATGCGACCACAAGGTTTGAATACCTCAGTATGACCACAATGTCTGAATACCTCAGTATGACCACAAGGCTTGAATACCTCAATGTGACTACAAGCTTTACTATCGCAATATGATCAAAGGCTTGACTACCTTAATATGACCAAAATACTTCAATACCTCAATGTGACCACAAGGCTTGATAACCTCAATGTGACCACAATTCTTAAATACTTCAATTTGACCTCAAGGCTTTAATACCTCAGTATGACCACAAGGCTTGCATATCTCAAGGTGACCACACGGCTTTAATACCTCAGTGTGACCACAAGGCTTGAATTCCTCAATATGACTACAAGGCTTCAATACCTCAATGTGACCACAATGCTTGAATACCTCAATGTGACAACAAAGCTTTAATACCTCAATGTGATCACAAGGCCTAATGCCTCAATGAGGTTTGAATACCTAAATGTGACCAAAATGATTGAATACCTCAATGTGACCACAAGGTTTTAATACCTCAATATGACCAAAAGGCTTGAATACCTCAATACGGCAACAATGCTTGAATATCTCAATGCGACCACAATGCTTGAATACCTCAATGCGACCAAAAGGCTTGAATACCTCAATATGAACATTGCATTAATACCTCAGTGTGACCACAAGCCTTTAATACTTCAATGTGACCACAAAGCTTTAATACCTCAATGCGACCACAAGGTTTGAATACCTCAGTATGACCACAATGTCTGAATACCTCAGTATGACCACAAGGCTTGAATACCTCAATGTGACTACAAGCTTTACTATCGCAATATGATCAAAGGCTTGACTACCTTAATATGACCAAAATACTTCAATACCTCAATGTGACCACAAGGCTTGATAACCTCAATGTGACCACAATTCTTAAATACTTCAATTTGACCTCAAGGCTTTAATACCTCAGTATGACCACAAGGCTTGCATATCTCAAGGTGACCACACGGCTTTAATACCTCAGTGTGACCACAAGGCTTGAATTCCTCAATATGACTACAAGGCTTCAATACCTTAATGTGACCACAATGCTTGAATACCTCAATGTGACAACAAAGCTTTAATACCTCAATGTGATCACAAGGCCTAATGCCTCAATGAGGTTTGAATACCTAAATGTGACCAAAATGATTGAATACCTCAATGTGACCACAAGGTTTTAATACCTCAATATGACCAAAAGGCTTGAATACCTCAATACGGCAACAATGCTTGAATATCTCAATGCGACCACAATGCTTGAATACCTCAATGCGACCAAAAGGCTTGAATACCTCAATATGACCATTGCATTAATACCTCAGTGTGACCACAAGCCTTTAATACTTCAATGTGACCACAAAGCTTTAATACCTCAATGCGACCACAAGGTTTGAATACCTCAGTATGACCACAATGTCTGAATACCTCAGTATGACAACAAGGCTTGAATACCTCAATGTGACTACAAGACTTTACTATCGCAATATGATCAAAGGCTTGACTACCTTAATATGACCAAAATACTTCAATACCTCAATGTGACCACAAGGCTTGAATACCTCAATGTGACCACACTTCTTCACTACTTCAATGTGACCTCAGGGCTTTAATACTTCAATTTGACTACAATGCTTGAATACCTCAGTATGACCACAAGGCTTGAATATCTCAAGCTGACCACACGGCTTGAAGATCTCAGTGTGACCACAAGGCTTGAATACCTTAATATGACCACAAGGCTTCAATACCTCAATGTGACCACAATTCTTGAAAACCTCAATGTGACCGACACGGCTTTAATACCTCAATTTGACCACTAAGTTTGAATACCTCAGTATGACCACAATGCTTCAATACCTCAAGGTGACCACACGGCTTTAATACCTCAGTGTAACCAGAAGGCTTGAATACATCAATATGACCACCAGGCTTCAATACCTCATTGTGACAACAAAGCTTCAAAACCACAATGTGACCACAATTATTGAATACCTCAATGTGACCACAAGGTTTTAATACCTTAATTTGACCACAATGCTTGAATACCTCAGTATGACCACAAGGCTTGAATACATCAAGGTGACCACACGACTTTAATACCTCAGTGTAACCACAAGGCTTGAATTTCTCAGTGTGACAACAAGGCTTGAATACCTCAGTATGACCACAAAGCTTGAATACCTCAGTATGACCGCAAGGTTTGAATACCTCAATGTGACCCCAAGGCTTTAATACCTCAGTGTGACCACAATGTTTAAATAACTCAATGTGACCACAAGGTTGTAATACCTCCGTATGACCACAAGGCTTGAATGTGACCGCAATGCTTGAATACCTCAGTATGACAACAAGGCTTGAATACCTCAATATTACCACAATGATTGAGTACCTCAGTAGGACCACAATGCTTTTGAATACCTCAATATGACCACAAGGCTTCATTATGTCAGTATGACTACAAGACTTGAACACCTTCATATGATTACTGCGACCACAAGGTTTGAATACCTCATTATGATCACAAGGCTTGACTACCTCAGTGTGACCACAAGGCTTGAATACCTCAGTGTGAACACAAGGCTTTAATACCTCAGTTTAACCACAAATCTTTACTACATCAATATGATCACAAGTTTGAATACCTTAATATGGTCACAATGCTTTACTATCACAATATGATCAAAGGCTTAAATACCTCAATATGACCACAAGGCTTTAATACCTCAATATGACCACAATGCTTGAATACCTCAATATGACCACAAGTCTTGAATACCTCAATATGGCCATAAGTAGGGCTGTCATAGATACGGTGTGAAGCGTATCGACCAAGAAATTAAGTGAAGAAAAGATTTTCGATTCAATAATTTTTACATGAGTTATGGCACTTTGATCTTTTATTCTCAATAATCTCTACATATTATATAGGGGTAAAGTCTTCTGTGGTTAACTCCTCATACGTTTTTAGGTGGAATAATTTAATATTGTACATGCTGTTTGATATGAAGGTGTTAGCAAAGAAAAATAGTTTTGATTTGATCAGTTTTACAAGAGTTATGGCCCTTTGATTTTCTTGCATATATATGGAAACCTTGTGTGTCTGACTCCTCTTTCATTATGTGATGGATTGTTTTAATATCTGGCACGTTGATTGCGTATGATGTGAAGATGTTAGTGAAGAAAGGAAAAAGATGTTTGATTTGATAATTTTTACATGAGTTATGGCCCTTTGATTTTTTTACATACATTTTACAGGGAAATCGCGTGTGCCTAACTTCTCTTTCTTTTTTAGGAGGATTGTTTTAATACTTGTATATTCATTAACTATGATGTGACTATGTTAGTGAAGACAATGATTTTTGATTTGATCATTGGCCTATGGACAGTTTATATAAACCTTATTTTCATAAATGCGTAGGTACTTGTGACATAGAATGCACACTTCTTGTTGAGGGTAGTCCACAAAAAAAGGCTGAATCGATGGGTAAACGCCTCGATTCCAACACTCTCTAAATGTTAATCATTTTAATTGTTTTAAAGGATTAAAAGGTAGTTTGCATACAACGCGTAGTATTTTTCTCATGGATATGAACTGACTCCTTAAATATGTTTAGAAACTGACACGTCACCAGGATAGTATTTATTAAAAATGTCAAATCATATTCTTCATATCTACTGAGGAACAGTGATAACCCTTGAAGTCCCTATCCCGCCATCAACAGGCTAATTTTACATCAAATGTACACCGTTTCTTAACCTACTGAAGGTGAGGTATATAATTATAAATATATTTATTATATTTTGGTCAATAAAAAAGAACCACACGTCTACCATATCGTGAAGGATTTCCCTTATAATAATCTATCCCAGCAGTTAAATAAACTCTATATAATATAATTTGAATGTTGAGAATCCAAACTCTACAGGCACTATAGATGGCTTTATCCAGCCAGGCCAAACCCCAAAATTGGAGCGTTGAATTAAGAGTTACAAACACCTAATTCATTTTACACATATTCAATCATGCATATTTAAAGAACTTGTGAATAAACCTACACATTTAACCAGCGATTATACATTAGTATATGACCTTAACACCCCGATTGAGGTTTTATTTATAAACGGTTTGTAGACTTTTGTACTGTAGTATATTTTTGCCATTACTTGGCGGTTAAATTTTTTTAAATCATTCTTGAATAAATAGGCTGCCAGTTTCATCACTGGAGACTATAAAACAAGAGAAGAATGCTGTATTTCCAGGATGCTACAGGACCTGAAACTGCCATCCATACATGACCAACGTAGAAGTAACTGGCTTACCTTCTACTACAAAGCGGTCGAGGGGAAGGTACCGGCTTTACCTTGTGAGAGGTTTCTTACCGCTATAAGACATAAACGTCAAATCCGAGCCAAATCATTTTCAGACTATAAGGCACAAAACATTGTCGAAAAATCAATAACAAACAATAGCAAATGTTTCAATGTACTACAGTGCAAAAGTGAACAGTATAAAAACTCTTTCTTCCCTAAGATGACAATTGAGTGGAACATCATGATAGTGCACTCCAAAACAGCCGAGGGCTTCAGGTCAGCTCCCCCTCAGTGCTTATAAACACTCTCTCCCCGGTGCAATTATGCCGCAATTGGCCCTGCTTCATATACATCCATACCTTTCCAAAGGGGAATAATTCAAAAAATATGAACCACAGTAATTTCCCCTTATCATATGTATTCAATGGATCATGTGCAAGAACTGTAAAATGTTTTATTGTAAAACTTATACTTTGAAAGTTATTAGCCACAATCAGTTGTCAAGTAAAGGTTGCCGGACAGATGGACAGACAGACAGCAGACAGATGGACAATGCCACAACATAAAACGTCCCTACGGACGGGCGTATAAAAGAACTTACAGATACCACAAAGCCTTAAGCAAATAGAGCGATATAGGCCATCTTGTTGCGTTCTATTGTTTGATACTATACTCAGATATACTAGGATTCAAACGGAAAAAAAATCCTTTACAAATGTGCTGGTTAATGATATCGTATGAGCGACAGTCAGATGGTCTAACGGCCAAATTCATATTTACCGACTAGATTTTGAGTTTGTGACCCATAAAATCCAGGAAATATTCACCGATGCCATCAAATAATATAAAGTTTCAGGTGACATAAAACAGCGATTTTATGGTTGCATCACATGTCATTTTAGGTGTATGCGTTATTTCGTTACTTACTATGATTAAGACATTTGGATTACGTATTACAAATAAAGACATGAATTAATAGTTAACCTTGCAAACACAAAATATGCTAGATGTATTTTGTAATGTTTTTAATAGCAATGTATGTCTATTTTAACGATTTGTAGCACAAGTTTGAATTATCCCACCCATATAAATCACAATGAAGAACTTTACATATATCAAATTGGAAACTATTGGATGCATTTTTGTATCAACACTCAAAATACAAACTACGAAGAAGCTAAAGGGTAATACCTTGACTACTGTACTAACTACTAACCATGGCATTTAGTTGTAAGAATTTGGTACAGTTGTTACAATAGCACCTTTTGAACACAGCTTATGATATTAATGATATTCATAACCTCGGTTTGGGACTGTTAATAAGCATCATTCCTAAATGTGCAAATATGCTTACCATGCTGAATAAGTGTACCAAATTTCAAAGCAATCCGTGGAAAACTTCAAAATGAGTTGTCGTGAGAACATTTTGAGACAGACGGACAGACCAAAAACAATATTGTCTCCAACACATCATCGGGAGAGACATAATTATGTTTTAATACTCAAGCTGTTAAATAGTACCTCAAATTTTATCAAAATTCAATAAAACTGGCCAAAACAACAACCATTGAGTTGCAAATGGTTAAAAAAAAAAGAGGTCAATGACCTTGAAGCTCTACTGATAGGATTTTGATAGCTAGATCAGCATTCCTGTGAAGTTTCATGAAAATCTGTCCAGTAGTTTCAGAGGAGTGGGCGCTACAGGTTTTTTCTATATAACTATGTAAACAAAGATGGCCACGGCAGCCATGTTTAATGTTGAATCAAAATATTTTTCAACCAAGACCAATATCATGTCATGCTGATCATTTTACAAAAAGTCCCATATCAATATCACAAAGTTTTCAGGAAGTAGTCGCTACTGGCCGAAGGGTAACATAATATGGCTCTTGTTTTTTCTGAAAAATGCCGGTTTTTTGCCTTGTGAACACTCTAGCACCTTCATTTATAATTGGATCTTTATCAAACCTGCACACATTGTTAATATCAATGAATCTTGGATAAGTTCGAAAACGAGCCAAATCGGATTGTTTTTTTCTGGAAAATGCCGTTGTTTTGCCTTGTGAACACTCTAGCACCTTCATTTATTATTTGATATTTACCAAACTTGCAAAGATAGTTAATATTGATGAAAGCTCGGACAAGTTCGAAAAACAGCCAGATCGGACCAGTAACACTGGAATTATGGCCTTTGGTTTAGTTAAAAATACTGCAATTTACCTCCTTAAGACGATAGTGACTTCATTTGTCATCCGATCTTTACCAAACTTTAACAGATTGTTAATATCAATAAAAGCTTGGACTAGTTCGAAAAACACCTATATCGGAGTGCACCAGAGTTAAGTGCCCTTGAATTATTGAAAAATGTCATTATCAGCCTTATGAACACGCTTAGCGTTCACCTTCATTTTGTATTCGATCTTTCCAAAACTTGACCAGATAGCTGATATCAATGAAAGCTCAGGCGAGTTTGAAAAAAACAGTAAAACCGGAGTTATGGCCCTTTTTCAATAGTTGTATAATATACAAGGACCAAGGGCCGTGGGTTCAAATGTCACTGGAGACTCTTTTTTTTAATTCTTTTTTTTATTAAAAAAAATCCTGTTTCGTAGGTTAAAGATTTTAATTACCTTTTCTTTTTATTATTATTATTTTTATGATTTTTTTTTGATTTTTTTTTTATTATTTTTTTTTTTTAAATATTTCCATAATATTTATAAACAAGAAAAGGGACAAGATGGCCCTAAATCGATCACCTGAGTACTGGCACATTATCAAACTTCTTCGAAATCTTATGGTCATATAAAATCTGTGCAAGTTTGGTTAAGATTGTATAAGAAATGTGGGCTCTGTTGTGTATAACAACACTGATATAAAGACAGACAAAATTTGGTAAATATCAAATAAAAAATGAAGGTGCTAGAGTGCAACACCTTGGGCAGGGCCAAATGTGACCCCAGGGCTACATGTAATATATGAGAGCTTTGTGGTTTCAGAGAAGAGATTTTTTAAGTTTTTCCCTATAAAAGTCTATGTAATACATGACCCCTGGGGCGGGGCCAAATGTGACCCCACGGTCACCATTTGATCAAACTTGGTAAAGGACCATAAGAGTATAGTAAAAGCAAAATATTAAACCGCTGGCTCTTGTAGTTCCAGAAAAGAAGAGACTTTAATGTGCTTCCTATAAAAGTCTATGTAAAACTGTGACCCACGGTGTGGGGTCAAATTTGACCCCAGGGTCACCATTTGAACAAACTTGGTAGAGGACCATAAGCGTATAGCAAATGCAAAATATTAAACCTCTGGCTCTTGCAGTTTCAGAGAAGTAGATTGTTTAAGTTTTACCCTATACATGTCTATGCAAAACATGTGACCCTTGGGGCGTGGCCAAATGTAACCCCAGGGTCACCATTTGAACAAACTTGGTAAAGGACCATAAGCTTATAGTAAATGCAAAATATCAAACCTCTGGCTCTTGTAGTTTCCGAGAAAAGATATTTTTCCTTATATAAGACTATGTAAAACTGTGACCCCCGGGGTGGGGACAAATTTGACCCCAGGTCACCATTTGAACAAACTTAGTAGAGGACAATAAGCTGATGCTACATGTAATACATGAGAGCTCTGTGCCTTGTGGTTTCAGAGAAGAAGTTTTTTCCTATATATCTAAATGAAAAACATGCAAAATCTCAATATACAAACTTTGGATCCCCGGGGCTCGGCCAATTTTTACCCCGGGGACTTAATTTGAAAAAAACTAGATAGTCTATGCGTTGGCGATCATTTTAAAAGAAAAACTGTTGAAATCTGTCCAACGGTTCTGGAGAAAAATATTTTTTAAGGTTTCGACTATATATAGTAATGGCGGCCATTTTGTATGTCGCGCTGACCTAATTTTAACAAATCTAAAAGGAATTCATCTAAGGATCATCCAAGTAAAGTTTGGTTAAAATTAAGCAAGCGGTTTCTGAGGAGAAGTCGTTTGAAGAAAAGTTAACGACGACGGACGGATGATGGACGACGGATGACGACGGACGCAGAGTGATCCAGATAGCCTTTCGGCTCAAGGTGATCTAAAAAAAACATTCTCATAAGAAACCTTCGTTCATTTTTCTTTAATTGGGAGCTTAGGGGTCCTTGTTGGATCAGTTTTACGTAGAGTTATAGGGAAGGACTTCAAAAAGCTTCTCTGAAACTACAAGATATAAAGGTTTAATACATTTTGTCTCGCCTTTTCGAAGAAAAAAAAGAGACATAGGTGTTGCTTTTCCGTTTAGTTTTGCGTTTAGGTCATTTTCTCACAACCTGTATAAACTCGACCTTACAAACTTTGCTTATAGTTGTATCTTGGGTGGTACATCGTAACGTGACAAAGCAAATGTGCACGTGACCTTGCACTCCAAGCAAAGGGCAGATAACATAATATTTTTTAGGTTCAACTTGCGCGTTTAGGTAACATTTTCACAAACTGTATGCACTAGACCTTTAACACTTTGCTTATAATTGTATCTTGAGCGTTATACTGCAACGTGACAAAGTAAATGTGGAAGTGACCTTGACCCTCTAAGCAAAGGGCAGATAACTTAATAATTTTACCTTCATCTTTTGCGTTGAATAAAACCGAGTCTGCTGCTTTATTCTTTTAATTGTGTTTGTTGCTTCCAAAGGATCACCTTCATCTGTATTTATTGACTCTCCAAGCAAAGGGCAGATAACCTTATAATGTTTACCTTCAACTTTGGCGTTTAGGTAACTTTTTCACAAACTGTATGCACTAAGACCTTTCAAACTTTGCTTATAGTTGTATTTGAGTGGTACATTGCAACTGTGGATTTGACCTTCACCATCCAAGCAAAGGGCAGATAACTTTAATTATTACATTTACATCACCTTTTCATGAACTATAATTATGCACTATATGTTTTAAACCTAATTTATAGCTTAATCTTTGAAAGATTTAACCTAAATTCGGTCCTGCCTGGGATTGAACGCGCGATCACTGGGTTACTAAGCCGCGGTGCTAACCATTACACCACGGTGCTACCTTTTTTCCTGCACTATATTTGCTCGCTTAAATACCCGATTTCGACATGAGCTGGTGAACATGAAGTTACAAATAAAGACACGCCTACAAAGAAGAAATCGATTGATATAGAGACTATGTAGCTTTAAGCTAGCTTCAAATACGAACTGAGAGATTATTCTTTATTCTATAAAGTGACTTCTGTTTTAACTTTAATAAACGAAATAAATAAGATGACCGTATGTGAAACTGCGACAATGATCATGTGTTTCGGGAAATTGTACGTATACATGCATAATGATACATGTAAGTTCATTAGGTAACTCGACTTGATTTTATCTTTAGTTGTCTTGTTTAATTAAACTATGATGGTCGTGTTAATCTTGTTATGTCCAATCACAGATATATTAGGTATGTGGTTCAATATAAACAGGATATTCATTTAGTGGTATATTGTCCCATATTGCACGCTTGGCCTTCTAATTTACACTATTCCTTTCTTAAAGACCTATATAATAACTATAATAAGTACTTCCCGACGAAAATTGGTGTCACAGTCGCGTAGCGCAGCTGCCCAGGAACTCCTTGCGTCGATAAAAGCAACAACATGTATGTGCAGCAATGACTTCACTATACTAAAGGATAGGCAGAACTACACATGATTAAACAGTGCATGGTAGCAAACGAACGGATACGAGCTGAACAAATACAAATTGTTATAAAGACAGCATTTAGCTTGAAAACGGACATAAGGCATGTTCTGAAACTGCCAAGGTTAGTGGGAAACAAATAAACAGTTATGTCAGTGACCTAAAAAGAACTGAGCTTGACTGAGATAGAACTGAACTAATTAACTTGAGAGAATCGTAGTAATAAGGTTGTTGAGAGGGCCCTTTATTCATTACATGTTGATAACTCTCGTATTTTTACAAACTCCTGCAGGGACTTAATCTTCACAAAGCTTTTGGCCCTGATGCGATACCTTCCCGAATCTTGAAGAAAATGGCATCACCACTCTCCCCAGCTTTGACTTTGTTCTACCAAGTATTATTGGACCAGGGCACCATACCAAGTGATTGGGAAACAGAAATGTCACACCACTTTTCAAGAAAGGAGATAAATCGAAACCATCAATATGCTGCAAAATCATGGAACATATCATACATAGCCATCTCATGAAATTATTCGATTCAAACATCCTCTCCGACAGACAACATTGCTTCAGAAAAAAAGAAGATTGATTTTAGCAAGGCGTTTTACAAAGTCGCCCACGAGAAATTGGCCATTAAAACCCGACTACTACGGAGTCCGAGGAAAGCAAGAAGTCAGCAGGTAGTGTTGGACAGTCACCTCCGGCGTACCTCAAGGCATGGTAATGGGTCCATTTCTGTTCCTAATTTACATCAATGACCTCCCATCCAGAGTCAATGCATCGGTAAGATTGTTTGCAGACGACTGGCTGCTCTACCGCAACATCAACTCAGCAGCTGACACATTGTCCCTCCAAGCTGATCTGGACAGCCTACAGCAGTGGGAGAATGAATGGCACATGGACTTCAATCCCGATAAATGTGAGTAAATATGCATCACCAACAAGACTCATGCTATAACTTCACATTACACCATCCATGACCAAATGCTTAAACAGACAAACAAATCATAGTATCTAGGAGTCACCATAGATAGTTCCCTGACTTGGAATAGCCATATTGACCCTTACCAAGAAAGCAAACAACACTTCTGCCTTCCTAAGTAGGAACCTCTCATCATGCCCACCAGATGTTAAAGCCACTTGCTACAAAAGCCTGGTCAGGCCGCAATTGGAATACGCTTCCAGCGTATGGGATCCTCATACACAATCCAACATTGACAAGATAGAAGCAGTGCAACGCAGAGCTGCTCGTTTCACCACAGGTGACTACAGGCGTGACAGCAGGGTCACCATCATGTTGACAAAACTTGGTTGGGGTTCCCTACATAGCCGAAGACAACAGGCCAAAGCTGTAATGATGTACAGAATTATATATCAACCGGTAGAGATACCAACCATGCAGCCCATTCCTCCAACCTATAGGAGCAAGTACAAGGGGTTATGACAGTCGCTACTTGATACCACAAAGCAGGATGAACGCTCACAAGTTCTCCTTCTTTCCAGCAGGGATCAGATTGTGGAACAGCTTGCCGGCCAGCACGATCGATGCCCAATCCATTGACGTATTCAGGTCAAGGTAGTCCTCGGATAGACCGAGACTGATGTTGTTATTTTGCTTTTAATTGTAGATACACACTTTGATCCTCCTTCACGCGTACATAATCACTTCACTGTGGAGTATGTTCCAGAGGAACCCTGCATATTATCGGAAGAAGAAGATGTATCAGATTTACACACTGTCGGAATGAGTGAGTTTGACACGGTATTGGAACCTATTGATAGGTTTGGCAACGTTGTAATGCCCACAATTAACAATATATATCGGCATGAAACAAATGCAGACGAAATTGCTGATTTCTTGTCAGGAAACATAAGTGTTGAGGCTCTGGCATCAAGTCCCATTACAATGCATAATATTTCATCTAGTATTAGCTCTCCCGTTCAGTCAGTTTCCGAATGTGTATCTGACAATAACCGACATTCAGCAGAACGTATCGATAATCAGCAGAATGTGTGGTTCCCGATAAATCAGACGAATCGAATGCAATGCATATTACTACTGTATTATCCCAGAACCAAGGGAGAAAACACAATTTTGCCAAATATTGTCAAAAGCGTAAGAAAGGCAACACAATAATAAATACTAATAATACTACGAGTTATACCAAAAATAGTCCGGTGACATTTTCGGATATTATTAGCGCAATCGGTACCCCTAGTCGCCCACGTAAAAATGGTATTCATGTGAGAATAAGAAATCGTGTCGCAGTGAGTAATGGATACGAGGAAGATTTCAGTGTCTATGTGCGTAAGCGGACAAAGCGGTATTACGCAGGTGGCTTTAATAACACCATTAATGAAAACAAAATCGCAAGCTATGTTAGTCGTCGTGGCCCAAAAGTAACAAAAATAAATATATTCCCTTCCCGTCGTGTTCCCGACGAGGTTGTTATACAGCTCAATGTCGAAGCAAACGTTGATAGTGGTTTATTTGACAATGACGGTTTCTGGCCAGGCCACGTTGTGTGCAAACCTTGGTTACCGCGAAACCAAAATGCTAAAATGCGCATTTACGGTGAGCGGCGCGAGCTGCAAAGTAAACCATGGTCTGAGTGTAATGTGCAACACTATAGCCGGAAAAACAATCGAATGCAAACCGCTAACTACGAACACGATACTATTTACCAGTATTTAGATATAATAAGTCGATGTATTCGTCTCCTAAAAGAACAAACACCGTGAAAATGTCACTCGTTAGCAAGTTTAATTTTCTCACCTGGAACGTTACAGGACTTATGTCTAGCAGTACCAGGGAGTCATCATACGTATACTTTCTCCCTGGCAGTACATATATGTATGATTCACTTAACAAACATGCGATATACTTATGTGGATTTACTGAGCACTGGCTCTACAGTCATAATTTGCACTTCTTTCGATGCAATCGATAACAAGTATAAATCACACGCAGTTTCAGACTTCAACTTAATACTTGAAGGCAATAGACGTGTTGGAAAAGGCGGTGTTGCAATCATGTGGCATGTTAAACATGACCAATACATTACACCACTAAGCATCGAGGATGACAGGATAGTGGGTATACAGTTTCAGGTCTCTAAATTCCAATATATTTCGTATTTCAAGTATACCTTCTTTGTCGTAACCATCCGATCAAAAACTTTAAAGACAATATTGATAAGTTATATAATCTGTGTAGCATGTACTCCGAACATGGTATGGTCATATTCATGGGGGACATTAACGCCCGATATCAAAGCGTTGGTAATCTTGACGGCAGAGATCAGTATTGTAATTTCTGATTGATACAAACTGCACGACTATAAACACATAAGGTACATGTGTTGTATCTATTATCAATTATAGTTTTCAAGAAGTCACTACAAACTTTTTTAAAGATCTATTTTTAAACGTGGTGGCCAACTTGAATTTCCGGCCGGCCTGACATATTGCTAGGATCAATTAGACATCAAGAGCGACATTCCTGTGGAAGTTTCATGAAAATCCGTGAAGTAGTTTCAGAGGAGTAGTTGCTACAAGTTTTTACTATATCTCTATGTAAACAAAGATGGCCGCTGGCAGCCATGTTTAACATCGAATCAAAACGATTTTCAACAAGGACCAATATCATGTCATGCTGATAATTTTAGAAAAAATTCCCATATCAATATCAATTTATAGTTTTCAAGAAGTGGTCGCTACTGTTTTTTAAAAATTCTATTTTTAGTTTTGACGGCCATCTTGGATTTCACATAAACATGAATTTTTGCTAGGATCAACTACACTTCATGGGAAACATTTCTGGAAAGTTTCATGAAAAATCCATCCAGTAGTTTCAGAGGAGTAGGCGCAACAAGTTTTTACTATATAAATATGTAAACAAAGATGGCCACAGCAGCCATGTTTAATGTTGAATCAAAATAATTTTCAACCAAGACCAATATCATGTCATGCTGATCATTTTACAAAAAGTCCCATATTAATATCACTTAAAGTTTTCAGGAAGTAGTCGTTACACAGCTCTACTGGCCGAAGGCCAGTAAAGCTTATGGGATGAGTTGTCCGTCGTCCGTCCGTCCGTTAACGTTTACCTTGTGAACACTCTAGGGCCTTCATTATTAATCGGATATTTACGAAACTGTGCCAGTGTCTTTATATCAAAGAAAGGCCGGAAAAGCTCGAAAACCAGCCAGATCGGATTAATTTCACCGGAGTTATGGCCCTTGGTTTGCTGAAAAATGCCATATTATGCCTTGTGAACACTCTAGCACCTTCATTTATAATTGGATCGTTATCAAACCTGCATACATTGTTAATATCAATGAAAGCTTGGATAAGTTCGAAAACGAGCCAAATCGGATGAGTAACATAGGAGTTATAGCCCTTGTTTTTTCTGGAAAATGCCGTTTTTTGCCTTGTGAACACTCTAGCACCTTCATTTATTATTTGATATTTACCAAACTGGCAAAGATAGTTAATATTGATGAAAGCTCGGACAAGTTCGAAAACCAGCCAGATCGGACCAGTAACACCGGAATTATGGCCTTTGGTTTAGTTAAAAATACTGTATTTTGCCTCTTTAAGATAATAGTGCCTTCGTTTGTCATCCGATCTTTACCCAACTTTTAACAGATTGTTAATATCAATAAAAGCTTGGGCTAGTTCGAAAAACACCTATATCGGAGCGCACCAGAGTGATGTGCCCTTGAATTATTGAAAAATGCCATTTTCAGCCTTGTGAACACTAGCGTTCACCTTCATTTTGTATTCGATCTTTCCCAAACTTGGCCAAATTGTTGATATCAAAGCGAGCTCAGGCGAGTTTGAAAACCAGCCAGGTCAAACCAGTAAAACCACAGTTATGGCCCTTTTGCAATAGTTGTATAATATACAAGGGCCAGGGGCTGTGGGTTCAAATGTCACTGGAGGCTTTTTTTTTCATAAGAAATCCTGTTTCGTGGGTTAAAGATTTTAATTTTCTTGTTTTTTTTATTATTTTTGTTATTATTGATTTATTTTTTGATTTTTTTTTAAATATTTCCATAACATTTATAAAAAACATTCTCATAAGGCACCTGGGGTTTTCCTCCACCAGTAGAAGCTGGAAAGTCGCGATATGACCTTAGGATGTGCGACTATAAAATCCAATTCAATTCATTAGGAACCTTCGTTCATTTTTCATTAATTGTGAGCTTAGGGGTCCTAGTTGGATCAGTTTTACGTAGAGTTATAGGGAAGAACTTCAAAAATCTTCTTCTCTGAAACTTACGGTGGCATAGACGTGACATGTGAGAACAATAATTGATGTCGTGGCCACGACTTATTTATCTCGTGGCTACGACTTATTATCTCCTGGCCACGACTTATTATCTCGTGGCCACGACTTATTTATCTCGTGGCCATGACTTATTATCTCGTGGCCAAGACTTATTATGTCGTGTCCTCGACTTATTTATCTCGTGGCCACGACTTATTATCTCGTGGCCACGACATAATTAGCCAATCGGAAGTGCTAAAAAAAATCGCTAGAAATCGCGACTTTTCACCTATATTGGGGTATGGGCTCCATCTCCCCTACCTACCACCCCCACCACCCCCACCAGGACACGCCATTTTTTTTTACCCGATGGTTTTTTTATACATATTTCTGTGTTGTTTTGGTCTATTCACAGACTTATAACTACGTTTCCTCCATTTCCCACCCCCACACCCACCATCCGCCTAACCCACTCGAAGCCCGCTATTTTTTTATTTTTATTTTTACATATTTCTGTGTTGTTACGGTCCATTTCTAGATTTATAGCTATGTTGCACCCCATCGAGCCTAACCCACGCGAAACTTGTTTTTTTCTTCTTTTTATTACATATTTCTGTTGTTTTTTTGGTCCATTCATAGACTTAAAGCTATGTTGTCTCCCCCATCCCAACACCCCCATGCCCAACCCACTCGAAACCCGATTATCTTTTACAATTTCTGTGTTGTTTTGATTTATACATAGACTTATAGCTATGTTTCCCCCTACCCTCGCCTCCACCACCCCCACCCACACACCCCACTCCGCCGGGGGGAAACGTAGCTATAAGTCTGTGAATAGACCAAAACAACACAGAAATATGTAAAAAAAAAAAAAACATCGGGTTTCAAGTGGATTAGGCGGGGTGGGTTAGGCGGGGTGGGTGGGGGCGGAGGATGGGGGCACGCAACATAGCTATAAGTCTATGAATGGACCAAAAACAAATCAGCAATATGTAAAAAAAAAATTGGCTAGGCTGGACGGGGGTGGTGGGTGGGGGCGCCGGTATGGGGGGAGGGAGCCCATACTCTAATATGGGTGAAAAGTCGCGATTTCTAGCGCATTTTTTCAGCACTTCTGATTGGCTAATTATGTCGTGGCCACGAGAAAAATAAGTCGTGGCCACGAGATAATAAGTCGTGGCCACGAGATAAATAAGTCGAGGCCACGACATAATAAGTCGTGGCCACGAGATAAGTCGTGGCCACGAGATAATAAGTCGCGGCCACGACATAAATTATTTTTCTCCCATCACGTCTATGCCACCGTAGAAACTACAAGATATAAAGGTTTAATTCTTTTTGCCTCGCCTTTTCGAAGAAAAAAAAAGACATAGGTGTTGCTTTTCCGGCGGCGGCGGCAGCAACATTCAATTTTTGCGTTTAGGTCATTTTCTCACAAACTGGATACACTAGACCTTTCAAACTTTGCTTATAGTTGTATCTTGGGTGGTACATCGCAACGTGACAAAGCAAATGTTATGACCTTGACCCTCCAAGCAAAGGGCAGATAACTTAATAATTTTTAGGTTCAACTTTCGCGTTTACATAACTTTTCCACGAACTTTATGCACTAGACCTTTAAAACTTTGCTTATAGTTGTATCTTGAGCATTATACTGCAACGTGACAGAGCAAATGTGGAAGTGACCTTGACCCTCCAAGCAAAGGGCAGATAACTTAATAATTTTACCTTCATCTTTTGTGTTGAGGTCAATTTCGCACAAACTGTATGCAGTACACCTTTCAAACTTTGTTTATAGCTGTATCTAGGGTTGTAGCTATATCGCAACGTGACAAAGCAGATGTGGATGTGACCTTGACTCTCCAAGCAAAGGGCAGATAACCTTATATTTTTTATAATCTTCAACTTTGGCGTTTAGGTCACTTTTTCACAAACTGTATGCACTAAGACCTTTCAAACTTTGCTTATAGTTGTATCTTGAGTGGTACATTGCACCATGACAAACCAACTGTGGATTTGACCGTCACCATCCAAGCAAAGGGTAGATAACTTTAATTATTACATTTACATCACTTTCTCATGAACTATAATTATGCACTGTATGTTTTAAACCTAATTTATAGCTTAATCTTTGGAAGACAAAATATTCTATTTTGACATTGTTGTGTCTTGGGTAGTGCATCTTTTTGGACGCATGGATTCATCTATGAACTCGACCTACTTTTTGGAGCTGATGATTTTTAGCTCTACTGGCCAGCAGAGCTTATGGGATGGCGAGTTGTCCGTCGTCAGTCCGTCTGCGTCAGTTAACTTTTACCTCGTTAAGACGATAGGGCCTCCATTTGTCATCCGATTATTACCAAACTTTAACAGATTAAAAGCTCGGACAAGTTCGAAAACCAGCCAGATGGGACCAGTAACAGGGTAGTTATGGCCCTTGATTTTATTAAAAATGCTATAATTTGCTCATTAAGACGATAGGGATTTCCTTTTTCATCTGATCTTGACCAAACTTTACCAGATGTTTTGCCTTTTGTTATTAATAGTATGTTTTTTTTGTTTAAACTTTATTTTTTATTTTTTTGTTTGTTTTTGTTTGTTCTTTTGGGTATTAGACCGTGAGCCATATACCTTTTTGTTACCATCTCAAGGGACAAATTCTTACTAGTACCATGTTATTGAGTACCTTGTAGAGAAACAAAAAATCCATGATAGCAGTGTGAACAGGGTTATCTCCCCCTTTTAAGCAAAATTCTTGTTTCTTTAAAAAATCGTTTTCGCTGAAACTAGAAGAGCTAAAGGTCTAATATTTTGCATGTATTATACATTTAGGGTCCTCTATCAAGTATTTATAAAATGATGACCCTAGGGTCAAATATGACCCAGCCCCGGGGGTAACATTTTTTCATACAGTTATCTTTAAAAAATAAATAATTTTCTCTAAAACTGTATTGAATTGAATTGAATTGGGGTTTTAAGGCGCACCAACACATTACAGGTTATATGGCGCCTAACAGGCATGAACATGCCAGGCTCATCTTCCATGTACATCGAGATAAAATATGGAAAATGGGCCTAGAACTTTCTCACCCTGAACTGCAGAGTTGCTGCAAATTCTATCGTAAAACTCCATTTACGCTGGAGCCACGTTTATTGTTTTTCTGCCACTGCTCTTAGTGATGTGAGCGAGATGGCACCTTAAACAATGCAGGGGTCATGATGAAGACCTGTAATGAGCATGAACAAAAAATGACAAAATGAATATGAATGTGGGGGGGGTCCTACCCCTCTGCATGTGACGGTGTGTTTGCAGTGGTTGTATTCTACCCCGGCAACCACACGGGGAGAAACTGTAAGAGCTAGAGGTCCCATAATATGCATGAAGCATAAGCTTATGGTCCACTAGCAAGTTTATTAAAATGTTGACCCTGGGGTCATATCTGGCTCCGACCCAGGGGTATTATATTTACATAGTCATATAGAAACATCTTTAAAATCTCTTCTTTAAAAAAAAACAAGAGCCAGAGGTCTACTATTTTGCATATTGTACAAGCCTATGGTCCTCTACCACTTTTGTTCAAATCGTGACTGTGTCTACTATGGCCCGGTTCTGGGGTTAAAGTTTTACAAAGAGTTATATAGGAAAGTCCATAAAAATATTCTTTTTCTGATACTACAAGAGCTAGAGGTCTAATACGATGCCTGTAGCATAAGAGTATCGATCTCCACCAATTTATTTTGTTCAAATGGTGATCTTATTGTCAAATTTCGCCCAGTCCCGGGGGTCACATATTTACATAGAGTTATGTAGGAACGTCTATAAACATCTTCTCTGAAACTACAAGAGCTAGAGGTGTAATAAGCTACATGTAGCTTAAGATTATTGTCCAATACCAAATAATTTAAATGGTGTCCCTTGAATCAAGTCTGGGGAGAGGCGGTGGGTGGATGGGACCGGTGGTGTGGGGGGGGAGGGGGCAACATATATGTGTAAGAATTGACTAAAGCAACACAAAAATATGTAAAAAAAATAAAATAAAATAGTTTCAAGTTTTGGGGGGGGGGGGGGGGGGGGGGGGGGGGGGGGGGGGGCGTTCGAGATGTGTGGGGGGAGGGGGCAACATATATGTGTAAGAATCGACCAAAACCACACAGAAATAGGTAAAAGAACAAGCTGTGGAGGGGTGGGGGTGAGTGGGGCCTGGGGTGGAGGAGGGAGCCCATGCCCCAATATGAGTGTAGTGAATAAGATGCATAATGCTATAAGAAATCCCAAACCAAATTTATAGATATATACATGCTTACATGCAAACCTAGATCTGCCTTTATTGCACATGTTATGGGCCATCACTGTTTGGGTTCCATGGGAGCCCAGAATTTGCAGAAGACAAAATTTATTACCCAAGCCTTTTCAACATACTATAAGGAAACCAATTCCAAAAATTAGTTCAGCTAGACAAGAAATGCAAGAGATATAGACCTGTAAAACACAGCTTACACGCAAAATTTGATGTGAAACAGACACATTTTAAGGGCTATCAGAATTTGGGTTCCATGGAAGCCCAGGGGTTACAGGAACCAAAATTACTTAAGCAGCCCTTAAGACAATGCTATAAGGAAGCTAATGGCCAAATATGATTGTGCTAGGGTAAGAATTGTAAGAGATATAGACTTGTAAACACAGCTTACACACAAAATTTGATGTGAAATGGGACACATTTTATTTATAATTTGGGTTCCATGGGAGCCCATGGGTTACAGGAACCAAAATTGCTTAAGCAGCCCTTAAGATAATGCTATAAGGAAGCCCATGAACAAATTTGGTTGTGCTAGGATAAGAAATGTGAGATATAGACTTGTAAACACAGCTTATACGCAAACCTTGATGTGGGACGCCGACCCGGGGTGATTACATAAGCTCTCTTATTCTTCGAATAGTCGAGCTAAAAATACGTTCGTTGACCGTAAGTGAAACTGGACAGTGACGTGACTCGGCAAATTTGTTTCTTTTGGGAAAAGTATTTAAAGCTGTACAGTCCCTATTTTAACTGGTAATAACTCATAAATATGAATGAGTCACGTGTGAAGTAGTTTCAAATTGACGAACACCCCAAAAGTCGGTATATAAACACATTTTTATTTAGCCTCCGAACAGGTAATATCAATAAATATACGGCTCCAGAATATATGTGATAAAAAAATAGGCGATTTGAACCACCACCTTGCACTTGTAAGTTTTGAAAGATGTACGCAGAACCAATAGACCACTGCTATTTATTGGTATGTTGTAGTATTTTTAACACTAAATAGGCATTATGTAATAACAAGCGCGCACACACAAACTCATCAAGCGCTAAATAACAAGTCGAGATATGTTTGTTTGGAGGCGAAGTATTAGTTTTATATTCATAACATACAGACAAAAGTCAGTCTTACACCATTTCTGGAAAGTTTCATGAAAATCCATCCAGTAGTTTCAGAGGAGTAGTCGCTACATAAAAAAAGTTTACGGACGGACGGACAATGGACACCGCACCATGGCATAAGCTCTGCTGATCTTTGATCAGTAGAATCTTTGATCAGTAGAGCTAAAAATTAAATATACGCAACAATTTATAAAGCTCTGAAACACTTTACTGCACTTTGTAAACAGCTGGGTCTCACTTGCTTATTTTCTTCACAAGCACACTGTGTACTTTTGTATGCAAGATCATGGTCACATTTCATGTATTAGAGCATTATTTCTGCTACCATCTGTGGTCTATATTCCATTATTTCTGCTACCATCTGTGGTCTATATTCCACTATTCCTGCTACCATCTGTGGTCTATGTTCATTCACATCTATCTGGTGAGCAATATTGGTCCAACATGTTTCCAACTTTAGCCTTCACTGGTTCTGTGGCTAACGACAGCTGCTTTACAATGTCCTGAAAAATAGAATAATGAAGAAGTTAAAGTTGGGGTTTATAGTCCTTGTAACCCACTCCCTATCAGGTATTGATCTGGAATGATATAAACCTGCTGGATAAATAAATAAATTCAATGGGAAACTGAATAAACCAACACAGACATATATGGATGTGCAAGTTCAGGATGAGTAGCAAAGCTTTGCAATTTCTAGTGTCCAGCAGTATACTCCCCCTAGGTGTCCAGCGGTATACTCATCCGAGGTGTCCAGCGGTATACTCCGTCTAGGTGTCCAGCAGTATACTCCCCCTATACTCCCCCTAGGTGTCCAGCGGTATACTCCCTCGAGGTATCCAGCGGTATACTCCCCCTAGGTGTCCAGCGGTATACTCCCCCTAGGTGTCCAGCGGTATATTCCCCCTAGGTGTCCAGCGGTATATTCCCCCATTACTCCCCCTAGGTGTCCAGCGGTATACTCCTCCTAGGTGTCCAGCGGTATAATCCCCCGAGGTGTCCAGCGGTATACTCCCCCGAGGTGTCCAGCGGTATACTCCCCCGTGGTGTCCAGCTGTATACTCCCCCCTAGGTGTACAGCGGTATACTCCCCCCTAGGTGTCCAGCGGTTTACTCCCCCGAGGTGTCCAGCGGTATACTCCCCCGTGGTGTCCAGCTGTATACTCCCCCCTAGGTTTCCAGCTGTATACTCCCCCGTGGTGTCCAGCGGTATACTCCCCCGTGGTGTCCAGCTGTATACTCCCCCCTAGGGTCCAGCGGTATACTCCCCTGAGGTGTCCAGCGGTATACTCCCCCGAGGTGTCCAGCGGTATACTCCCCCGAGGTGTCCAGCGGTATACTCCCCCGAGGTGTCCAGCAGTATACTCTCCCGTGGTGTCCAGCTGTATACTCCTCCCTAGGTGTCCAGCGGTATACTACCCCGAGGTGTCCAGCGGTATACTACCCCATGGTGTCCAGCTGTATACTCCCCCTAGGTGTCCAGCGGTATACTTCCCCGAGATGTCCAGCGGTATACTCCCCCGTGGTGTCCAGCTGTATACTCCCCCGAGGTGTCCAGCGGTATACTCCCCCGAGGTGTCCAGCGGTATACTCCCCCGTGGTGTCCAGCTGTATACTCCCCCTAGGTGTCCAGCGGTATACTCCCCCGAGGTGTCCAGCGGTATACTCCCCCGTGGTGTCCAGCTGTATACTCCCCCTAGGTGTCCAGCTGTATACTCCCCCGAGGTGTCCAGCGGTATACTCCCCCGTGGTGTCCAGCGGTATACTCCTCCCTAGGTGTCCAGCGGTTTTTCTTCCCCGAGGTGTCCAGCAGTATACTCCCCCGAGGTGTCCAGCGGTATATTCCCCCGTGGTGTCCAGCTGTATACTCCCCTCTAGTTGTTGAGCGGTATACTACTTGGAAAAAAGTGCACTAGCCTCTTGTTTGGGGCGCTTGTTTCCGCCAAAGTATTTTTTTTAACTTTTGAAACAAAATTGAACTAGATCTAGTATCTAAAATAATAAATAAAAGTTTCACATGCAAAAATATATTATTTTTTAGAATTGTTATCCAAAAATCCTTTAAAGTAAATTGGACAATACTATATATACAATAAGTAAAAGATGAAGATTGCTAAATGTCATTTTAAAGGTTTTCGCTATCCTCAAATAAGCTTGACAACTCCAGGTAATCAAGAATGATAGCCAGTCCACAATATTAATGAATCACTAAACATATAAACTCACATCAGTAATTTTGATAACTTTGCTGTTGTCAATGACTTGTTCCACGTTACGACAGCCCACTATGACGATGGGTTTTGTGTCCTGCTGTAGCACCCAGGACAATGCTGCCTTGGCCAATGGTACATCAGCCTTTGCGCACAGTTCCTTCATGTTCCGTAAAGACTGCAACAAATACAAGTACAGTGTAATCACCCTTTTAGACCTGATGTACATGTCAAATAGTTATTTAATGTATTTTTAAATACCTAAACTATCTAAGTACGGTAGTCTACATAATTATGTTTTGCATACAGACCTAACGTGTCTAAGCATACCACAAATGGTTGGTATAAAGATCAAACCTGTCTTAGCAGACCACACATGTTGTTTGGCATAACAGACCTAACATATCCAGGCAGACCAAACCTGTTTGAGCATACCTCAGTCATGTTTTAACATATAGATCAAATCTATCTGGAAAGACCACACACGTTTGGTATATAGACCTAACATTTCTTAGTTGACCACACACGTTTGGTATATAGACCTAACATGTCTTAGTTGACCACACATGTTTGGTATATAGACCTAACATGTCTTAGTTGACCACACACGTTTGGTATATAGACCTAACATGTCTTAGTTGACCACACACGTTTGGTATATAGACCTAACATGTCTTAGTTGACCACACACGTTTGGTATATAGACCTAACATGTCTTAGTTGACCACACACGTTTGGCATATAGACCTAACATGTCTAAGTTGACCACACATGTTTGGCATATAGACCTAACATGTCTTAGCAGACCGCAAATGATTGGTATATAGATCGAATCTTACCACACGTTTGGCATATAGATCGAACTTGTTTCAGCATACCAAAAATCATGTTATGCTATGGCCTGGACAAGTGTTTGACCTTTGATCTTTGCTGCGACCTTGACCTTTGGTTGGCAGAGGACATATGGTCTCCATGTGGTGATCCTTTAGTCAAACATGTCTGATCCAATCATTCACTCCTCAGTTATGATACACTGCAAACATGAACCTACATTGGCAGGAGTTGAACTCCTTGTGATAAACCTTGTGCAAATATATTTTGGATCTAATCATTCATTACAGAGTTATGGCCCAGACAAGTTGTTTTCTTTGACGTTCGCCACGCCCTTGACCCTAGGTTGCTGGAAGATTTACGCAACATTATCGTCCATTCAACCTTTTGCCATTAATCAAAATCCGCTCTCCTTCGTATTTGTATTTTCACACTCAACCTTTAGATTTGGCTTTTTTCTTCGACTTGTTTTGAATTTAAAGTGAACTCGCTCAACGTGGGCAATGTATTTACAATGAGCCAAGAATTATGTATAAATTCGATCGCTAAATTTATGCATTAAGCCTCGATATTTTTTGATAAATACTTCCATTTTATTTGTGTTTTTTTTTCATTGATTCATTCTGAATTTAACTTGAAAGTGAACCCGCTCAACTTTTACAAAGCATTTACTCTGGGACAAAATGGCGGTAAACTTCTCGATCTCGAAATGTTGCGAAAACGAGATCGGGATTTGATAATGCCAAAATCGAGAATAGTGTGGTGAACCTTTCTGCAAAACATCTTTTTGATCCAATCATTACTTGCAGAGTTATGGTTCGGACAAGAAAGTGCGACTACAAACAGGACGGTCAAAACTAACACTATATACCAAAGTTAACGCTGTATCCAAAAAGTTAACCATCAACAAATTTCATCTAATTTCAACAAAAGGCAAATAACTCGTTAACGTCACTCGAACAAAATCTTTAAATCGTATTTACATTACAACGATCTACCTACAAAATCTCAGGTCGGATCGAATAAAACTGTAAGAGTTATCCAACAAGAGGTCAATGACCTTGAAGCTCTACTGATTGATTTTGATTTCAGGAAGTAGTCGCTACAAACTTGTTTTTTGAAAAATTATTTTTAGCCGTGGCGGCCATCTTGAATTTCCGGCCGACCTGAAATTTTGCTTGTATCAATTAGACATCATGAGCAACATTCCTGTGAAGTTTCATGAAAAATCCATCAAGTAGTTTCAGAGGAGTAGTCGCTACAAGTTTTCATTATATAACTCTATGTAAACAAAGATGGCCACTGGCAGCAATGTTTAACGTCGAATCAAAATAATGTTCGACTCGGATAAACATCATGTCATGCTGATCAATTTAGAAAAAGTCCCATAACAATATCACTTGTAGTTTTCAAGAAGTAGTCACTACAAACTTATTTTTTAAAAATCTATTTTTAGCTGTGGCGGCCATCTTGACTTTCTGGCCGATCTAAAATTTTGCTAGGATCAATTAGACATTAAGAGCAAACATTCCTGTAAAGTTTCATGAAAATCCGCCAAGTAGTTTCAGAGGAGTAGTCGTAACAAGTTTTTACTATATAACTCTATGTAAACAAAGATGGCCGCTGCAGCCATGTTTAACGTTGAATCAAAACGATTTTTGACAAGGACCAACATCATGTTATGCTGATCATTTTAGAAAAAATCCCATATCAATATCACTTATAGTTTTCAATTAGACATCAAGAGCAACATTCCTGTGAAGTTTCATGAAAATCCGTCAAGTAGTTTCAGCGGAGTAGTCGCTACAAGTTTTCCTTATTTAACTCTATGTAAACAAATATGGCCACTGGCGGCCATGTTTAACGTCGAATCAAAACGATTTTCGACAAGGACCAACATCATGTCATGCTGATCATTTTAGAAAAAGTCCCATATCAATATCACTTAGAGTTTTCAAGAAGTAGTCGCTACAAATTTGTTTTTTAAAAACCTATTTTTAGATTTGGCGGCCATCTTGGATTTCACATCAACATGAATTTTTGCTAGGATCAACTAGACTTCATGGGCAACATTTCTGTAAAGTTTCATGAAAATCCATTCAGTAGTTTCAGAGGAGTAGTCGCTACAAAAAAAAGTTTACCGACAGACAGACAGACGGACGACGGACACCGCACCACGGCATAAGCTCTGCTGATCTCTAATCAGTAGAGCTAAAAATGAATATCTTATTATTTCAATCAACAAAGAGCAACAACTCTGACAAAAGTCATTGGACAACAAGACATAACATTTCACTGACAAAACCTTGTATCAGCCAGCTTGAATAACAAAATTAGAAAGGCTTCCCCTCCATATATGACATCTAATTAATACGATCAGTTTGGTAGTTTTTGAAAGAAGTCGTTTTAGTAAATGTTGATGGACTGATATACAGACGTATGACGGACAAAAGGCAATTACCTTATGACGATGTGTTAAACATTAAATATATGAATAGTAAGACTCATTATCCCACCTCAAACAATTCCTCCTCACAGCCAGGTTGTCCATGGCGAGCCGCCTCACAACTGTAATCAGGTTAAAATTATATATTATTACATGAAACTCTCTTAAACAATGGTTGTATACACTACTGATCATTATTTATCAGACAACATGGCTTCTGGAAGTGTAATAAAGCCATGAGTTATTTTTCATAATACACTAGTGTATAACAGATGCAAATGAGGACAGAATCACTGTATTTGTTTGTGTACAATAAAATATTTAGTCCCAATTGTTTGCATGGTATATAATATGATACTTTCAGACACCTTAAATATTTGTCATTATTTGAAATCTTACTATATAAAATGCACGTTAAATTTGGTTCAACATTGGGCATTATTTGTAATGCGAAAGGTTTACAGCCACAAAACGTAGCTGAAGTCATGTAAACAACAAAAAAATGTCATGATTTCTCTAAAAATTGTCACCGCACATAAGGTAAATTGACAACATTAAAGTGAAACTATCGCTTCGTACATGTACAGTACAGCTCAGACGAAAACCCACTTTACTCTTTCACGCCGAGTGAGGAATTTACAAATCGCACAATTACGCGGAGTTTTGATGATAAAACTACGTGGAGTCAGAAAAGCTTCTCGGCGTACTTACGCCACGAATGTACGCCAAGATACTCCGCGTAGACAGACTCGGAGTTCGCTGAGTCGGAACGGCACAGGTAAAAGGTGCAACTTTTTCTAATTGCAGTCATTTTAATGCATAATTATTCAATAAGCAGTTTTGTTTTGGAAAAGCGGATGTGGGAAAATTTGAATGCCCAGATTATGTATACTGGGTCAGGACAGTTATACGGTGGTTCCTACTACCGGCTTTGCGGCGACTGAACATAACATTCAATTAGTAATTATAATACTGGAGATTATAATTATATTTTTAATTAGTCGTTCTTTGTAACAAATTTTGCTATGCTGCTGTTTATTATTACATCGATGAGTTCTTTAGTCAGAAATAATCAGAAAAATGGTAAAGAACTCCGGGTCATAAACCCGTTATTAGTGCCGCCTTGTTAAAAGGTACAAACATGGCCAAGGATTAGTGGTATTTATGTCAGTTGGAAAACTGTGACATTTGGACAACGAAAATGAACAAAACTTGTGATTAAATGCATTAAAATTTTGAAATACGCATTTGTTTCAAAATGTTTTCATTGTATTTAGCAGTCGTGTTAACTTTGCACATAAAAGATGCACTCGGCGTCTCATTGTTTGTACTTTTTCTGGCGACTGATTGCTTTTTCAAGCGCGATATCAGACAAGTTGAAAAGTTGTCGGAAATTCAGATTTTTTCCCAATAATAAATCACCACAGGTGTGCACTCATGGTTAATTGGATTCTACGCGGAGTAACTCGGAGTGTGAGTGACTCGACAATGGCAAACTTTCGCCGCGTAAAATTCGCCAAGTACAAACACTGACTCCACGTAGATACGCACTGAACTCGATACGACCAAACTCGGCGAATCGAGTAAAGTGTGGGTTTCACGTGAGCTGTACTGTAGGCGTGTAGAATTGAATCTTACATTCGTGTATTACTGACTTTAATAAACTCGTCGGCAAAGCCTCGTATCCTATCATCAGTTTATCTAACTTGTTTATTAATCAATAATACACAGTCTCTCATGTAAGATACTCAATTATATGCTTTGCAAATAATATTAAAAATAAATAAATATTTTTTCATTAATTTAATACAAGCTTAAATTTCACTGTTTCAACCAGTATAAGGCATATTAACAAATCGGACAGTTTAGTCACAATTAGCTCATAGATTTCACCCTAGATTGTAGCTCATAGATTTCACCCTTGGTTGTATACCATACAATCTATACAATCTAGGATGAAATCTATGAGCTAATTGAAACCATATACTGCCATAAAGATCGGATGGAATGAACGTCGACACAAATAGGTCATATTGTGTTTAAAATCGGATATAAATGAACAATAAAAGTCAACTATTAAAGAGTATGATGAAACAATGACCACAATTACCTATTGGTTGGATCTGGCCACTTAAACATATTGTCTGAATGTAGATATAAAAGTCGAACAGAAAATGTAACATTCAATTAAGGTTGGATAATAATAAAAATGCCTACAAGAAACAAAATTACAGTCTGAAGGATGACATTGGGTGATGGATAATTTGCAATTGCATGAGCTCTTGCTAAAGACAAACCTTTTCATAGAGAAGAGCTTGCCCCTTCGTCGCCCCAGGGGTACATCATCTACTGTCATATAGTTCCCACTGAGTAGGCCCTGCTGTAGAGGGCTGTAGGCCAGCACGGCTATATCATTTTCCTTACATAACGGCAGAACTTCATGCTCCTGAGACCGCCATAGTAAGTTGTACCCAATCTGGTAGGTATGTAAGTAAAGCGCTTTTAGAAACCTAGGTGATGAACAACAAGCCCAGTGGCCTGAAGGCGATAACCAGAGTGTAAGGGATTATATGGAAAACAACAGATGCAGACGACAAAGAGTGATCTCAATTGAAAGCTCAAAGTGATCTGAAAACAAGGGTGCTACAAATGCATTGTCTGTAGAGTGTTGTTTTATTGCTTCACAGTCAGACTAAACCAGGCTATGCTAACATTGTCTGGAGACTGTTGATTTTATTGCTTCACAGTCAGACTAAACCAGGCTATGCTAACATTGTTTGGAGACTGGTGTATTAATAACTTCACAGTCAGACTAAGCCAGGCTATGCTAACATTTGAGACTGTTGTTTTTATTGCTTCACAGTCAGATTAAACCGGGCTATGCAAACATTGGAGACTGGTGTTTTTATTGCTTCACAGTCAGACTAAACCAGGCTATGCTAACATTGTCTGAAGACTGGTGTTTTAATTACTTCACAGTCAGACTAAGCCAGACTATGCAATTAACCCATCTGTTACAAAATCTCTATATATATATTTTGCAAAGTACTGTGTACCTGATTTGATACTGGGACAACACCCATATCTAGAAGCTTGCGTAGATTTTTGGGTCCAAAATTACACACACCAAAACTCTTGATCCTCCCCAGAGATACCTGCCTTTTCAGTTCCTTAATTGCTTCTTCTGTGTTAGCAATAAAACTTGGAAAATGGACCTGAAGCAGTGGTTGAAAGTTAAAGAGGCTTGCATCTAAAATTGTTTTAAACAAATAAAAAGCTATGAAATGATTCATTTAAAATCAGTCATGAGTATCTGGTACAGAAAAGAAATTCCAACATTCGGTATAACAGTTATGACTGGAACCTCGGCAGATCATAGATCTTTTCATAACAGTTATATATCGGCATTGGTCCGAGTATTAAAGGGAATGTAGCGCCACAACCAAACTGCTTTATTATTGAGAGTTCTGCAAAAATTGAAAAAGGTGAAATAATTATCAAAATCGGATGATAAACAAAAAAGATATGACCACTTGAAGGTTGTTCTAACACGGATATGGGGGCCGCCATTTTCAGAACTATGATGTCATAGTTCCAAATTACCATATTTGGAATATTGATAAATAGCATTTAAAGCAAAGAAAATCATTGCAAATGAAAGCAAAATACTTTACTTGTCACTTAAAGCATTATTGCCATTAATTAGTATACATATTTTCCATACTGTTGCTGTCATTTTTTCCCCTATAAATTAGTAAATGTTCATATTTATAAATATTCCATATATGGTCATTAGAACTGTGATGTCATAGCTCTCAAAATGGTGGATTCCATATCCGTTTCAACAGAACCTTCAAATGATCATATCTTCTTTGTTTATCATCCGATTTTGATAATTCTTTCACATTTATTCTTTTTTCCAGAACTCTCAATAATAAAGATGGATTGGCTGTGGCACTACATTCCCTTTAACTTTCATACCCCCAACACCTTCTCAAATAAGCGAAAACAGGATTGGCTGGGTTATGAAATAAAACCTTAATTTCAGCTTAAAAGGTTATATTGTAAAAGTAAAACCTTTAATAGGTAATTTCCAACAGGTAATCACATTTTTTCAGTAAAAAAAAAAGGTTTTAAACGTGTTTTATTGTCAAAATATCTGTTATAATAAGCTTTCCCATAGCTCAATGGAATTAAGGCGGGACCATGTAATGGGATGGAATTTCTTATCTGTCCCAGAAACACATGATAGAGCTTATAATTCGTATTCTCTCCTGAATCTGTAATTTCGTTGAGCTCTTTATGAAAGTCAGGTAAAAAAGTAATTGTTTCTGGTTACAATCATATATATAAATGCTATTCTCTGCATCGTTCCCCATGACCATCTAGGGATAGTTACATTACAGTAACACTTGCTTGTAACAGGTTCCTGCAGACCTAAACAAATACTTTGCTACAACCAAGGTTCGCAATATCAGTAAAACAAATTCAGTACAATAATATAAGGAATTTGTTACAGCAAAGATGTTTTGCATACCATAAACATTTGATGAGTCATTGCTGCAAAACAGAAAGTGTAGTGATTTGAGCTGTACTGCAACTATTTGACCACATATATAGTTTATCATTATCATTCGTGTACTGAATAAAGGGTTTTCAGGAACCTATTTTTAGATTTGTTTTTATTATATAAATTATGGGAAATTGTATTAGTTACACAGAATATTCCATCCCGTTTGATTTCATTCCACCCTGATGAGCCAAAGGCAAATGGTGAAATGGAATCAAACAGGATGGAATATTCCCATCCATCCTGCTGGAAATCTGTGTAACGAATTTATCATCATATCCAAGTGATTTCCAAGCGATATTGATAAATAATGACAATTATAGTAACCAAGTTATTTCCCTTAGATTGTACTACAATGTAAAATGTTCTGTGACCCGGCCCAGGATTTCTTCACTTTGAGGAAAGATTGAGGAAACATGAGCTTATATAGAATCAAAGAAGCATTCTGACATACTTCTTAAATGGCGTGACTGATAAATATTGCAAGTTTAGTTTAATTTTAAAATAAAAATCACTGAATGTGTAATCATTCTGTTTTCGCGGATGATCAAATATTGAAAATAAATAAACAAAACAGAGTGTTCACTCTGATAAAACAGGATACACTAAACTTCATAGAAAAATAATGTTCAATCGGGGGTGTCTTCAGCTGTGCACCAATTTTATTTCATTTTTCAGTAGGCTTTCATATTACCGGTCGCCAGCGGGTTCTATGGTCTGGTACACCTTTATAGCTCTTTACCAACCACAAGCGGAGAATTTTTAAGAAATGGGGCTAAAATGAATTATTATTGCTTTTTGTTTGTTACGGTTTGTATCCACTTGAGACCTTGTGGTCTATTACTTAAAATGTATTTGTACTTGATCGATGCTCACGATTTTAGAAATTATATCAAACAAGCTGTCAAAAACCTCTTTGTTAAAACCATTTCATTATAGTACAAACAACTTTTGACAAAAGTTGTGAAAACTCAACTCTCCGAACGTGAAGTTGGAGACCAAAAAGTATGCTGAAGCTATTGTAAAATAAAATGGTTGATTCGCTATAAAAATGTAATTACCGGTAATGCGGACTTCTTTGAATATGGAATGCAAATTGCTTTGCTATAACTAAGAATTTATTATATCTTAGTTCGCTATATCCATAAATTTTTACTAAAGGCATTAGAAGGAGTTTGCCAAAAAAAAATTTGCTATAACCGTGTAGTCGGTATCTTAATAACCGAGTTCGCTATAATGAGTTTTACTGTAAACAGTCTATTAAATCATTTTGAGTGTTTGCATTACTCAATGAGTCATGAATTTCTTGACTTTTCGATACGGCAAATTCTAAACAAAACATAATTCTAAAATGATTTAATAGACTGTTTGTAATGGTTTCTACCAAGGATCGATTTACAGCTCGGAAACTTTATATACCCGGTAATAAATTACACAAAAACTTATTTGCTAATACCTCTTAAAAATACATGTTTACAGTTTCATTGTACCCGTATAATGTGAAAGGACTTGCCTCCAGAATTGAACAAGAAAATAATAATTCAAAAATACATTATCCCCCATGCCTGATGCAAAGTGTGTTTTACATTATGTTACATAAAATGATTTTCATGTTAGTTCAAGAACCAAAACTATAAAGTTTTCTACCTGGAGGAGATCTATATATGTTGTTTGTAGTTTTTGCAGGCTGCGTGTTACAGCCTCGTCTATCTGCTGAGCGGAGTATGCCGGTGTTGTTATTCCATCTCGAAAACCAAACTTACTGGCAATCACGGCATCTTGGCGACGACCCTGTAGACACTTCCCCAAAACCACTTCAGACCCAGCATAGCCCTGAAAATATATATGTCTCTAATTTCAAATTGGTTGCTATCATTTAAATAATATTTGATGTGGTCTAGTAATAGCATACTTGGCACATAATCAAAAGGACATTAAGTCCAACGCTACCATGAATCATGGCGCCTGTGACCGTAACTATGTCTTGACCCCACTGCATCCTCTATCTGTAGGGAATATATTAACCAGGCAGACTCATACATTAGTCTATCCTTCGGACATGTAACAGAATTGAATCTATGGCGGGAGGTGTACAGTACTGGTTCTACCCAGGAAAAGTGGGTGGTCTGCCTCCACCACAAAAAATCGACCGTCATATATAACCTTACATGTGTACCAATAGTTACAGAGTAGGGTGATCATCTGTCTACGGGACTTGATGGAATAGGACCTAGAATTCTTAAATATTGTGGGGACCATATAATTTATGCTATTGCACATATAATAAACAGTAGTATACATTATGGAATATTCACTGATTCTCTTAAAAAAGCATTTGTTATTCCAATTTTTAAAACTGGGGATAGAACCGACCCAAATAATTATAGACCAATTTCTATTCTTCCAACCATTTCAAAAGTTTTCGAATGTCACATAGCAACCCAGTTACATAAATATTTTCAAACGACTGATCTTTTACATATGACACAATCAGGATTCAGAAAACTGCACTCCTGTCAAACTGCTTTAACAAGGCTAATTGATTCATCATCATGTTAAAAGACATAGACAATATTTCTCGACTTAAAAAAGGCATATGATCTTGTGGATCATCAAATACTATAATTGCATAAGCTTAAATTGCCTATAATTTCTCAGACAAAACCATTGAATTGTTCACATCATATTAAGTAATCGCAAGCAAAGAATGAAGGTTAATGGCCAGTTTTCTGAGGAAATGAGAATACAAGAGAGAAACGCCTGGTGGGGTTAAAGCCGGGTTTTCCAAAATGTGAAAGATGAGTGCCTGTGTGTTTGGTGAAACTATTTAATAGAGCTTTTCTAGATAGATTGTGGTTTTGCGAGTGGGAGGATGCTTTAATGTTGAAAACCTAGTTACCTAACTTACCGTTCAAGTTTTATAACAATTGCACATGGCAATGCTGAGAAATTAAAAAATAATTGGACATGGCAAAGCCGAGATATAAAAAAATAATTTTGATGCCCGTATAACAAAGTTAAAAAGGCTAACATAACATATTTTTGGAGAAAATAGGTCATAGTGACCTAGTTTTCAGGGTATGGTCAGCGCCTGATGAGAGCAAGTGTTCAAATTTGATGAAGATTGGACATGGTAATGCTGAGATATAACAAGAGTCCCAAGAGGGCCTGTATCGCTCTACTGGCTATATGGTGTCCATGGTGGTGTGTGTGGAGGGGGAGGGGAGTGGGGGAGGTGGGTTGGTCGCCATATGGCCTTAGCTGTTGGTGCGACTATAAAATCATTTCAATCAATCGTCAATAAAAACACCTAAAACCAAGTTTGATATGTGACCCCAGGGTCACCATTTGAACAAACTTGGTGGAGGACCATAAGCTGAGTGTAAATACAAAATATTAAACTGTTGGCTCTTGTAGTTTTAGAGAAGATTTTTTTAGTTTGCCCCTATATCAGTCGATATAAAACAGTGACCCCTGGGACAAGGCCAAATTTGACCCCTTAAACAAAAAGGTTAACGTAACGCATATTTTGGAGAAAGTAGATCGGACACGGTAATGTTGAGATATAACAAAAACTTTATTACCCACCACCCCCACAAGGTAAGGTCAGTGCTTGAAGAGAGGAAGGTGCTGTTAAGTTTGATGAAGGTCGGACATGGTAATGCTGAGATATAACAAAAACTTTACTTCCTTGCCCCCACACCCCTGCCGAAACTTAAACCAAAAGGTTAACATAACCCATATTTTGGAGAAAGTAGGTCACAGTGACCTAGTTTTCAGGGCAGGTCAGTGCTTGATGCGAGGAAGGTGCTGTTAAAATTTGATGAAGAATGGACACGGTAATGCTGAGATATAACAAAAACTTTATTTCTGAAATCATGAAAATAACAAAAATTCAAAGAGGGCAGCACAAATAATACTGAAAAAAGACTTATAATAAATACTAATTCAAATTATGTTTAAAGAATTGGGTTCAGGCTATCAATGTCTATATCATACAGGAATGTTAATTTTTAAATGTAAAAATGAAGTAGTACCAAAATACCTGTCAGATCTAATTAACTTCTCTCACAATGAAAATTATATGTTGCGTTCCATTAAGCGAAAAGATCTTGTTCCACTGAAACATCGAACAAACTCTTTTAAAGGTTCTTTCAGCTATTACAGTACAATAGTATGGAATACAATTCCTTTACATATACGTAACAGCAATAGCCTTTATTTGTATAAATACAATTTAAAACAATTTCTTTTCCAAAAACAGGATATAAACTAGCTGATATTACTATATAATTATGTCACTGTTGTGTTTGTTTTTTTTGTTTTTTTTATTGTTTTTTTATTTAATTGTTTTTTTCTTGAGTTAAACTGGCACTGTATGCATGTAATTGCTTAAATATCCTTCATATATGGCACTGTGGATATCTTGATTATGAAATAAGAATATTATGAATGTATTAACCAATGAGTGTTTGTCGGATCTGTAGTATTGTTGTGTATATGGATGTTTGCGTGTGCGCGCTTGAGTATGATTGTATGTATTTAAAACTTATATAGCATTATTGTTCGAAGGCCACATTGAAAATAAGTGTATGTATTGTATATTCGTAACTTAACGTGTTTTAATCTTCGTTAAATAAAGAAATTATTATTATATAAAAGAAGAAGATACAGCAATGTCGCGCTATACCCTCAGCATGTTAAATCACCTTGGATTTCACAGCAACAACTAGACATTTTATGCAGTTTAAATTTTGTCAAAATTTTGCGTTTTCTGAAAAAGCTCCTAACAGAAATACTTATTCTTATGGGAAGAGCAACACACAATTAATTTCTCTAGACTTCTTAATTCAAAAGTGGCCTAAAATATCAGATATTAACCATGCCACTGCTTATCACGTCCCATTTGGTCTTATCTGGCAAACGAAGTCCTATCAGATAACCACAGTCATGACTAGTAATTTTGACATCCACAGTCTGTTCTATTTATAACTCTCAATATCAAAAGGACACACAGACTGGTGAGATAATTATCTTGGAGGCACATTTAGAGGGGCAGAATATTTTGTTAATATAAATATCTAAAACACTGTGTAATCATGCAAAAGGATTAGTAGACGGCAACGTCAACACACAAATAGTCAGTGGTACACAAGAAAAAGAATAAATCATGGGTATTTGGTTCAGACACGAAAATTCCTAGCCTCCGTATAATTATTTTAATCGGAAGTTTCGATAAAAACAATTATACCTCATGTTGGAATTCCCAATCTTCACCAGATACCCATGAATGATTCTTATATTATCCAATGTCAATTAACTTGAAACTGTTTGTAAATGTTTAAATACCGATGAAATAACAAGAGGCTCAAGTGGGCCCCATACATGCATGTAACAACTTAGCCTACTTAGGCAAAGTGGTCACAGTATTTATTGTATTAATTAGATGTGAAAAAACCAAGCACAGTTGTAAACTGCAACGCAGCATCAGAAAATAATTGTTGGTTCTATTTCTAGTATGTACAACTGTTATAAATTCTCCTTTAAATCAAGCCAATTCCTTCAGAAATTTGACCTCGAATTTGGTGCACACAACTCCATTTATACATACATCAAGTTTCATCTGGGTATTTCAAGCGGTAAAGAAGTTATGGATCATATACACAAACACGAGATGTAGACACTTTATAACAATAGAGGTAGTGAAGTATATTCAGTCAATCTGATGAAATGAATTGAACTGGATTTTATAATCACACCAACAACTAAGATCATATGGCGACTTTCCAGCTTCCATTGGTGGAGGAAGACACCCAGGCGCCCGTCCAGGTCATTTTCGTGCACGGGTGGGTACCTGGGTATTGCTCGCATATAACTAACTAAAAATAAACGTTTGTTGTTGATTTTTCTTCGTTATTCCACTCGGCCACGGACATCCTTGTCTATCTGATGAGAAACAAGTATAGGGACTATTGCAAAGCAATAACAGTCCCCTACCGGCATGTATGTTTGCGGCAATAATTTTGGAACTGGCAGGAGCAAAGCTACAGAAACCAAACTCTTTTTGTCTAAATAAGTTTTTTGTGATAAACATGCTTTTAAAGCATAAAGGACCATATTATTTTGTCATTTGATTTCAAAAATGGTACTCACTCAGTATCCTGAAACCTTACCTCAGCTGTATCGTCAAATCTTACCTCAGCCGTGTCAAGGTATCCTGAAACCTTACCTCAGCTGTGTCAAGTTATCCTGAAATCTTACCTCCGCTGTGTCAAATTATCCTGAAATCTTACCTCAGCTGTGTCAAGTTATCCTGAAACCCTACCTCAGCTGTGTCAAGTTATCCTGAAATCTTAACACAGCTGTGTCAAGTTATCCTGAAACCTAACCTCAGCTGTGTCAAGTTGTCCTGAAATCTTACCTCAGCTGTGTTAAGTTATCCTGAAAACTTAACTCAGCTGTGTCAAGTTATCCTGAAACCTAACCTCAGCTGTGTCAAGTTGTCCTGAAATCTTACCTCAGCTGTGTCAAGGTATCCTGAAATCTTGACTCAGCTGTGTCAAGTTATTCTGAAATCTTACCTAAGCTGTGTCAAGGTATCCTGAAATCTTACATCAGATGTGTCAAGGTATCCTGAAATCTTACCTCAGCAGTGTCAAGGTATCCTGAAATCTTACCTCAGTCTGTGTCTATGTATCCTAAAATATTAACTCAGCTGTGTCAAGGTATCCTGAAATCTTACCTATGCTTTGTCAAGTTATCCTGAAATCTTACCTCAGCTGTGTCAAGTTATCCTGAAATCTTACCTCAGCTGTGTCAAGGTATGCTGAAATCTTACCTCAGCTGTATCAGTGTTCTGAAATCTTACCTCAGCTGTGTGAAAGTGTCCTGAAATCTTACCTCAGCTGTGTCAAGCCTGAAGGTATCCTGAAATCTTACCTCAGCTGTGTCAAGGAATCCTAACATCTTACCTCAGGTATGGCATAATGTCATTGTATCATGAATCATACCTCAGCTGTCAATGTATCCTGAAATCTTACCTCAGCTGTGTCAAGGTACCCTGAAATCCTACCTCGGTTATATAAAGGTATCCTAACATTTACCTCAGCTGTGTCAATGTATCCTGAAATGCTACCTCAGCTGTATCAAGGTATCCTGAAATATTACCTCAGCTATGGCAATGTATCCTAAAATCTTACCTCAGCTGTGTCGAAGAAATTGATGCCAAGCTCCAGACACTTGTTCACTATGGCTTGTGATGTCTGTAAATAGAAGAGCACATTACATTAATGTTAATTATAATTTACAGAACCAACACCTTTAAGTACAAATGCACTGCTTCAATTTTTTTCAAAGAAGAAGCAAAATGTATGAATCCTCTCTCATATTAATTAGAAATAATAGTCTACCACACCAGCTGTTTAAAAACAGATTAGCATTTTCTTGCGTTTTGAATACCATGGTTTTTACTGTGCTTACCTCAAATGACTGCGCCTCCCAAGAAGCATTTGCTTTGTCTCCATTCATTTGCCAACATCCTAAACAGATGCGGGAAACCTTTAAATCTGTGCGAGGTAGGGACACAAGCTCCATCTTCTCAATAATATTACACACAAATAAGCCAAGCTTGCACAAAATAATAAACTATTTGCAAGGTCACAAACTCATACCTATCCACTGTTCATTTATCATTTCAGCTGATAAAGAATCTCGATCAACTGTCCTGCTAACGTAAGGATTAAGTTCACCTCATCTTCGCTTATCAAGCTGGCCAAGTCAGTTTAAACATTAGATAGGAGTCTAACACGTGACAACAACTTGGGTTCTGAGCCTCAATACATTCAGCCACTAGCCTCAAACAGTAAATCGTCTAATTAAATCGGGCACCCATAGGATGGCATCTTTACATCCAAACAGAATGATCAAAAGGCTTTAATACATTGATATGACCACAAAGCTTCAACACCTCAATGTGACCAAAATGCTTCAACACCTCAATGTGACCACAAAGCTTCAACACCTCAATGTGACCAAAATGCTTCAATACCTCAGTATGACCACAATGCTTCAATACCTCAGTATGACCACAAGGCTTGAATACCTCAATGTGACCACAAGGCTTGATAACCTCAATATGACCACAAGACTTCAATACCTCAGCATGACCGCAAGACTTCAATACCTCAGTATGACCACAAGGCTTGAATACCTCAATGTGACCACAAGGCTTGATAACCTCAATATGACAACAAGGCTTGATAACCTCAATATGACCACAAGGCTTGATAACCTCAATATGATCACAATGCTTGCATACCTCAATATGACCACAAGGCTTGAATACCTCAATATGATCACAAGGCTTGATAACTTCAATATGACCACAAGGCTTGATAACCTCAATAGGATCACAAGGCTTAATACCTCAATGTGACCACAAGGCTTGAATACCTCAATATGACCACAAGGCTTGATAACCTCAATATGACTGCAAGGCTTGAATACCTCAATATCATCACAAGGCTTGATAACCTCAATATGACCACAAGGTTTGAATACCTCAATATGATCACAAGGCTTAATACCTCAATGTGACCACAAGGCTTGAATACCTCAATTTGACCACAAGGCTTGAATACCTCAATGTGACCACAAGGCTTGAATACCTCAATATGATCACAAGGCTTGAATACCTCAATATGACCACAAGGCTTGATAACCTCAATATGACCACAATGCTTGAATACCTCAATGTGACCACAATGCTTGAATACCTCAATGTGACCACAAGGCTTGATAACCTTAATATGATCACAAGGCTTGAATACTTTAACGCGACCACACGGCTTGTATACCTGAATATGACCACAAGGCTTGAATACCTCGATGTGACCACAAGGTTTGAATACCTGCATATGACCACAACGCTTGAATACCTCAATGTAACCACAAGGCTTGAATACCTCAATATGACCACAAGACTTGATAACCTCAATGTGACCATAATGCTTGAATACCTCAATGTGACCAAAATGCTTAAATACCTCAATATGACCACAAGGCTTGAATACCTGAATATGACCACAAGGCTTGATAACCTCAATGTGACCACAAGGCTTCAATACCTCAATATGGCCACAATGCTTGAATACCTCAATATGGCCACAAGGCTTGAATACCTCAATATGGCCACAAGGCTTGAATACCTAAATATAACCACAAGGCTTGAATACCTCAATGTAATCACAAGGCTTGATAACCTCAATGTGACCATTATGCTTGAATACCTCAATGTGACCAAAATGCTTGAATACACCAATATGACCACAAGGCTTGAATACCTGAATATGACCGCAAGGCTTGATAACCTCAATGTGACCACAAGGCTTGAATACCTCAATATGGCCACAAGGCTTGAATACCTCAATATGGCCACAATGCTTGAATACCTCAATATGACCACAAGGCTTGAATACCTCAATATGACAACAAGGATTGAATACCTCAATGTGACCACAAGGCTTGAATATCTAAATATAACCACAAGGCTTGAATACCTCAATGTGATCACAAGGCTTGATAACCTCAATGTGACCATAATGCTTGAATACCTCAATGTGACCAAAATGCTTGAATACCTCAATATGACCACAAGGCTTGAATACCTCAATATGGCCACAAGGCTTGAAAACCTCAATATGACAACCAGGATTGAATACCTCAATGTGACCACAAGGCTTGAATACCTAAATATAACCACAAGGCTTGAATACCTCAATTTGATCACAAGGCTTGATAACCTCAATGTGACAATAATGCTTGAATACCTCAATGTGACCAAAATGCTTGAATACCTCGATATGACCACAAGGCTTGAATACCTGAATATGACCACAAGGCTTGATAATCTCAATGTGACCACAATGCTTGAATACCTCAATATGACCTCAAGGCTTGAATACCTGAATATGACCACAAGGCTTGATAATCTCAATGTGACCACAAGGCTTGAATACCTAAATATAACCAGGCTTGAATACCTCAATGTGATCACAAGGCTTGATAACCTCAATGTGACCATAATGCTTGAATACCTCAATGTGACCAAAATGCTTGAATACCTCAATATGACCACAAGGCTTGAATACCTCAATATGACAACAAGGATTGAATACCTCAATGTGACCACAAGGCTTGAATACCTAAATATAACCACAAGGCTTGAATACCTCAATGTGACCACAAGGCTTGAATACCTAAATATAACCACAAGGCTTGAATACCTCAATGTGACCACAAGGCTTGAATACCTAAATATAACCACAAGGCTTGAATACCTCAATGTGACCACAAGGCTTGATAACCTGAATATGACCACAAGGCTTGAATACCTCAATATGGCCACAAGGCTTGAATACCTTAATATGACCACAAGGCTTGATTATACCTCAATGTGACCACAAGGCTTGATATACCTCAATGTCACCATGAGGCTTGATAACCTCAATATTGTCACAAGGCTTGAATACCTGAATATGACCACAAGGCTTGATAACCTCAATGTGACCACAAGGCTTCAATACCTCAATATGGCCACAACGCTTGAATACCTCAATATGACCACAAGGATTTATAACCTGAATATGATCACAAAGCTTGAATACCTCATTATGATCATAATGCATGAATAACTCAATATGGATACAAGGAGGCTTTAATACCTCAATGTGATCACAAGGCTTGAATACCTCAATATGGCAACAAGGCTTGAATACCTAAATATGACCACAAGGCTTGATTATAAATACCTTAATGTGACCACAAAGCTTTAATATCTCAATACCTCAATATGACCATGATCACAAGACTTTAATACCTCAATGTCACCAAAAGACTTGAATACCTCAATATGACCACAATGCTTGATTATATATGTCAATGTGACCACAAGGCTTGAATACCTCAATGTGACCACAAGGCTTGAATACCTGAGTATGACCACAAGGCTTGACTACCTCAATATTATCACAAGGCTTAAATACCTCAAAGTGTTGAATACCTCAATGAGACCACAAGGTATGAATACCTAAATATGACCAGAATGCTTGAATACCTCAATATGACCACAAGGCTTGAATACCTGAATATGACCGCAAGGCTTGATAACCTCAATGTGACCACAAGGCTTGAATACCTCAATATGGCCACAAGGCTTGAATACCTCAATATGACAACAAGGATTGAATACCTCAATGTGACCACAAGGCTTGAATATCTAAATATAACCACAAGGCTTGAATACCTCAATGTGATCACAAGGCTTGATAACCTCAATGTGACCATAATGCTTGAATACCTCAATGTGACCAAAATGCTTGAATACCTCAATATGACCACAAGGCTTGAATACCTCAATATGGCCACAAGGCTTGAATACCTCAATATGACAACCAGGATTGAATACCTCAATGTGACCACAAGGCTTGAATACCTAAATATAACCACAAGGCTTGAATACCTCAATTTGATCACAAGGCTTGATAACCTCAATGTGACAATAATGCTTGAATACCTCAATGTGACCAAAATGCTTGAATACCTCGATATGACCACAAGGCTTGAATACCTGAATATGACCACAAGGCTTGATAATCTCAATGTGACCACAATGCTTGAATACCTCAATATGACCACAAGGCTTGAATACCTGAATATGACTGCAAGGCTTGATAACCTCAATGTGACCACAAGGCTTGAATACCTCAATGTGGCCACAAGGCTTGAATACCTCAATATGGCCACAATGCTTGAATACCTCAATATGGCCACAAGGCTTGAATACCTGAATATGACCACAAGGCTTGAATACCTCAATATGACCACAAGGCTTGAATACCTGAATATGACCACAAGGCTTGATAATCTCAATGTGACCACAATGCTTGAATACCTCAATCTGGCCACAAGGCTTGAATACCTCAATATGACAACAAGGACTGAATACCTAAATATAACCAGGCTTGAATACCTCAATGTGATCACAAGGCTTGATAACCTCAATGTGACCATAATGCTTGAATACCTCAATGTGACCAAAATGCTTGAATACCTCAATATGACCACAAGGCTTGAATACCTCAATATGGCCACAAGGCTTGAATACCTCAATATGACAACCAGGATTGAATACCTCAATGTGACCACAAGGCTTGAATACCTAAATATGGCCACAAGGCTTGAATACCTCAATATGACAACCAGGATTGAATACCTCAATATGGCCACAAGGCTTGAATACCTCAATATGACAACAAGGATTGAATACCTCAATGTGACCACAAGGCTTGAATACCTCAATATGGCCACAAGGCTTGAATACCTCAATATGACAACCAGGATTGAATACCTCAATATGGCCACAAGGCTTGAATACCTCAATATGACAACAAGGATTGAATACCTCAATGTGACCACAAGGCTTGATTACCTAAATATGGCCACAAGGCTTGAATACCTCAATATGACAACCAGGCTTGAATACCTCAATATGGCCACAAGGCTTGAATACCTCAATGTGACCACAAGGCTTGAATACCTCAATATGGCCACAAGGCTTGAATACCTCAATATGACAACCAGGCTTGAATACCTAAATATGGCCACAAGGATTGAATACCTCAATATGACAACCAGGATTGAATACCTCAATATGGCCACAAGGCTTGAATACCTCAATGTGACCACAAGGCTTGAATACCTAAATATGGCCACAAGGCTTGAATACCTCAATATGACAACCAGGATTGAATACCTCAATATGGCCACAAGGCTTGAATACCTCAATATGACAACAAGGATTGAATACCTCAATGTGACCACAAGGCTTGAATACCTCAATATGGCCACAAGGCTTGAATACCTCAATATGACAACCAGGATTGAATACCTCAATATGGCCACAAGGCTTGAATACCTCAATATGACAACAAGGATTGAATACCTCAATGTGACCACAAGGCTTGAATACCTAAATATAACCAGGCTTGAATACCTCAATGTGATCACAAGGCTTGATAACCTCAATGTGACCATAATGCTTGAATACCTCAATGTGACCAAAATGCTTGAATACCTCAATATGACCACAAGGCTTGAATACCTCAATATGACAACAAGGATTGAATACATCAATGTGACCACAAGGCTTGAATACCTTAATATAACCACAAGGCTTGAATACCTCAATGTGACCACAAGGCTTGATAACCTGAATATGACCACAAGGCTTGAATACCTCAATATGGCCACAAGGCTTGAATACCTTAATATGACCACAAGGCTTGATTATACCTCAATGTGACCACAAGGCTTGATATACCTCAATGTCACCATGAGGCTTGATAACCTCAATATTGTCACAAGGCTTGAATACCTGAATATGACCACAAGGCTTGATAACCTCAATGTGACCACAAGGCTTCAATACCTCAATATGGCCACAACGCTTGAATACCTCAATATGACCACAAGGATTTATAACCTGAATATGATCACAAGGGTTGAATACCTCAATATGATCATAATGCATGAATACCTCAATATGGATACAAGGAGGCTTTAATACCTCAATGTGATCACAAGGCTTGAATACCTCAATATGGCAACAAGGCTTGAATACCTCAATATGACCACAAGGCTTGATTATAAATACCTTAATGTGACCACAAAGCTTTAATATCTCAATACCTCAATATGACCATGATCACAAGACTTTAATACCTCAATGTCACCAAAAGACTTGAATACCTCAATATGACCACAATGCTTGATTATATATGTCAATGTGACCACAAGGCTTGAATACCTCAATGTGACCTCAATATGATCACAAGGCTTAAATACCTCAAAGTGTTGAATACCTCAATGAGACCACAAGGTATGAATACCTAAATATGACCAGAATGCTTGAATACCTCAATATGACCACAAGGCATTAATACGTCAATGTGACCACAAGGCATAAATACCTCAATGTGACCATAGTTTTGATATATATTTCTGATGCTTCAGTTTTGAGTGAATGTGATCATAAAGGAAAATTTTATTGGTGTAATAAAGTGCAGAGGTCAAAGGAGCAGAGTCAGGGGTATATTTGTCTGCCATTAGTGACAGTTCTAGTTTTCAATAATTATGAGAAAATAATTCTGTGTCAATGAAATTACAGCGGTCTACAGAGAAGTAAACTCTAAAAATCCGCTTGCCAAGACCCTGAAACGGACAACCTGTCCTGGTCATGCCAGGCAATGGATTGCAGAACACCTGAATTCGGTTGTGACATGCATACAGTATAGAAAAAACACCAACACTAGGTATAAAATACACTATAATGCTTGTTTAGTCTCCACATATCAACATAGCAAGCTCAAGAAGGAAGATGCAAACTAAAAAATGTTAGTGGCAGTATGCACAGAATTTTAATGAACAATATAAAGCATGCTCTCTACATTTTGAATTATCCCAGATTTGTTTACAAAGAGTTATGTGATTTTTTTTTTCCAAAGTGAGCAGTAAATCAGTTTGCAAGCTCTAAATAATAGTAATAACACCCAGTATATGAAAATCTCTTTATTAATGATCTTAGAATTGATGTAAAATCTTGTTGTTTCAAAACAAATCATGATTTTAATTATAATTATGGTTTAATGAAAATAAAAAAAAAATCATCGCTAATCATTTCATTTATTTTTATTTCCGACGCTGAGTTTTTCCAAATTTTATTTTTATTTTTATTCCTTCCTCCTACTGCTCAGTTTTGAAAAAAAATCCTGTAAATCTAAAAGAAAACAAAAATCTCTGGCCTTACCAGTAATATCAAGGTGCTAGAGTGTTCACAAGGCAGAATATGGAATTGCTTAATAAATCAAGGAGTCATAACTCTGGTGTTTCTATTTTAATATTTTCATAAATGCGTAGATACTTGTGACACATCGTGAACGCTCGGCCAATCCCGTCATTCCTCGGGATCCCGCCTCGTGTGTATCACGGCGCTTCGGTATGTTCAAAATCTTTACATTCTGTTAGCCGGAAGGCAACGGCACAGAAAATAGTGCACTGTTTCTAAGCTGTTGCTACATACACAATATGGCCGCTTGCCACACGTGTTGATGTATGATTTGCGTTGCATGTTTGTTATTTACAATACAGATGAAGGTTTTATCACTGCTTTCACTTAAATAAACTATAGATAGAGCAATCGGCTAAATGACATTGCAAAATGTTGAAGATAACTTTGATTTTGAATGCAAATTCGTTTTGGCGGGAATCTGACGCGTGTCACGCTAGTATGACGTAACCAATATGGAAACCTGTGTATTACATTCGAGTCATGCTGCGAAGCAGTGTATGAGATGTTGCGAATGACTTGTGACATAGAATGAACAATTCTTGTTGAGGGGAGTCCACAAAAAAAGAGGCTGAATCGATGGGTAAACGCCTCGATTCCAAAACTCTCCAAATGTTAAGCATTTTGATTGTTTTAAAGGATTAAAAGGTAGTTTGCATACAACACATAGTATTTTTCTCATGGATAAGAATTGACTCCTTATATGCTTAGAAACTGACACGTCACCAGGATAATATTTATTAAAAATGTCAAATCATATTCTTCATATCTATTGGGGAACAGTGATAACCCTTGAAGTCCCTATCACGCCATCAACAGGCAAATTTTACATCAAATGTACACCGTTTCATAACCTACTGAAGACGACTTATATAATTAAACATATATTTATTACATTTTTGTCGCTGAAAAGAACTACACGTCTACCATCTTGTGAAGGATTTCACTATAATCGAACAATCATGGATACTTAAAGAACTCGTGAATAAACCTACACCTTTAACCGGCACATATACATTGGCACTCTTTTGCCATTATTAAATCTCGCTCTCGTTTTTCACGGGATTTTGAGTTCGGGGGGTCTCAACACTAACTCTGTTTAGTGAATAGGGGAGACAGGGGCACTCTGGGACAAAAAACACATAATTTCCAGGGCCGTCGTTTGACCGTTTTTGGGGCCGAATTCAGGCCCCATTCCCCTCCCCTAAATGTATATATTTTTCCCCCTTTTCCTGTGAAAAATTCCCTGATAAAAAAAAATATATATATATATTAGAAATTGTTTAACTCCAAAACAGGAAAACAGCATACAATTTGCAATTTGGAATGGTAAATTCTTGGTACCACTTAAATAAACAAGAGCTAAATGACCTTGAAGCTCTACTGATAGATTTTTGATCGCTAGGTCAACATTCCTCTGTGAAGTTTCATGAAAATCTATCAAGTAGTTTCATAGGAGTAGTCGCTACAAGTTTTCATTATATAACTCTATGAAAACAAAGATGACCGCTGGCGGCCACGTTTAATGTCAAATCAAAATAATTTTTGACAAGGATCAACATCATGTCATACTGATCATTTTAGAAAAAGTCCCATATCAATATCACTTATAGTTTTCAAGAAGTAGTCGCTACAAACTTGTATTTTGAAAAATCTATTTTTAGCCATGGTGGCCATCTTGAATTTCCGGCCAACCTGAAATTTTGCTAGGATCAATTAGACATCAAGAGCAACATTCCTGTTAAGTTTCATGGAAATCCGTCAAGTAGTTACAGACGAGTAGTCGTTACAAAATTTTACTAGATAACTTTATGTAAACAAAGATGGCCGCTGACAGCCATGTTTAACATCGAATCATAACGATTTTCGACAAGGACTAATATCATGACATCTTGATCATTTTAGAAAAAGTCCCATATCAATATCACTTATAGTTTTCAAGAAGTAGTCGCCATAAATTTGTTTTTTGAAAATCTATTTTTAGCTGTGGCAGCCATCTTGAATTTCAAGCCGACCTGAAGTTTTGCTAGGATCAATTAGACATCAAAAGCATCATTCGTGTAAGTTTCATGAAAATCTGTCAAGTAGTTTCAGAGGAGTAGTCGCTACAAGTTTTCATTATATAACTCTATGTTAACAAAGATGGTCGCTGGCAGCCATGTTTAACGTCGAAACAAAATAATTTTCGACAAGGATCAACATCATGTCATACTGATCATTTTAGGAAAAGACGCATATCAATATCACTTATAGTTTTCAAGAAGTAGTCGCTACAAACTTGTATTTTGAGCCATGGCGGCCATCTTGAATTTTCGGCCGACCTGAAATTTAGCTAGGATCATTTAAACATCAAGAGCAACATTCCTGTGAAGTTTCATCGAAATCTGTCGAGTAGTTTCAGAGACGTAGGCGCTACAAGTTTTTACTAAATAACTCTATGTAAATAAAGATGGCCGGGCAGCCGATTTTCGACAAGGATCAACATCATGTCATGCTGATCATTTTAGAAAAAGTCCCATATCAATATCACTTATGAGTTTTCAAGAAGTAGTCGCTACAAACTTGTTTTTTAAAAATCTATTTTTAGATTTTGCAGCCATCTTGGATTTCACATCAACATGAATTTTTGCTACTCCTCTGAAACTATTGAATGGATTTTCATGAAACTTTACAGAAATGTTGCCCATGAAGTCTAGTTGACTAGACTTCATGGGCAACATCTCTGAAACTATTGAATGGATTTTCATGAAACTTTACAGAAATGTTGCCCATGAAGTATTAAGTCTAGTTGACTAGACTTCATGGGCAACATTTCTGTAAAGTTTCATGAAAATCCATTCAATAGTTTCAGAGGAGTAGTCGCTACAAAAAAAAAAGTTTACGGACGGACAGACAGACGGACGACGGACGACGCACCACGGCATAAGCTCTGCTGATCTCTGATCAGTACAGCTAAAAAACAAAAATACTAATTTGTGTTTCTTAGAAATTCCCCTTTGATATAAAAACAACGCAAAATTCCCCTTCCTGAGGGCCCTGGCCCCATTCCCCAAAAGTGAAGGGAGGGCCCTGATTTCATCCACACCATTTATAAATGTGTATTTTTTAAATATGCTTTATTTGTAATAAAGTCTACTTCAATACGGATAGTTAGCCATTTAAAATGGCATGTATCATTATTAGTTTCTTCAGTGTCATGGTTTAAAAAAGGTCCATGAAATGCCCCAGCCATGGGGTACTCTGGGACATTACATGGGGTACACTGGGACAAATAACTTTCATCAATTTAAAGCGATACTTTTATTTCAACAGGAACACTGAACATTATAAACAAGTTAACAGGTTAAACACAGGAACACTATAAACAAGTTAAGAAGTTAAAAACAGGAACACTATAAACAAGTTAACAGGTTAAACACAGGAACACTATAAACAAGTTAACAAGTTAAAAACAGGAACACTATAAACAAGTTAACAAGTTAAAAACAGGAACACTATAAACAAGTTAACAAGTTAAAAACAGAAACACTATAAACAAGTTAACAAGTTAAAAACAGGAACACCAATATAAACAAGTTAACAAGTTAAACACAGGAACACTATAAACAAGTTAACAAGTTAAAAACAGGAACACTATAAACAAGTTAACAAGTTAAAAACAGGAACACTATAAACAAGTTAACAAGTTAAAAACAGGAACACTATAAACAAGTTAACAAGTTAAAAACAGGAACACCAATATAAACAAGTTAACAAGTTAAAAACAGGAACACTATAAACAAGTTAACAAGTTAAAAACAGGAACACCAATATAAACAAGTTAACAAGTTAAAAACAGGTATTAATCACATTGCGACTATCAAAACTTACAATTATGTTTCTTAGAAAAGGTCACTAAAGTCCACATCAAACTTCAACTGCTTACGTGAATGTGCAGTACCTCCTGTAGAGCATGGCTTGGGTAACTTCATTACAATGTCTTCAAACTCGATGTTATCTAAGCAGGGTTCTCAATAACTTTTGGTTGAACAGGCCTTTTTGAAAAAGTAACAGGCCTAGGTGGGGGGTCCTGGGGTCCTCCCCTGGAAAATTTTGAAACTGAAAGGGTCATTTCCTGCATTTTAGGCTATTTTGAATGCCTTTTAAATCACACTTTAAAGTGCAATATTATAAACAACATTCCTCTATCATGTCTCTATGCAGATACAAGTACTGCAGTGCAGTAGTTGTATCTGTATTTAGAGGTAGTGCAGTATGTTGACAATTATATTTATTTACCAAACTTCAACATTCTGAACACCACATATCCACATAACTACAAAATTCAACAACAAATACTTTCCATTATCTCTACAAAGTTCAACTAGAAATTGTTATTGTCCATGGGACAAAAACGTATGGCTCCCCCACTCGCCCGAACAGACATAATTGACGACTCTAGGTCCAACTGTTCTTTATTGATCTGAGATCGTTTTGATATTCAATATCCCTGTGACTGTATCTACTATCTGTATCAGTAAGGCCACATAAAAAAATATGTGTGGTTCAAGTAACCCGACCGACCCTATTTTTTTAAAGGGCCGACCCTAAAACTTCTTATGCAAAAATTAAAAAAATTAAAAAAAAAAAAATAATCAATAGGGGTCATCTACTGGTCATGACCAACCATCCTTCCAAGTTTGAGGACCCTAGGTCCAACCATTCTCTAGTTATTGATTGGACATCGTTTCACCGCAACCTTGACCTTTGACCCCAAAATCAATAGGGTCATCTACTTGTCATGACCAACCATCCTTCCAAGTTTGAGGACCCTAGGTCTAACTGTTCTCTAGTTATTGATCGGACATCGTATTAATAGTCGGTCACCACGACCTTGACCTTTGACCTAGTGACCCCTCTACTTGTCATGACTAACCGTCGTTCCAAGTTTGAGGACCCTAGGTCCAACCGTTCTCTAGTTATTGATCGGACATCGTATTAATAGTCGGTCACCACGACCTTGACCTTTGACCTAGTGACCCCTCTACTTGTCATGACTAACCGTCGTTCCAAGTTTGAGGACCGTAGGTCCAACCGTTCTCTAGTTATTGATCGGACATCGTTTGTGACACAGACAGATGTACGGCCTTGACCTTTGACCTAGTGACCCCAAAATCAATAGGGGTCATCTACTTGTCATGACCAACCATCCTTCCAAGTTTGAGGACCCTAGGTCCAACCGTTCTCTAGTTATTGATCGGACATCGTTTTGATAGTCAATGTCACCGCAACCTTGACCTTTGACCTAGTGACCCCAAAATCAATAGGGGTCATCTACTTGTCATGACCAACCATCCTTCCAAGTTTGAGGACCCTAGGTCCAACCATTCTCTATTTATTGATCGGACATCGTTTTGGTAGTCAATGTCACCGCAACATTGACCTTTGACCTAGTGACCCCAAAATCAATAGGGGTCATCTACTTGTCATGACCAACCATCCTTCCAAGTTTGAGGACCCTAGGTCCAACCATTCTCTAGTTATTGATCGGACATCGTTTTGATAGTCAATGTCACCGCAACATTGACCTTTGACCTAGTGACCCCAAAATCAATAGGGGTCATCTACTTGTCATGACCTACCATCCTTCCAAGTTTGAGGACCCTAGGTCCAACCATTCTCTAGTTATTGATCGGACATCGTTTGTGACACAGACCTACAGACAGACACGCAGACAGACAGACAGACAGAAAGCACAAAATCAATATGGCTCCCCTACCACACTTTGTGTGGGGGAGCCATAATAACACATACTATCCATGTCACTGTCCTCATCTTTTTTTCTGTTTTTCTTTTTTTCTGTTTTTCTTTGTTTTTTTGACGATTTTGAACCGGCCCAAATGCCATTTAAAGCGGTCATTTTGGCCAGCGGCCGGTTCTTATTGAGAACCCTGTCTAAGTCTACTTTGTCAGGAAATATGAACAGAATGGTTTTCATTTTTATCGGCTGACGAGTAAGAAAACTGATTTCGTAATCACCATTTACCATTTGAATATATTTCCCAGCGAAGTATTTGGTTGATGATTTTGAGTCAAACTTGACTAACAAATAATCACCTTCCTGTATGTCACCCTTATCAAAATTCAATTACTCTGCATTACCAACATTGTCCCTAAAATCTTCCTCAAAGGCTGTCTGACCCCAACATTTCATCAATATTTGTTTCACTGTCCTCACTATCTGAATCATGATTAGTAACGGTTACCTTACCAGTATCTATCTTCTAAGGGGTTTGTTTATTCTTGGTTGCCTCATACCTAAGGTTTAGCACTTTCTTTCTTTTTGATTTTTGCAATCTCAGCTAATTCATAGGCTAAGTTCCTTGTGGCAACTGTTGACAGGCCATGATGTAATTTACTAGCGGTAACTAAATAGGTTTCAAGCTCTAATTCTTGACTTTCTGAAAATACCCTCCGGTTATTCCATACTGGTGTCATTCTTGTGTTAATACCTTTCAGCTTTGCCTTATCTATCATACATATCTCTTCAGAGTGGACTTTGCAATACTAAAACGAGCAGCAGTTTCACGAATAGCTTTGCCAGCTATAACCAAATGGACAGCTTCTCTCATTTCTTCCGGAGGAGTTTTCCCATAGTTTTCCTTTGTTTTTCTTTTGAGTTTTTTTAATTTCAATTTGACCGGTCACGGACCCATTCCCAAAATGGTGAAAAAAAACGCTGAGACTATTGACCTTTTCTGGGGTAAATGCCTTTTTATTAGCATTATAATGATACCTTGAAACCGTTATTTTTATTTTAAACTGGTAGACAAGATTAATATGAACCGTTTCTGTTTACAAGAAATATAGATATATAACTGGTTAAATACGATTAAAATGCAGGGATGTATTTAAGTGTAATATAAGCAAAGTTAATTACTTTAAATAATTTATGAAACACGAGGATTATGATCTTTGAGTAACGCACATCTATCTAGCCATTTAACCCAGAAAAGGTCAATAGTCTGACAGTTTATACTACTAACACAACTAGGAAAGCTCTCGCACGATATTTTTGAATGTTACTTTCTAAAATGTGTCTAAATCCAAATAAACAGTGAATACTCACCATACAGAGTTAATGCTGAGACCCCCCACCCCCGAACTCGAAATTTCGCGAAAAACGACATTACGTGGATGCCGCTTTATCTTTAAGACCCCAAGGTCGCATCTTGGCTTATATGGCGAAACGGGGTACCTTGCGGTCTTCATTTTAATCTTCTTAATCTGCCTTCAGTGGCCCCAACCTTTGATTTTATTGAACTATATTTGATTTGAAATGCATAATATATCGTTTGTTTATTTTTGAAGGGTTTACATATGCGTTTAAGACGTAAAAATATCCATTAGTACGAAAGCAGCTCCTGACCGAACATAAGACCCGCCTTCTTTTTGACGTCATAATTTGTTCATCCCAAACCCGCGCCATTGTTCAGTTCTTCGTTCACTGTTTAGCATGCTAAATTAGAGTAGATTATTAAGCCGGAATAATTGCATTATCTTAAATTGTTCATGCTGAATTCTAAGATCGCTTTCATTACAATAACAAGGATAAGAAAACAGAAAGAGACAAGACGAGATAGTGTTATAGCCATTGAAATGAAAGCATGTGGTTTAGACGTAGCGCATTCTACATTGGTAAAGTGGTGGAGGGCCTATACTCCTTAAATAACACACCATTACATTTGGTTTAATTTGTCAAATGGATACAAACGTATGATCAACGTATCTTCAACATGCGTATTGTAGAAGCAAGCAGATTTCAAGTCCAACTGATATTGGGTTAATCAAACCGGCGTGATTCTTTTGATGATTCATCCCATTTCAAGAGTCCATGTGTCTCTTTAAATAATGCATTATAGGCTAGGCGATAAATATTAAAGGGACACACGGCTATCTTGATTTAGAAAAAAACTCACGGCGTTACGGTAATTTTTCTACATAACTTTCATTTGTTCAATCATTAATATTAATTATATGAATAGTATAAAGAAAATTGTTTTTGCATATAAGTAACTGTTGATAATATTGCACCAATAATATAATTATGTTAACTTATGGTAGGATAAGATAAAAAAAATGAAAACTCAAAACTATATTATTTATTATTTTAGTTACATGTATATGCTGAGATAATAATTGTCATATAAAACCCTGGTATATGCAAGCAGCGTTAAAATGATACTGGATAAATAAATTGAGACGCTAATTTCAATGCTTGATAAACATTTCAAGATTTCCGTGTGTTTCTTTAATATAATTCTATATAAACATCTAACCGGGCGACACGTCCAAAGGCTTCAAAGGAATGTGTTGCGTCATAATTGTGGTAAACATTTGCACAAATGTGAAAAATTGAGGCAAGTATCTACGTGACAGGCGGCATCTTCAAAGATCACGATAAGTGTCATTGATCGGTAGCGCGTGGCTCTAGTAGACCCTGTAATTGTTGATATGTACACGTCGACATATATCTTTCTTTTACAGAAGATGTAATAAATTGAATGACCATAACCGTTTTTTTCTCGCCCACGATAGTGGGTAGCGAGACATAGCAGTCACTCGATTTTTATGAAACTTTGTCAAATGCTTTGTTGGGTACATCATCACGCCAAAATTACCAAGGTCTAGTCATATTTTGCGTTATTTTCCCAAACCTTAGCCTTGGTTAGGTAACTTAACCATGATTAGGTAACTTAACCTCAGTTAAATGTATACATGTGATTGCCTCATTTTCTTTAATTGTTATTTTTGGTCATATGTATTGTTGGCATTGGTGGACATCACTGAACGACACAAATTACCAAGGTCAAGGTCATATTTTGCAAATTGTCCCCAAACTTAACCTCAGTTAACTGTAAACATGTGATTGCCTCATTTTCTTTGTTCGATACTTGGTCATATGTATTGTTGGCATTGGCGGACATCACTAAACGAAAAAATACCAAGGTCAAGGTCATATTTTGAATTATTTTCCCCAAACTTAACCTCGGTTAGGTAACTTAACCTCAGTTAACTTTATGTGATTGTCTTACTTTATGTCTTTTATACTTGGTAATATGTATTGTTGGCATAGGGAAAACATTGAAACATGTTCTCTAAAAACTCAAGGCACAGAGCTTTCATATATAACCTGTAGTATCAGCTTATGCTTCACTACCAAGTTTGTTCAAATGATGACCCTGGAGTCAAATTCGGCCCAGGAGTCACAGTTTTACATAATGTTGTATAGGAAAATCTTAAACAAATCTTCTTCTCTGAAACTACATGAGCTAGAGGTTTAATATTACGCATATACCATTAGTCCTCTACCAAGTTTTAAATGGCGACCCTGACGTTAAATTTGACCACGCCCCAGCGATCAGTTGTTTTACACTGACTTATATAGATACAAAATGAAAACATCTTCTCCTCTGAGGACACAAGGTATAGAGCTCTCATATATTGCATGTAGTATAAGAGGTAAAGCTAGAGGTCTTATATTGTGCATGTACCTTAAGCTTATGATCCTCTATCAAGTTTGTTCAAATCGTGACCATGGGGTCAAATTTGGCACTACCTCAGAGGTCACATGTTTTACACAAACTTGTATAGGGAAAAACCTTAAAAGAGTTAACTTTCTTCTCTGAAACCGCAGTTATACAATTACTGAGCATAAAGAGAGGGATACATCCATCCAACCGGTATTGGCCCAGGGTCCTTCCCCACTAGGGACATGTAGCACAAAGGTCTTAACTTGGAAAACGTTGAGCTCCCCACCATATAACCATATATATGTTATAAGCAATGTGAGAATATGCACCATTCCGGAACTGCTCTGCGCAAAGTAAGAATTCTTAAAATGCCCGACGATTCCGGAATTGTGCAGGACTATTCCGGAATTGCGCAAGGGGTTAATCGATATAAAACATGCACCATGTGTCGTCGCAATTTGAGAATGTTTTGCGCAAAGTACGAATTTGTGTTGGGATTTGAAAAGGAATATTGTGCTTGAAACCTATTTATTTCTATTTACTTATGCTTAATTGTTTCATCCGTCTGTTATAATAATAAAATGTATAAAAAAAAATCATAGTTTGATTTGGTAAATAATTAACATGAACTTAATTATTGAGAAAACAAGCTGAAGCCCTCAAACAATAAAGCGCGGATTTATATTACTGAAATAAGGAGATACATTATGGCTAAGAAAATATAAACAAGTGAAGCACAGTGGTGCAAACGCCGGATTGCGAATTCATCATTTTAACTGACCATGTGTATCAAGTTTCAAAGCTTTCCGGCAATTCGTTTTTTAGAAATGAGGAAAAACAAAAACTTTAACCAAAAACGTTTACCAAACGCCAAAACGCGTAGACGGACATACGGACGGACAGAAGATAGACGAAAATCGCCAAACCAAAAGCCTGGATTTGCTACTCAATCTGGCTAAAAATAAAAAACAAAATGCGGCACAGACAATAATATTTCTAATAACGGGTCAAATTGGGCATTCCATATATATTTTAGAGATTCCCTATGAACTCTTTATACAAACATGGGACCCTTGTTTGTTGCCATATACCTTCGTATACACTGGCATCTTCAAATGAAGTCAAATATTGAACATCTGTCAAATAACAAACACGCCAATTACTCAATAAATGCCAGGTGTTAAAGCTACAACTACTACCACTAATTGCATTTGCCTGTTTTAATCATATTTATTAAAGCATTATACTGATAAGGTATACACATATATTAAATGTCAAATTGTCTTATTGTTCACAACATCTGTCGTCTGCCAAATGTACTAAAACAATCATTAACACAGACCGTTTGAGAACAAATTACCAGTTTATGGTATTGCTATTAATGACATTTGAATATTTGAATGATACTTAATAAAACGTGGATATTAATATACATTTTATACACAGTGAGGAGATAAACACACGTTGCATCATGCGTATACTTGCAATTTAAACATTGCTTTTATTTTACATATAAGAAAATGTTTGAGCCACAAGTTCTTCCAGCATTATTAACGAAGGCCTTTGCCGTCAGTATTACAATTAATCACTAGAACCAAAATATCCCTAATGTATGCTAATTCCTACTGTGCGCACGGACGAGTCCGGAATTGAACCGCGCATTTTGAGAATTAAGATAATGCTGCGCGTTTTAAAAATTCTTACTTTGCGCAGAGCACTTTTGAATTGACCATCTTCTCATATACACTCACTGGGCATGAACAGACGGATACAACCATCCAACCAGCATTGGCCCCGGGGTCCATCCCCACCCCTTCTAACATAGTACACACCCCTTGGGACATAGTACCTGTGTCATAAGGTGGAAACCATTGAGATCCCCACCATATACACCTTAACGCGAGTGCAGTAATTTGTGATATTGCACCATCGACTGCGTGATCTCATTCTGTTATGAATTATAAGCTTTTTTTTAAACAGTTTCCATCTTTGCGAAGATAATCAGGTGAGCTATTCAGTGCCATTTCGGTCCTCTTGTTTAATATTCCACATGCTTGTAGATGTGCTGTAAATCCAACTATGGCTGTGCTTGCATCTTTTGTTGCTACAGAAGTGAGTATGTTGGCATATGTATCTTGTCCAGATAAGAATGTGTGACGCAATATTTCAGTCAACTTAACGTGATCTCAACATAATTTAAGTCGTCATGCGACATTTTATGTCATCAAGTCGCTGTGTGGATGTTGTGCACGTCTCACACCACAATTAAATTTCCATAGGGTCCCATTGTAATGTTTTTGTTCGTGGCATAGAGATAAAAAAGATTTTGCAACATGTTTTTATGCTTAAATTCTTCATTGATCCAATATCTGCATGCTATTAACTTTTAACGAATATTTACCAGATTGAACTTTTTTTGATTTCATGTTTGCGTGACACCTATCTGTTTGCGTGACACCTATCAAAATTTAGACAAAAATACAACCCCGTGGAGATTAGACCCATGATGTGTAAAATGAGGTAGAATTAGCTAGAAATCTTATATCAACATGCATTTTCCTAAAATGCTGTAGATTTAGAACCTGGTAAAGATAAATCAATGTATACTGTAAAATGTAGAAAAGCGAACTTGTTTTTTTTTATCTACCTCCTTCATCTGTAGGGCAGGAGTATTCAAGGGAGATAATAGTGGTGTGAGTCCTTAAGGTCTTTTTTTTTTCTAATGATCACCTCAATAATAATTGAACATGTATACAAATCAATTACATGCTGAAAAGTGCTAAAAGTTTGATTCCATGTTTATTGCTTTTCAAATTATTCAAGTTTTAGTGACCTAGGGTATTGGTCGAAACTCAGGCCGAGCACCTTTAATATTTTGAAAATCTACAGTAGTGATAAGGATTTTGCATTTTCCTGGTCATTTGTGCTCAGCCATGTCTGAAACTTTCAAATATACATGAAAAGGCATCTCTACATCTGAATATAGCATAAAAATGATCTTTAAGAAATGATTATTGAGAAAATTGCTGAAAATAATAAACTCAAACTAAGGGTTACCCGTCAAAATTTTGATTTTCCAGGAAAAGTAACAGTCTCTCGCTTTAAAATTTTGACATTTTTTCAAAGTAGTCTGTCTTCATTGATATGTGTGTTTGTTTTACAAGCCAATAGCTGTAAAATAAAGCTAAAATTATGCTTATACCTGTATTGGATTTGAAAATATAATTAATTTTTAGTTAAACATGGTATCAAGTAAAATTTCTGCTAATTCCTGCAATATGAAGATAACTTGAAGTAACTATACATACACAGACGGGATTTCTGAATAACCGTGTTAACTGTGTCCTAACATGTCTGAAACGTTCACAGATACACAAACAATGCTTAGTGTTGAAGGATCTAAGGTTCCCGTTCTGCAGCTCTAAAGCGCAAGGGCTTAGAGATGAATGATGGAAATTCCCATTCTGAAGCTCTAAATTGCAAGGCATTAGAGATGAATGATGAAAGATACCTGTTCTCAGCTCTAAAGCGCAATGCCTTAACATCAAAGGATGAAAGATACTCGTTCTGCAGCTCTAAAGCGCAATACCTTAGAGATGACGGATGAAAATGCCATTCTGCAGCTCTAAAGCGCAATGCCTTAAGAATAACGAATAAAGATACCCATTCTGCAGCTCTTTCTTAACGTCTCACACCACAATTAATTTTCCATAGGGTCCCATTGTAATGTTTTTGTTCGTGGCATAGAGATAAAAAAGATTTTGCAACATGTATTTATGCTTAAATTCTTCATTGATCCAATATCTGCATGCTATTAACTTTTAACGAATATTTACCAGATTGAACTTTTTTTAATTTCATGTTTGCGTGACACCTATCAAAATTTAGACAAAAATACAACCCCGTGGAGATTAGACCCATGATGTGTAAAATGAGGCAGAATTAGCTAGAAAGAATTAGCTAGAAATCTTATATCAACATGCATTTTTCTGGGATCTCTTCCTAAAATGCTGTAGATTTAGAACCTGGTAAAGATAAATCAATGTATACTGTGAAATGTAGAAAAGCGAACTTGTTTTTTTTTTATCTACCTCCTTCATCTGTAGGGCAGGAGTATTCAAGGGAGATAATAGTGGTGTGAGTCCTGCAAACAATATATTCAACTTATGCCGCTTTTTATTATGTCGTCCTGTCTCGAAATATAGTAGTATATCAACATAGAATATGTCAACATAGGATTATGTATCGTGACATGTCGTTCTATTTATGGTCATAAACATCACATCATCTGAATTGAATTGAATTGGATTTTATAGTCGCACCAACAGCTAAGGTCATATGGCGACTTTCCAGCTTCCATTGGTGGAGGAAGACCCCAGGTGCCCCTCCGGGCAATTTTCGTGCACGGGCGGGCACCTGGGTAGAACCACCGACGTTCCGCAAGCCAGCTGGATAGCTTCCTCACATAAAGATTCCTAGGCCCCTGAGGGATCGAACCTCCAGCGGTGAGGGGCAAGTGATTTCAAGTCAAAGACGTTAACCACTCGGCCATGGACGCCCCTTCACATCATCTGAGGGGTACATTAAAGCTTCCATAATAATTCGTGAACGCCGTTGATAGTTTATAATTATTAAACGCCGCTCACAAAATGATTGAGGCTTCCTTCTTTTTCACTACATGTTATAATTCAGTTTGTAATATAAATACCGAGACAATTATCGATATTTCAGTAGACTTGATTGTAAATAAATTGATAAGCTCCGCCCACAAATTACCTGTATCAATAAAACTATAATAAGCTCCGCCCACTGCTAATCTGTACTTGCTTAAACGAAATAAGCCGTTTCCACGTAATGGAGACCTTAACACCCGGATTGAGTTTTTATTTATAAACGGTCTTGTAGTTGTAGTCTGTAGTCTGTAGTGTACTTTTGCCAGGTGCTTTAAACTGTTTTTAATCATTCTCGAATAAATAGGCTAAATGGTCACATACAAGACTTTTTATAGCCAATTTTATTATTATCGGAGGACAGCTACATAACATAGACCTATATTAGATGTATCCGATAATGATAATTAAACGGTCGAATCGCCTAGGTACGAACCATCCAGCACTGAGCAGTATTTTGCAGGTAAAGTAACAATGCAAGATAAAGAGTAAATATTACCTCATATGGCTGCGCCTCCCAAGAAGCGTTTGCTTTGTCTCCATTCATTTGCCAACATCCTAAGCAGATGCGGGAAACCTTTAAATCTGTGCGGGGTAGGGACACAAGTTCCATTCTTGTAGTAACGGTTTGAGGTAAAAGCTGCGAAGTATGTAGTCTCTATCATCCAGACACACTCAAGCTGACTGCGAGCGCTACGAATTATGGAGGTTTTGTACCCTGGACGTTTCGTACCTTATGTTTTGTTGTTGTTTCTTCTTTACCGCCAGCAATGGCGAACCCCAGAATTCTCTGAGTAGGGTATAATCCAACTTCTGAAATACGTCCTCCACCACAGTAATAATAAAATTATTAACAGTTCACACGTATTTTTAAGTTCTATTTAGATCTACGCCTTTAACATTTATTTGAAAGTCACTTAGTTTTTACACTTTTATTATTACTTACTAAATCTTAAAGATCACACATTAGAAATGGATGGTCAGCCAAGAAGGACTTAATGGAGATTTTTATAAAGTCTATATCTCTTTGTATGTTGATGAAATACTAGTCTTCTAATGTGAAATTCCAGTACCTTCACAAAGTCTAGTTTCAGCAACCTCTCTGCTGGGGTGATAATTAAATATAAAGGCCTGCTCTCTGGCAGCAGCACAGTATAGTCAATCAAGGTTTACACTTTTTTCGATGGCGAATCAAGGTATGCATCCAATAATAGGATCCCTTGTGTATTCCAAGGGAGGACAATTTAAAAGGAAATGTTAAACCGTTTCGTCGTCTGTGCTACACAACGGGCACACGGGAGATATGGCGTCCTTGTTGAATCTACTTCTGTTGACTTGTAGGATGTTGTTGTGCACACGGGAGATATGGCGTTCTGGTTGAATCTACTTCTGTTGACTTGTAGGATGTACGTACCTGTGAGCAGTCGCAATCTTGCAGGAATTCTTGTTACTTCCAAGGGAGATGAACATGTAACACATAGGACAGGTTGAAGCTTTCCTGGGTTAAAGGAAACATTCATAAACTTCAATGTACTGTAATTTGTATCCAGACGTTCAATGCGATTCTTCCATTTCCTTTCGACATCTGAATGAACCTTTCCGTTCCACTGGCCCTTGTTGAGTGGGTTCTCAAGATATGTTTGAATGTCACCAATGTCATATTTCACCAGGAGCGGTTGTACTTTGCCAGCCCACGAGGATGACTTGTCAGACATTACCAAGACCTGTCTTGTCACTATCTGTCTTTCTACACTGGAAACATCCTGATAACAGATGTTGTTAAAAAAGTTCAAGATTTTCAGATGTATGATTGCTTCAATCGGTAGAAGTCTCGATAACATGTATACCCTTGGATCTGAAGTGTTGGTTGGGAGCGAAATAGTTTGTTTCACTGTTTTCTTCTGGAACAATTCAATACGTTCAATTAACTTGTTAGATGGTGTCAGTATTTCTAGACCATAAGTGAGTAATGGGAGAACATACACTTTATAGAGTTTCAGAGAGGTTTCATGATCAAGGCCATTATGCCCGTGCAACCTAGCTCCAAGAAGACACAACACTCGCCGTGCTTTTGCAATATTTAGATCCACATTAACTGCCGCATTATCACTGATGGAGCTAGTTCTAGTTATACCGAGATGCACTGCAGATTTCACATTCTTCAGTTGCGCACTCCCCATTTCAAAAGCTGAGTCGTGAGTCCCGCGCTGCTTATTCTCTTTGGTAGGTTTAATATTCAGTGCAACTGTTTTTAATGGTTGTAGAAGATATCGCTCTTCATTGGCGAAGTTGGCAGCCATGTTGATAAGAGTTTGGGCGTCTTCTTAAGACCTACTCATTATGCAAACATCATCGGCACAAGCACTTCTATTGGCTACAGTCGTTCCTATCTTGAATCCTAGTCCTGAAAATGTAAGCTGGTTGAGAAGAGGATTTACGTAAAGTTTGTACAAATCTGTAGATAAAATACCGCCTTGCCTAATTCCTTGTGAAATATTGAAGGGTTCGCTGATTTGATTGTAACATTTGACCACACTTTTGGAATTTTCATGCAGAGATTTGATTAAGGTCCAATATCCATCATTAATGCCAGCATGATATACTCTTCTGAGTAGATGTGAATGGTTAACGACATCAAACGCCGATTTAGCGTCCAGTAGTATTACGTATGCTTTAACCTTCGCGTCAAGTCATTCACGATAGAACTCCTCTAGTATGTATGCAGCGTTTAAAGGTGAAGAGCCTGCAGTGAACCCACTTTGCATAGGGTTTCGTACATTCAGTATATGACCTTGGGATCTATTCCGTATAATTGTCTCTATTATCTTGCAGACTGTAGGAAGTACAGTAATCCCCCGATAGTTACCAACATCTGTGGAGTGTCCTTTATTTTTGTAGACTGATGACAGTATTCCAACCTTTAGGCAGTCTGGAATAGTTAAGTTTTCAAAACTCCAGTTAACTGCTTTCCAAATTTCTATTTGTAGCAACTCTGGACCATATAGGACATGCTCTATATTTATGCCAAAGACATCAGCTGCGTTCCCTTTATGAATGTTTTTTAAGGAGGTCATTATCACATCAAAAGTAACCTTATTAACCGCCTTCACATTTACAATATATATATATGCTATTGCTTCAGTTTCTAACTCAACTTGATTATGATAACACTCGTCAAATTGCGGATTTCGATATTATATTGCTAAATTTTCAAAATGACGTTTGAACGGTTCTAAACACTGCTTACACAGGCAGTTATATATAATACATGAAATGGATTTTGTTATTATGTATGTGATCTGTTAACTTCTGTCTTATCTAAATTTAAAAATAAATACAATAACTACCCGATTTATAAATATATTAGATAAAGTAAGAACATATCAAAACAAGACCATACGTAAAGGATCAGGCAATATTTATCTGGGGGTTGGGACCGGTGCCAATGAAAATTTCATATAAAAAAAACCTGTACGTCCCATGACAAGCAAAAAAAAAGAAAAGTACATGCCCCATGCCATTTTGCACCTGTCCCAACGCCCAGATAAATATTGCCTGGACCATAAGCACCCTTTTATGGTCTAAGATCACTGCTTCAATATGCGTATACATGTAGTTAAAATTTTTGGCCAAAAAACAATTGTCTTAAAAAAAACGTATGTCACATGGCAAGCAAGCGGAAAAGAAGTATCGTCCCATGGCTTGTTATGACAAAAAAGTACCTGTATCATGCCATTTTGCACCGGTCCCAGCCCAATATTGCATTGTCCCTAATGGACGTTTCTTATCCAACTCCGGTGTGCAGAGAATGTATTAGACGCCCAAGCGGTGAGTGGTGAGAAGGTTTACAACGTACCCCCGATAGGCACTGGACGTAGAGTAATTGGTGTCATTAAATACTGCATTAAAACGCTTGAAAATGCCTCATTTAAATTCTCATCCCGACCCAGGACACCCACCTCGAGGGAGTGTATATCGAACGGGAAGGTGAAAGCAAAGGTGGAAGCAAAGAAAAAGAAGTAAATTTAAAGAAATGACATTTATATCAATAACAAACGTTTATAGTAACACGTGTTAGTTGCAACAAACAAAGCATTCAAGCATTCTTTGTCAAGATAACGTTTACTTTTGATAAGAAAGGTCAATGTGCTGCTGCTATGATTCTCGCTGTAAGTAAAGCCTGGACTATGTTCACTTGGAATAAATGGAGGCCTAGCAGCTTCCTTACAAACGTGTAACATCGCCTCTCGGGGAGTAGGCCACCTGCAAGTACATGAAGGAAAACATTTAGTGTAAATATATGCCAACAATCTATCTGAGTTAAACCATTTCAGAGTGACGGTTAGCACTGTCTCCCATGTATGTCCTACATGTAAGTACATATTGAATGCTTTTTATCTTTTGCACTGATAGTCTTGCTCAGACTTTTTAATAACACTTAACACCATAATATTTTAAACAACTCACTTGTTTGTAAATACATAGTTTACTCTTAACACATCAATCGGAACTGCCTCAACCATTTTTTTCAAAAATAATCTCGGAAAGAAATAGACACCATCTTGGGTACTACTTTTCGGTCACGTTGGTTCAGTCACTTGGAATAAACAATGGCGGCGCCCAACCATCATTACAAATTTACATTAATACGCACAAAATTACAAATCATTTTTATATATTTAACTATTTTAACTTAAACTGACTATAAAATGATGACTTATTTCAAAAGAGTATACAATTTAATAAATAATGCAAATATGTTTAAAATCAACCCTTTTCCGGGTCTATATTTTTGTTACGGTTTACACGGTACTTTGCCGGGGCAAACCACCAAAAACCATCGAATCGACGTGTATCTTTGGAAATACATGTACCTACATGTACGAGCATTATTTTCTATGATCTACGATCTACGATTTCTACGGAAAGGAGCGAGTTTGTACGATTGTTAACAAATGTACACATCACTGACGCGCACGTAAACGTGCACACAATATCCGAAATGGGGTGAATCAGTATTATCAGATAGAAAATGATTGAATTAATTGCAAAATCCCTGGATAAAATCAAATCTTGTTCTCAAAAAACAAAATGTTCATGATTTAACAGCTATATTGTCACAGTGTATCAGCTATTTCCTGCAATTGGTCCTGTTACGCTCCCTATTCATAATTTTCCATTGCAGAGATGTTGAGATTTTGTCTTATTTTCAGTAGGTGATAATATTTGTGTTACTCGGTTTTTATCCTTAGGTTCTATAGTAAAATAAAAAACTTTGGCAGAGTAAAAAGACAATAATTTTCAAGATTTTGATTTTGAAAGATATATATATATTAAATCAGTTTGCATGAAAATGCAAGAGATATGCAGGGTTTTAATTGAATTGGGTTTTAAGGCGTACCAACACATGGAAGGTTATATGGCGCCTAACAGGAATGAACATGCCAGGCTCATCCTCCATGTACATCAAGATAAACTATTGAGAATGGGCCTAGAACCTTCTCACCCTGAACAGCAGAGTTGCTGCAAATTCTATTGTAGACACTCCATTTACGCTGGAGCCACGTTTATTTTTAAAAGAATCACACTGTAGATACATAAACTTTACCATTAAACTTGGTTGAACATCAAGGATAAAGACCGAGTTTATCACCTACCAGAATGTATTGTTTATGTCTTGTTTCTGGTCAATGATTGGTCAGTTTGTTTGATGATGCTCTATCAAAATTATGAATTCAGCGATGCAAAGGAGATTAGGCCGACCATAAAAAAAATTTGGTTTGCTGTTTCCCTACCTACCCACGAAAAAGGGCCCTACCCAAAACTTTTTATAGCAGTTCTAAAAGATATCTTTTTTTTTTACTATTTTTAGTATATTTTTCTTACATTTCTAAAGGTTTTTACTGTCTTGGCAAAAAAATAATTCACCTACCTACCTACCTACCTACCCACTTATAAAATCCAGGGTCGGGTAACAGCAAACAAATATATTTTTAAGGATGGCCATATTTACACGTGTCAAATCAGTGGGGGTCATCGGTGTAATTCAGCACTAACTAAATATACAAATAAAATGACGCCAGTTGTCAATCATTTAACCATTTTTACCAATCAAACCAATACGATAACAATTGCACGTGCAACTGCATTATAAAATAACCTAATGTCAATATAATCCGCCATCAGCAACAGGGCGGAGATATCTAAGCACTGACACATGTTAATTAACACCTAAGGTTTTCGAAGGTTGGCAATATTCACTGTCACCCTCACAGGTATGTAATATTTATTGTATTATACCGAAAAAATATTTTGCTTAATATTGTTTTGAAATAAACATGACATTTCACTGTTCAAAATCACTATAATCATTACATAGAAAGTACATTGGTGCGGATGGTACTTTCTGTATTTTCGGGCTCGTGATTATTATTTTCAAATAATCTTCAGAAAGTTTTGAGTCCGACCTTTCGATTACCGTTCACTGATTTTCATGACCGATTTTCATTACCAAAAAACTATTGATAAACTTTCTGTGAAGTCGGTTTTCATCATAAGAAATGCATACGGAACCGAGATAATGCGACTGGCGGGATAACATTACACAACATGGTGCTCTCCGATGACGTATACGTAACTACAGGGGGTGATATACGCTCCCTAGTCAGCGGGCGTATTTATAACCGATGAAAAGGAGAGAAGGTATGACTTTATAATAGCGCAAACTATTAAATAGCAATCTATGGGAATAAAACATGGGGGACTGACATCAGGCATAACAATATGTGCAATACCAGCACTATATATCAGGCTTCTTTAATTGGTCAACCCATAGACATCAATACCATGGTATCTATTTCAATGGGCAACCTTATCAGGGACTGTTTATATATATATACTGAAAGGAAAAAGAAACGCATACTGGGTATTTCCGCTATATATTGTATGTTTAATATGCTACTGCTAATCGAATGGTACAGGGCAACATTAGGCCTGTCCTTTCGGAAAGAAGGTTTAAACAGCACCGAACACAACAATGGCTTCCCCTTTAAAGTTTCATTATTGACAGAATGCGCATTTGGCTCAAGCAGGTAAGCAAACTTAGGCTTTAAATGTTGCAATCTATTAACATTAAACATAATACTGAAATGGCTTGACTTTTTCAAGCGAAACTTCAACATGTATGCATTTCGTGTAACAATGTATAATTTGATTAAAAGGTCTACTACATGGCAGAGTTGTTCTTTCTGTAATTAGTTGTAGCCCTTTTTTGTACAAAACACGTTGAGATATATCTGGAATAATTACGTGAAATTAGGTGTGTATAATAGTGTAGTATTGGCAATTTTGTGAGTATGCGTTTCTTTTTCCTTTCAGTTTATATCCTATTAAAGTCCTTACATAATTGAAATAGCAAGCGTGTGGAGCTAGTGACTCTTTCTATATGGTATCAGTATAACAGCCACGATGATTAAGAGTTATGAAGACTTTGAATTTGCATTGAGCACGCATCTGTATAGAATATTATATTATTATTATTACTAATGTCTCGCCGCAGAGCTAGCATCGGTAAAGCGTCCACTTCACATGCAAGGGGTCCCGAGTTCAAACCCGCTGAGTACCTACATATTTATGTGTACATTTTCCGGTCCGATTACTGTATAAGTTAAACCAAGTCTTTCTAATCTAATTACACAGTCCTCCCTAAAATAAATATGAGCCGCAACACACGAAAACATCCCTTCGGACGTTTAAATGACAACGTCATAAAGTAACAATTTATGACGTCGGCCGGTAATAAATTAATTACTAATCATTTCTCGTCACTTCCGTGTTTTATCTAATAATTATATCATAGGGAATATGTTTTCTTAATATAAATAGTTGATGCTATAGAAAATGATAATTGTGTATGTGTTTTGTTGTTATTTAATCAACGACGTCGAAATTAATGGCTAATATAATCTTTGGTTTTCAAATGGAGATAAAATTATTTTTAATTAAGATATTAACATAAATTAAAGAGATTTTTAAAGAGAAAATCAACGTGTTTCATAAACATGAAAAAACATAAAATGTCAAAATTTTGTCTGAAGGGTCGTTTTCGCGTGTTTCGGCTTATATGTTTCTGCATGTTGAAGTATGCTAATCTTTTTTCTTCTTCTTTTTATAACTATCAAACAATGCATACATGTAAGTATTAACGGCATAAATATTTTTTTTAAAGTTTGAAAATCAAGTCGCATGCTCAAATTTCCATTTAAAATGTTCGTCGCCCACTTTTTTTTTTCTTTTTTTTTTAAAAATCTCATGACTGTGAGAAAAAAATTGGCAGGCATTCAATATCAAAATTACTATCGAGTTTTGCAATGTCATTTAGCCGCTTGCTCCATCTAAATTAATTTACCTAAAATTAGTGATATAACCTTTATCTGTATTATAAATAACAAACCTGCAACGCAAATCATACATCAACACGTATGACTGACGGCCATATTGTTTATATCGTGATTGATAGGCTATAGCAACTATTTTCTGCCTCGTTTTGTAGCGACGGATCGATATGTTCATAATCTTGACATTTTTAGCTGGAAGTTAGCCGGAATGGCTTACAAAGAGCAGGGAATAACGTAGGCCTATACATGTTTTACTCCCTGCAAAGAGCAAGGATTTTTTTAAAAAAATGTCAATATTTTGAACATACCGATCCATCGATATACACACGAGGCATGATCCCGAAAGAATGACGGGACTGGACGAGTGAAGGATGCTTGACGTCTTGAAAAAAAGAAGCTTTTATGCATACCCCAACCGTACAGTACGGTACAGATTTTACCCTCAACCTTATATTTTTGCATAACGAAAACGCGGATTATACGCATGTAAATAATTTCATGCTACACCGGAGAGTGACACCGGTAAAATGGCATCTAACGAATTCAAGAAAGCGATTGCTTTAAAATCGACAAATAAACCCGCCGCAATAGACATTTTACATAGTATAGGTAAACGAAGATAGCAGTATTTGAGGGTCATGTTTATATTTTCAAAAAGACACAGTTATAATGGGAAAAAGACACGATAAATTTTAGCTGATTCACGTTTTCTGTTATCACTCCACCCACACGTTACACAAAATCTTAAATTTTGGTCATAGTTATTTGTTGATAGTAACTCGCAACTGAGCTAACACACGCATCTGAACCAATTATATCACTGCTTTTTGATAGGACCAAATAGGACCAAAGTTAAACTGTCCCTAAAAATTGCCATGGTTTAGGCATAATCTGATTGATCGTTTTGTGTTTATACAGGGAGTAAATATACAGGGAGGAGACACGGGTTCCATCACTTATGTACATAAAACAATTTTTCAGACAAATCTGTGTATCCTGACAAATTTTACTCTACTTTCTATTAGGTCACCTCTTTCTGGAAATTTGACACCAAATAATTTTGTTTTATAAATTATCGAAGTGGCACATGACCTTTTTATAAATAGGCAAAAACTGAGAAATCATTTTGTTTACAAGTCCAGTTTCCGTCATGTTTTTTATCAAGTGATAGATTTGAATAGGTCATGTCATGATACACATTTTATTCATAACTTTCACATGACATCATCAAAATAATTTGACCAATCAGTGATCAATAAAATAAAAGACCTCCCATTCTGGTAGGGGGTAAACTCGGTGTTTATCGTTGGTGCTCAACTGACTTTAGCCCTTTATAAAACTAGTTTGCAGTGATAATTATAATAAAAGCTTTATTTTTTTAAAACACATATATTTGGATACATTTAATTTAAATCATGGTCTAATATATTCATTTTCCATATATAGATTGAGGATAAAGTCCGAGTAAACCCCTTTATTTTCACCTACTGAATATCTCAACCTGCCGGAAGTTGACCGGATGTGAAAGTTATGAATGTCTTTAAAACATGTTTGCAAGAGTATTTAACAATTTCATTGTAAAAATTGATTGTTTGCATTGTTCCATCATTCACCTCTATCACTATAACAATGCGCCGGGTAACGCCAATGTAATATTTTTCACGACGACAATTTACACTATAACAATGGGTAACTCTGTGTAAATCAAACAGATACAGGTATGAGTTGCCCCTCTTTGGTTAAAATATATTTATATATCTGCTGACGTGTGATAAAAATATGACATCACAACAGTGTTGTTTTTTGTAATAATTTATTATGCGGCAGTATGCGCACGCATGCCATATAAGGAAGTAAACACAATTTTAAATCCTTTTTGTTTTTGTACCGCTTATTTACTTTTTGGTTGTTTCTTCTGTTTCCAATCTTCAGTGCTAAACGTCTGTCAATAAATAACATCACGTAAGAAAAGCAGTTTTTAAATGAGAATTACGGAAACTGGGCTTGGACGGAAACTGGCCCCTAACCAGTATGGGTTGGAAGCAATCACGATGGATTAATTTTTTATTTGATTGATACCGGCATGGGGTTGAATACCAATTAATTCAACCGAAATGCAAAAAAACAACCGCAAGCAAACTTGTAACTCGGCAAAAAAATAATTTTGTTTTTTGTTTTACGCATGTTTGAAAGGGATACATGGCAGTCTTGAAGAGTTTATCAAGCACTGAAATTAGAATCTCAATTTATTTATCCAGTATTGTTTTGACGTTAAACATGTCAAACCTGCTTGCATAAAATTATGAGTTCCTTGTCTTATTATAGTTAGATTGTCATTGGTGCAATAAGCTCATGACAGGCCACAAGTGTTCCATGGAACACCCTTTAAGTTACCAATGAGATAAAAATTAGAAACCTGATGGACACCATACAGCCTTAAACCAGTAGGGGAATACAGGCACTACTGGGCCTCTTGTTTAACTTTTCTGCTGCCAAAAATCACTCGCCCAGTTGACCTAGTACATACGGATTCTAACTCGTTTGTGTTGGAGTTCTACTTGCTAATGCGAGCTTGCGAGTGGGATTTTACATCCCTGTTATGCATGTGCAGTTTTTGTCTCGCCATTTCGATAGGTGGTTTCGCCGGTAGGAGACTCATAATTTGCTTGATTTGTTTTATATGTCAAATTTGGCTCCATACTGATCTGGTTATCAAAAACCTATCTTTTGCTTACCAGTAGAACACTTATGAATGTGCTGTTCTCCAAAATCTCTTGTTTAAATCTACCGTCTAAAATTCTTTAATTTTTCAGTAAAGAGAGATGTGGATGTGAACAATGAGGAGAGTATGAAGATGAAGGAGCAGGCCATACTGGAGCTGGGAAGTCTCCTGGCTAGTAGTAAACAGGCAGAAGGTAATTTTATAATTATGTATACAGTTTACCGTGGTTATTGTTGGGAGTTTGGAAATAGTAATTGTTTAATTATTAAAGGGACACTGTCCGTAAGTACGCAGATATTGAGCATAACCAAATAACTGTCTGACTTTTATTCATTGAAATGTATACATGAAAACATGAGGATAGACCCTAAGAAGTATGTAGGAATACATTCGTGAGTTTGAAAAAAAAAAAGTTTTAATTATTAAATGTAAATAAAGTGGGACCCACAATATTTACCTTTTATGCGTTCACATGACTTCCACAGCGCACTAGGTTTTCACCATAGTATGTATTGCGTAATATGTATAGCCCGCTTAGCTCAGTCGGGAGCGAGTTCCGACAACTTTACGCTCACACACACTTATTTTTACTGCGAGTTTGGGCTGTGAGCTCAAACCCACGAAGTGGATTTGCTTTTTTTTGTACCGCGATTGAATTCCGTTAAACAATCTTGCTTTTAATTAGTAAATATTGAATAATGTTTAGTGTATAATGGTTGCGAACATAATTATTGGGTGTTTTATAAGCTAAAAGTTACGGACAGTGTCCCTTTAAGCTTTTTTGGAGTTGGAGGAGGGGGCTATGCCAGGGCTTTTTTAACCTATTTAAGTGTCGGCCTCTTCCCAATTGCAATTTTTTTTTCCCCCAATTCTGGGTAAAATAAATTCCAATCTTAAAAAAGGAAGTGACTTTGCATTGTGTGTTTGTATGTTGAAATCATCGCTAAATTCAATACCTGATTGATATAATACCTAAAGCATACATTTTAATAAAAGTTTTCTCTTAAAATACATTACCCGAAATAGCGAAAATCACACTAACTTTTCCCCAATTTTGACAAACTTGCACTTCTTTTCCACAAAATCAGCAGGCCTAGGCCTTTTCCCAATTTTCTCGAAAAAAGCCCTGATAGCATTAAGGCTTTTCCCTTCCGCATACATGTGATAGCTCACGGCGTGAGATGAAATCTCTCGGAATTCTAATCCTCCTCCCTGCCCCACGGAATTGTGAAAAACTCCCGTAAAATTGCTAAAATCGAATTTTCGAAAATCATCGGTCTATTTCCTTTGTTTGGTATATGTTTGCGTAAAAGCCAACTTGATGTTATTGTCTCGCGAGACCATCACGTGACATACCTGGATTTGACCTGGATCAATAGCCTTGGGGAAAGTGGGTGAAAGTGTTATTAACTGTAAACAGTTTATTGGCTTAATTGACCTTAACACAGGATTAGCAGCACACTTATGAAGTCTTTAATGATGTCTGTAACTAAACAGGTTCGATACGACTTGAAACAAATTGCTAGTATCATTTATTTAGAAGTGGAGAATTAATGTTTGTTAAAGGTGACGCAGTAATTATCGGATAGCGAAAACGAAAGTAGACTGATGAGTATGTTTGATTTAATTAATGAATTTTATAAAGATTTTACTTCAAAAGGAGTTTCGTGATTGACGTTTTTTTCTGGACAGAAAGGCTCACCACATGTATCTAAGGAGTGTCATGTAAGACTTCTGGACAGAAAGGCTCACCACATGTATCTAAGGAGTGTCATGTAAGACTTCTGGACAGAAAGGCTCACCACATGTATCTAAGGAGTGTCATGTAAGACTTCCACATACCTAATGTCAAGGTCACGGCAAAGCTCAAAAGTCAAACTTGTGTACGAGCCGTAACTCAGCAATGAATGAATGATTGGGTCGAAAAGATATTTGGAAGAAAGGACTGGTTCACCAAACTGAAACAGTGTTGTGCAAAATACTGAATTTTGATCAATTTATTTTTTTCAGGCATGTTTTTACCTTATTGTTTCATTAGCTGCAATGCATGCATGTACTTGTTCACATTTGATGCCTCAAGTTTCAAGGAGTTGGGAGGAATAGTGTGTTCGGACAGAATTTTCGATAATTTCCTAAAGCTAGTATCAATGGTTCAAGTATATCTTATTAATATGCAGAGCTAGCAGGCCTGATCAAGTTTACTCGGCCATTCCTGAGTATCGTGAGCAAAGCTAAGGCAGCCAAGATGGTTCGGGCCCTTGTGGACCAGTTCCTGGACATGGAGGCCAGCACAGGCAAGGAGGTAAGTGCACATATTAAGCAATATCAATATCAATTTTACCATATTTGGAAAAGAATATATATGGGCTCTTATCGTTTCTTTGTTCTGGATTATTACATAGGTGTTGATCATATCTGCACAATATCCAAAATAACCATCACAATTAAAAATAGTCGAAACCTTAAAAAAAGTTCTTAATACCCACTATTGTTAATCCATAAAAAACTAGGTCACTAGGTCAAGTCACCGGAAAACCTTTTAACTTTTGAGAAAATTCTTTTCCTGAACCTGTCCTGTTAAAATTCATTAGTAAGAGTAGAGCAGGTTCCTAGATTCCTATGTATCCTTCCCCACTCTGTATCCTTCCCCACTCTCTGACATCTCTAAATACCCTATATTGATGGGCCTTTAAAGAAATTCAATTAGATTTTTTTCCAGAACATTTACACCTCCCCCCCTGGTATGAGCCCCCCCCCCCTATGAGCACATAAGAAGTGACGACTAAAAATGTCTGAATACTATCATTCCTTCCACTCTGGTCTTCTAGGTGTGAACGTTTTGTTCCATTTTCAATATTTTAGTTTAGTCAAATCTTAAGTCCTGTTTTGCACCATACAGCGTGAAGCTTGCGTGTGGGCTAAAAAAATGCAGCCTCATTCAGTCGTAACATTGGTCTTATAGGGATGCATTTATTTCTTAATGAAAAGAAATTATTGTTGTTGAGACAATTTTTGATGGACATTACCAGTACATTTTGTTTGACAGTTTGTTTCAATGTTTTGTTAACATTTTATACTAATTTTCGATATTTCAAGTTGAAAATGGGATGCGAAACAAATCATTAGTACTGTTTGCACTTGGTTATTTCGCATCAGATTGACAGAATACATAATTTATAAATACTTTTTGTATTGGTATTGTTATAAGAGACGTGTTAGTCATTAGAGCGTCCATGCCAAAGGCTAGCTTGGGACTCTTTTAAACTTAGAGTAGAGAACGAGTATGAAATAGTTTTCTTGTTTGTACATACTTTTCTTGGAACAAGTCATTGAAATGATCTTGGTTTTGTTTGCCAGGTTGATTTATGCAAAGAGTGTATTGACTGGGCCAAAGATGAAAAACGTACATTTTTACGACAAGCTTTGGAGGTGAGTTATTGTGTCAGTTTATTATATAGTGTAAATGAATATTGTCTAGTGTACACAATAGTTGTAGACCTTGAAACATTTACAGTAACTTTCAATGTTGGTCAACGACCAACATTGATAAAACTTAAAAACTGCACGGTGAGAGGATGGCCTTTGTTCATTTTGGGTCAAAAGGTCGAAGTCGCCATGACCCTATCATGAAAAACCTTATTCACACGATAAACTATGTTGAGCGAACAACTCGTTGTTTTTCGAGTCGGTAGGTCTAAAGTATATATTGTTTCAATTTGTCACTCTTGTTCCATTTGAATGTAGAAAATCTTTTTCTTTCAGGCTCGACTGATTGCCTTGTATTTTGAAGTTAAGAGATACCAGGATGCTCTCCAATTAAGTAAGTGTATTAAAAACAAAAAGCCAGGAAGTTTTTTCATGTGTACTATGACATCACACCAGTAGGCATAACTTTGGCTTAAAATTTCAATTTATAAACAAAGATTTTTACAATATTAACTCCAAACAGTCTTTTACTTGATCAATTACTGTAAAGGATTATCTAATTTGAGCTCGCCTGAGCCGAACACTTAAAGATGAACTATTTTGACCACTCTCCATCTATTGCCCATTGTTGTCCATTAACATTTGCTTTAACGACATCTCCTCAGAAACCTGCTTGGCTGATTTTGACCAAACTTCAAATAGATGACCCTTAGATCCCTTAGACCCTTAGATCATATGGATCAGTGGCTTTCAAGATTGTTAAAATTAAGTCAGCACACCATCCAATATGGCCGCCATTACTAAAAATAGCCCAAACCTTAAACATGTTACATTTCGACCATTGTTTTAAAAAAATGATTCTTAAAGGGACACAGGGCAATCTTAAAATGTTTTAACAAGCATTGAAATTAGCGTCTGGTATATTTATCCTGTATCCTTTTGACTTTAAATCTGCTTGCATCAGGGTTCTGCAAGAAAACTTATACGATGGCGGGCCGCCGCGCTATCAGCTCATACCGCCATGCAAAACAAGCACCACCACGTAATAATCGCCAAGAGTAAAAAAACAGTAAAAAAATAAATAAAACCTAATAAATTTTGCAAACTTGATGTAGAACACAAAGGGCTTTTACCAGAAATTCGTCTGGACGAAAATGGGCCTGCGCACTGCAACTGTATGAATTGACGCAACAAGCGCCATAACATAACCTGAATCTAGACCGATTTGGTACTCTGTGGTTACATGTAGTTTAATAATATCTCGCAGACGCTTGTTATCCAGCTTCAACAACAAAGCATGTGCCTCAATCGTATTGACCGAGCCGTAGGGGAGGTACCTCTCCTCCAACATTTGGGTGTCGCTGTCAAAATGGCATAAAAACCCGCAAAATAACGGATTTGCACCGCCACCCTATAATTTCTAGACTTGGAGGACCCTGATAATTTTTATAATTTGTATAAGATTCTGAGTTATCATTTTCTCGTCTTATTCTACCGTAGATTGAACATATTATTGGTGCAGTATTATCAACAATTAATAAAATACGAAAAAAGTTTGCTTTATACTAGTCTTATAATTATTATTAATGATTGAACAAATGCATTTTATGTATAAAAACCAACGTGAAGCTGTAAGTCTGTCCGTAAACTTTTTTTTGCGACAACTACTATGAAACTACTGTATGGATTTTCATGAAACTTTACAGGAATGTTGCCCATGATATCTAGTTGATCCTAGCAAAAATTCACGTTGATGTGAAATTCAAGATGGCCGCCAAGGCCAAAAATAGATTTTTAAACAACATGTTTGTAGCAACTACTTCTTGAAAATTATAAGTGATATTGATATGGGACTTTTCCTAAAATGATCAGCATTACATGATGTTGGTCCTTGTCGAAAATCGTTTTGATTCGAAGTTAAATATGGCTGCCAGCAGCCATCTTTGTTTACATAGAGTTATATACTAAAAATTTGTAGTGACTACTCCTCTGAGACTACTTGATGGATTTTCATGAAACTAAACAGGAATGTTGCTTTTGATGTCTAATTGATCCTAGCAAAATTTCAGATTGGCCAGAAAATTCAAGATGGCCGCCACGGTTAAAAAATATTTTTTTAAAAAACAAGTTTGTAGCGACTACTTTTTGAAAACTGTAAGTGATATTGATATGGGAATTTTTCTAAAATGATCAGCATGACATGATGTTGATCCTTATCGAATATTATTTTGATTCCACATTAAACATGGCCGCCAGTGGCCATCTTTGTTTACATAGAGTTATATAATAAAAACTTGTAGCGACTACTCCTCTGAAACTACTGAACAGATTCTAATAAAACTTCACAGGAATGTTGCTCTTGATGTCTAGTTGATCCTAGCAATATTTCAGAGTGGCGGAAATTCTAGATGGCCGCCATGGTTAAAAATAGATCTTAAAAACAAAACAAATTTGTAGCGACTACTTCCTGAAAACTTATAAGACATAGAACTTTTTCTATTCAACTTGGTTGCCAGCGACCATCTTTGTTTACATAGAGTTATATACATGTAATAAAATTGAGTTATATACATGTAGTAAAAACTTGTAGCGACTACTCCTTTGAAACTGCTTGAAGGATTTTCATGAAACTTAATAGAAATGTTGCTCTTGATGTCTAGTTGATCCTAGCAAAATTTTGATTCAACATTAAACATTGTTGCCAGAGGCCATCTTTGTTTACCTAGAGTAAAAACTTGTAAAGACTACTCAAACTACTTGACAGATTTTCAGGAATGCTGATCTAGCTATCAAAACCTATCAGTAGAGCTTCAAGGTCATTGACCTCTTGTTATTTATTATCGTCTGCTGCTGTGGTCATGGGGTAACATTGTTTAAATATTGGAGAGCAATTAAAAATACATAACTGCGCATGCGTGGTTAGCGCGAGACTTCCCCATGCGCAAATTTGAAGAGAAATGAGTGCTGGGAAGAAAATCATTTATATTTCGGTACATATTTACTTCTTCATATAGGACGATTCTTCTAATGATGAAAATCGTATCATTTTATTAAATTAAATTGATCTTTTCTATTGAAGAGCTATGAACATCGCTTGTTTACGGAAATTCAGATACTACTGCTGTTGGGATACTACTTGCATACCAGTATTGAAGTTTTTAATTTAAACTTATAATTCTTGTCTAGAGCAAAACTTTAACACTACTTGCGGGACTGGTATGAAACTTGATACAGTGATAGGAAATGCAGAGTGCAAGAACTATAACTCTGTCTGCATTGAAATTGGAATTATTGCCCTATGTACTTTTACAGTTATAATAATTTATTCTTGTCCAGAGAATATATAATTTGAAACCTGCTTATGGAGATACATAAGTTTATTATTCTACATTTTCCCTTTAACCCTTAACCTGCTAAGCATGACTAGAATAGCCTTTGAGTAACTCACAGGCTGATCAGGGTTTACAATATCCGGCTGCTGATCAATGGAATGGTCCTTATTCAAAGGAAAGAAACAGTCCATTATATATATGTCGCGAGTTAAGGGTTAACTTTATTTCCACTGATATGACTTCATTCACACAAAGCATCCATTTCGGTGAGATCCATCAGTTCTACCGATATTCTCGGGTGTCATTAAGAGGCTGTAGGCGGGAATTTCCCTCTGCTACTTTGACCTTTAAACCCGACTGCTATTATAGGTTTACTAGTATTTTATACCAGTATCGATCAAAGTACCCGGCTACTCTGCTCTGTGGGGCGCTTACTTGAATAGTTATTCACCCCTCTGTATTCTTGTTTGATTACGTTGCCATTGCAGCTTCAAGTCTCCTGAAAGAGTTGAAGAAGCTTGATGACAAGGTACTGTTAGTAGAAGTACAGTTGTTGGAGAGTAAAGTATACCACGCTCTCAGCAATCTGCCCAAGGCCCGGGCTGCATTGACATCAGGAAGGACCACAGCTAACGGAATATATTGTCCACCAAAACTACAGGCATCACTCGACCAACAATCAGGTAGGTCTTTATATCATTTATAGTTTCTGCAAAAAAACAAACATTCGGAGAGGAATGTACATGTTGTCGCCGCTTTGTTTTGTCCGTCTGTATTTTTGTCCAGAACTTGAAAACGAATGGGACTGGAATGCAACTTGAAACGGTGATAGAGGTCAATGAGAGAAAGTAAATAGTGCAAGAACCATAACTCTATCTTCATTCAAATAAGAATTATATCTCTGTAATTTTTATAATTATACTTTTTGACAGGAGCATTACTTAAATTGATAATGGGACTGAACGAAACTTGACTCAATGATAGAGGGCGATGAGAAGTGCAGAGCACAAGAACCATAACACTTATCTTCATTCAAATTGAAGTTATTGGCCTTTGCACTTTTATACTTACAACTCATGTCCAGAGCACAACAAGAAAACTAATAATGGGACTGGAATGAAACTTCACACAGTGATAGAAGGCAATGAGAATAAGTGAAGTGCACAAACCATAACTCTTATTTCTATTCAAATTACTATTAGAGTTAAGGACCTTTGTAATGTTATAGTTTTTGTCTAAGCATAACTTGAAAACTGTTATTACCTCTGGCATGAAACGTCACAATGATACAATGGATTTTAAAAAAACAACCATCCACTTCGGGATGCATCCATCAGCTCTACTGATATTCCTGTCTTCTTGTAATTCATATCCCGAGCATTACTTGAAAATTACAATGGGATTGCAGTAAATCTTGACAATAGAAGACAAAGTGCAGAGTGCATGTTCATTCACATTAGGGTTATTGCCCTTTACAATTGTTACACTTACGATTCTTGTCTGTGGCATAACTTGAAAACTACTACTAGAACTGGAATGAAACATGAACCAATGATAGAATTCAATGAGAAGAAGTCATAGCACAATAACCATAACTCTAATTTTTGTTTCAGTAAAGAGAGAATTCTCTGTCTTTCTACACTTACATTTATTTTGTTTATCAGACCCAAAATTTCATTATCAAAATACAGAAAGGCCCTAAAATGTCATTGGCAGTGAAATGATTCAGCCTTATATGGCACTTCTGTGACCGGGATAGTAAAGACTCTGCGTCTACAACTTTCTCGCCTCTTACTGCTGTTGGTTTGAATCCCACTGAGAACTCGACTTGTCAAGTGAGAAAGTGTGGATTCTTACGGACGGTGGGAGGTATACAGTACTGGTTCTACCCAGGACAAATGGGATGGTCTGCCTCTACCACAAACAAATTGACCGTCATATATGGCCTAACATGTACTAAAATGATGTCAAACACCATTCATCCTCTAGAAATGATGTAGAATTCTATTTGGAAAACTACTTCTCCTCTTCAGGTATTCTTCATGCGGCTGATGAGAAGGACTTTAAAACAGCTTACTCATACTTCTATGAAGCATTTGAAGGTTATGATTCAATAGACAGTCCCAAGGCTCTTATAGATCTCAAATACATGTTGTTGATGAAAATTATGCTTAACACGTAAGTATCTGTCTACTTGCTCTTTTAAAGCTATGTTGGGTTTCCATTCAAATGCTTAAAACTTGGTACAATAAATTATAAGACAGTTGTAATATTATTTTGAGTTCTCTCTTTAAAATGAATCTAATTTGTGATCAGATTGGAGCTCAACTTGTAAGTGAGGATGTGTCGATTCTTACAGATTACGGGTGTACAGTACAGGTTCTAATGAGGAAATGTGGGTGGTCTGCTTTTACCACAAAAAAAAAGAAATAGACCGTCATATATATAACCTTGCGTGTTGAAAATGACGTAACACAAAGTGATCAAATTATCACACGTAAAATTATTTTGAAATTACTATTGATATGTCTTTAAGTAATAGTAGTCATAAAATCTATATAATCCGCCAAAACAGTATTGTTTTAAATCTATAAAGCCTTCTCTGTTTACCCTATGGAATACATTTAAAATATAGAGTATTGTTTTAAATTGGAAGAACATAATATATATTTGGTTGAAAACATTTTATCTTTTATTTTTGAAACATCTTTAAAGACACTAACCCGCCAAGTAACGGAAAAATTACATAATCATTTATCCAAACCGGGTTAACCCTATCCAACCCTATTTACGTCAAAAACAAATGTATGCTTGCCTATTAAAAGTATAGGTTTAATCACAGGTACTTAAAATACCCAAGATTGAATATGCAAAAAATGAAATATGAGTTGGTAACTCTTTAAAATAATGCAATGTTCCAATTTTGGATTTTGGCATGGCTGGTTATAAAAGCCTTTTAGATTGTGTCATAGAGTTCGGATTTTCAAAATACAAATGTTATACATCTAACTCATCGTCATTAGGTTGAGAAATGGATACATCTGTTGTAAACTTTCTTGTTGATGGCGGGATAGGGTCTTTAATGTATTTCTTCTATACAGGGCAGATGAAGTTCATGCTATCGTAAGCGGCAAATTAGCATTAAAGTATTCTGGTCCAGAAGTCGAGGCCATGAAATCTATAGCTCAGGCCAGTCACAAGAGATCGTTAGCAGACTTCCAAAAGGTATATTAACCATTATTTGATACCGTAACTCATCCCGGACCACTTCCCGTCCAGTCACAGTTTCAGCCATTCTCATTTAAGAACTGTTTTAACTGCAAATCACTCTGATGATTTGATAAGTGAAATACTTTTACCGTTGAAGTTTCGAAACAGAAGAACAACCCAAAATGTAAATAAGTGGTACAAAAATTAAAAGGTTTTCTCTGCATCTTATTTTGCCTGCATACTGTCGCATGGTAATTTTGTGAAATATGTATCATGACCTTATTGAAACTAGCGCTTGTTAAAAAACAGGACGAAAACTGCTCTCTTCATTTATACCATTTTCCAGTTTGAGTCCATATATAGTAAATGCGTGCAAGTAAAAGAAAAGAATACGTTTTTCCTGACATTGATCATCGGCTCATCACTACTCATAACTTGGCAAAATATTGACATAAATAATAGTCATAAAACTTCATACACTTCTTTATCATTTTTTCGTTGTCGATGACATGTCCAGTAACACTTTCATTTCGGCAGGGATATGCCCCTTTTCATAATACTGATCTGCAACGTTTCTTAACCAAGCTCGTAACTAGGTAAAATATTGACCTTTGGTCATGAAACTTTATACAGTTCCTCCTTTACCAATTATCGATTGCAGAGTTATGCCCCTTTTCATAAACTTAAACAATTTTAAAAAAACAATGTTCCGTCAAACACCCTTGTGGTATAACCTAAAGAAAGGACAGAAGTAATTTATGACGATTATTTGCAGACATTAGTGACATACAGAACCCAACTAGAGGATGATCCCATCGTATCGGCACATTTGAAGACATTGTATGATAACCTGCTTGAACAGAATCTCTGTAGAATCATCGAGCCCTTCTCAAAAGTTCAGGTATATAATGTTTTGTTTACAGTTCGAGAATAATGGCAAGTCATGACATGTAAAGCAATTTGCCCTTTGAATAAATATTTTCCAGACTATCTTTATATTAGGCTTTGTGAGAAAATATATTCTGATAATTTTTCATTATGTTCTTATGTGATGACTGTCCATTTGTGCGTCATCTGTAAACGTTCTTTTACTTTCTATCAGTATCTCCTAAATTTTTACTAGGTTTTCCTTTGGAAAAGTGCGGTTATTAGATTGGCAATGTTGTTTGGCGGGCTGTTGGCATCTAACTCAATGTTTCCACTCAATAACTTTACTTATTAATGAGATATTGTAACGAAACTTGCTGTGTATGTAGCTTATATCGACAGGAAGCTTGGTATGCATTTGAGGTCACTGGGGTCAAGGTCACAAACGCTGTTACTAAAAACAGAAAAATGTTTTCCATTCAATAACTTTCGTTAGGAATGAGATATTGTGATGAAACTTGCTCTGTAGGTAGTTTTCCATTCAATAACTTTCGTTAGGAATGAGATTGTGATAAAACTTGCTCTGTAGGTAGCTTATATGGAAAGGCAGCTTGTGATTGCATTTGACCTCTCTGGGGTCAAGGAACTCTCTGGGGTCAAGGTATCTCTTACTAAAAATTGAAAAACTGCTTCCGCTCCATTTTGTTAGGAATGAGATTGGAAAGAAACTTACTCCGTAGGTAGATTATATGGAAAGGAAGCTTGGGATTGCATTTGAGGTCACTGGGTCAGGGTCAATGTGACTAAAAATAGAAAAATAGTTTCTGCTCAATAACTTGGGATTGTTTAAAGAACCATTTAGCCAGTAGAGAGTCCACATGCCCACTTGGGCCTCTCGTTTAATTTGTTATAACAATTAATAAAAATGCTCCACATGACTGATCTGGCTATCAGAAAACTATTGGTAGAGTACTTCAAGTACATAGTACAGGTAGTTCTGGTACATAACTTGTTACTTTTTCTTATTTACAGGTCCAGCATATAGCCAATTTAATCAAATTACCAGTTGTAAGTATATTTTTATCAACAAAAATGTCAATAAGTTTGAACAGTACATTATTCCTAACCACAAAACAAGCTGTATGACTTATTATTTCAATGCATAAATTAGGAAACCATAGTTGTAATGTAGGTGGAATCTGACGAATCTGAGAAGACCTTCTAGAGCGGTGGTGTGTTTCTGTTATTGGTGACATTTGTCTTACCAGTTGCATTAATCAGACGTCGGTAGCATTTTTGTGACTGGGGTGAAGTTTGTCTGGGTGGCATTTGTCTGATATTGATGGCATTTGTCTGACAGAAGTGACATTTGTCTGACAGCAGTGACATGTGTGTGACATCAGTGATATTTGTCTGACATCAGTGGCATTTGTCTGACATCAGTGGCATGAGTCTGACATCAGTGGCATGAGTCTGACATCAATGGCATTTGTCTGACATCAATGGCATTTGTCTGACATTAATGACATTTTTCTGACATCAGTGGCATGAGTCTGACATCAGTGGCATGAGTCTGACATCAATGGCATTTGTCTGGCATCAGTGGCATTTTTCTGACATCAATGACATTTGTCTGACATCAGTGGCATGAGTCTGACATCAGTGGCATGAGTCTGACATCAATGACATTTGTCTGACATCAGTGGCATGAGTCTGACATCATGGACATTTGTCTGACATCAGTGGCATGAGTCTGACATCATTGACATTTGTCTGACATCAATGACATTTGTCTGACATCAGTGGCATGAGTCTGACATCAATGACATTTGTCTGACATCAGTGGCATGAGTGACATCATTGACATTTGTCTGACATCAGTGGCATGAGTCTGACATCATTGACATTTGTCTGACATCAATAACATTTGTCTGACATAAGTGGCATGAGTCTGACAGCAATGCCATTTGTCTGACATCAGTGGCATGAGTCTGACATCAATGACATTTGTCTGACATCAGTGGCATTTGTCTGATATCAATGACATTTGTCTGACATAAGTAGCATGAGTCTGACATCATTGGCCATTTGTCTGACATCAATGACATGAGTCTGACATCAATGACATTTGTTTGACATCAGTGGCATGAGTCTGACATCATTGATATTTGTCTGACATCATTGACATTTTTTTGACACCATTGACATTTGTGTGACATCAGTGGCATGAGTCTTGACATCAATGACATTTGTCTGACAACAGTGGCATGAGTCTGATATCATTGACATTTGTCAGACATCATTGACATTTGTCCGACATCATTGAAATTTGTCTGACATCAGTGGCATGAGTCTGACATCATTGACATTTGTCTGACATCAGTGGCATGAATTTGACATCAGTGGCATGACATCAATGACATTTGTCCAACACCAGTGGCATGAGTCTGCCAACAGTGACATTTGTCTGACATCATTGACATTTGTCTGACATCAGTGGCATGAGTCTGACATCATTGACATTTGTCCGACATCAGTGACATTTTTCTGATATCAGTTGCATGAGTCTGACATCATTGACATGTGTCTGTCATCATTGACATTTGTCTGACATCATCAATGACATGTATAAAGGAATTCTGTTCTGTATACAGTATAGATGTGCATACTTATTAATGTATAATAATACAATTACATTACAATCTGTAATATAAATATTTGCTTCACATTTTTAGCTCTACTGGCCAAGGGCCAGCAGAGCTAATGGGATGGTGTGTTGTGTCGTCCGTCGTCTGTCGTCCGTTAACTTTTACCGCGTTAAGACGATAGGGCTTCGTTTTTCATCCGATCTTTACCAAACTTTAACAGATTGTTAATATCAATGAAAGCTCGGACAATTTCGAAAACCAACCAGATCGAACCAGTAACAGCGGAGTTAGGGCCCTTGACTTAGTTAAAAATGCTATATGTTGCCTCGTTAAGACGATAGGGCTTTCATTTTTCATCCGATCTTTACCAAAATGTACCAGATTGTTAATATCAATGACAGCTTGGACAAGTTCGAAAACCAGCCAGATCGGACCAGTAACAGCGGAGTTATGGCCCTTGATTTAGTTAAAAATCCTATATTTTGCCTCGTTAATATGATAGGGTCTTCATTTTTCATCCGATCTTTACCAAACTTTACCAGGTTGTTACTATCAATGAGAGTTCCGACAAGTTTGAAAAGGAGCCAGATTGGACCATTTACACCGGAGTTATGGCTCTTGATTTTCTGAAATATGCTATATTTTGGCCTCATCAAGAAGAAAGGGCCTTCCTTTGGCCAGATTTCATTGAAATTTTTCAGGGATGATCAGTACCAAGCCTAGTTGTACATATTGTCACCGTGTTCCGGTTGAATGATTTTGGCGGAGTTATGTCCCTTTAAAGGTTTTAATACACAAACTTTGTCCTGACTAGTTCTCCTGAACACCCGGCCGGATTTAAATGAAACTTTTTAGGGATGATCAGTTCCAGGTCTAGTTTTGCAAATATTTACTGTGTTCCGGTTGAATGATTTTTGGCAGAGTTATGGCCCTTTAAAGGTTTTAATACACAAATTTTGTCTGGACTATTCTCCTGAACGTCTCCCCACCTTTCAGCGAAACTTTACAGGGATGATCAACACCAAGCTTAGTTGTGCATATCATCGTCGCATTCCGGTTAACAGATTTTTGGTGGAATTATGGCCCTTTAAAGGTTTTTGATACACAAACATTTTCCGGACTAGTTCTCCTGAACCCCTGGCTGGATTTTAACGAAATTTGACAAGGATGATCAGTATCAAGCCTAGTTGTGCATATCATCGCCATATTCGGGTTGAATGATTTTTGGCAGAGTTATGGTCCTTTAAAGGTTTTAATAGAGAAATATTGTCTAGATTAGTCTGTTCTGAACTCCTTGCTGGATTTCAACGAATCTTGATGGGGATGATCAGTACCAAGCCTAGTTGCACCTATCATTGACGTGTTCTGGTTGAATGAATTTTGGCAGAGTTATGACCCCTTAAAGTTTTTAATACACTAACTTTGTACAGACTAGTTCTCCTGAATCTCTGGCTGGATTTCAACGAAACTTGTCATGGACAATCAGTACCAAGCCTGGTTGCGTATGTCATCACCATGTTCTGGTTGAATGATATTTGAAAGAGTTATGGCCTCTTGTGCATAAACTTTATTTTTAGCCAGTAGAGCGTCCACAGGCCTTCTTGGGCCTCTTGTTATAGTTCAATTTAAATAAATATTGTCTGACATTAGTGGCATTAGTCAAGCATCAGTGACATCAGTCTGACATCAGTGGCATTTGTCTGACATCAATGGCATCAGTCTGACATCAGTGGCATCAGTCTGACGTCAGTGGCATTTGTCTGACATCAGTGGCATTAGTCAAGCATCAGTGGCATTTGTCTGACATCAGTGGCATTTGTCTGACATCAATGGCATCAGTCTGACATCAGTGGCATCTGTCTGACATCAGTGGCATCAGTCCTGACATCAGTGGCATCAGTCTGACATCAGTGGCATCAGTATGACATCAGTGGCATCGGTCTGACATCAGTGGCATCTGTCTGACATTAGTGGCATCAGTCTGACATCAGTGGCATCAGTCTGACATCAGTGGCATCGGTCTGACATCAGTGGCATCAGTCCTGACATAAGTGGCATCAGTCTGACATCAGTGGCATCGGTATGACATCAGTGGCATCGGTCTGACATCAGTGCCATCTGTCTGACATCAGTGGCATCAATCTGACATCAGTGTCATCAGTCTGACATCATTGGCATTTGTCTAAACATAGGTGGTGGTGACCAATATTTATCCCATGTTGTGTACAATATCATTGGGTTTAACTGTTGATCTCTTTGTCTTACAGGCACAGGTGGAGAAGAAGCTATCACAAATGATTTTGGACAGAAAATTCCATGGTAAAATTTCTTATCTGAAAGTACACAAGAAAAATCAGTGTGTTCCAAAAAAATAAAAAGCAAACATTGAATATAATAGTTATGTAATAGTTCAGCTCAGTGGTGCATCAATACATTCAAATATTCTATGAAAGAAATATTTTCTAAGGGTAATATGTACAGTCAAACAACCACTCAAGGGAGTGTCTGAAAATGGTCGCATATGAAAAAAATTGGTCGTTGAATAAAACGAATATAATAAGTTTTCTAATGAAATACCATGATGAAAAATGAAAGTAAATAGTCAACTGAAAATTACATTGTAAATGCATGTTTTATGGTAGTAGTTGTCACTAGTGATGTAATTATTACACGATTGTAACCAATCATCAGTGACTTTAATATCCGATCTTATCTAGTGAAACTATCAAATTTCTCGTCGATGACAGTAATTTGCGAGATTGAAGAAAATGGAAATGTGTTCGTACAGGTTTTGTTTGTTTCAGTTACGAAGTTAAAATTCAATTCTAGTCACAGATCTTGCGAGACAAGTCAAAGCAAAATTCTCGGCTTTTAACTTTCTTTAAAAATGTATAAAAGTATACAAAAAAATGCTTTCATCTTATCTTCATTGTTTAAGGTATACTGGACCAAGGAGCCGGAGTGCTGGTAGTGTTTGATGAATCAGAATCTGACAAGACCTACGAGACATCCCTCGACACCATACAGGACATGGGGAAAGTTGTGGACGCTCTCTACAACAAGGCCAAGAAACTCACATAGTTTATTTACTGTCATCGCTATATTTAAAATAGCAGAACTTGAAAACTCTCATTGTTGCTGAAACTACCTGCTATTGTATAATAGAAGATTTGACTCAAGTCAAAAAATGTATGAATGAATTTAATGTGAGTAAATTGGGAACAACAGTTTTGGTACTCGGAACAGATCCAGTTTTTTCAGTGATGGTGTTTTCTTCTTTTTAAAAAAAAAACTACAGATTATTGAACAGTAGAAAAATGGCTGGACATGTAAGCATCTTAATTTAAACGATACAAATGCACAAACTATATTTAAATAGTGTTTAAAATGACGTGATGTGTTCAAGCAAAGTTCCTATTTAATAAAGGTGCTTATAACAACAGTATACTTGCAAATTTTTTCTTCATATTGCTTTCCCCAGCCCTTTAAGACGTGGTGCTACCGTGATGCCTTCACTTCAAAAAGTTAATTTAGCCGCTATGCCTCAAATTAGTTGGCGCGATGCCTTAATCTGATCAACATTTCAAGTTTCCCCATGGCCTATTTTTCCAAAATTTGGTTCTTTAAACTCAGTTTTGCATCTATGAGTGTTTAATTATACCCCCACAAACGAAGTCCGTCGGTCGGTCTGTTGGCTTCCGGACGATAACTCATGAAAGGGTCGACGGATTTAAATAATTTTTGGTAATTGGGTTTAACACCATAAAATAAAGGTCAAGTTCGACTTTGGTTACAAACCACCAATTTCTGACGGAGTTATGGCCCCTTTTCAACTTAGAATTTGCCCAAAAAACTGTGTCCGGACGATAACTCATGAAAGGGTCGACAGATTTAAATAATTTTTGGTACACGGGTTTAAGACCATAAAATACAGGTCAAGTTCGACTTTGGTTACAAACCACCAATTTTTGACGGAGTTTTGGCCCCTTTTCAACTTAGAATTTGCCCAAAAAACGGTGTCCAGACGGTAACTCGTGAAAGGGTCTACGGATTTAAATAATTTTTGGTACACGGGTTTAAGACCATAAAATACAGCTCAATTTCGACTTTAGTTACAAACCACCAATTTTTGACGGAGTTATGGCCCCTTTTCAACTTAGAATTTGCCCAAAAAACGGTGTCCGGACGGGAACTCGTGAAAGGGTCGACGGATTTAAATAATTTTTGGTACACGGGTTTAAGACCATAAAATACAGGTCAAGTTCGACTTTGGTTACAAACCACCAATTTTTGACGGAGTTATGGCCCCTTATCAACTTAGAATTTGCCCAAAAAATGGTGTCCGGACGGTAACTAGTGAAAGGGTCGACAGATTTAAATAATTTTTGGTACACGGGTTTAAGACCATAAAATACAGGTCTAGTTCGACTTTGGTTACAAACCACCAATTTTTGACGGAGTTATGGCCCCTTTTCAACTTAGAATTTGCCCAAAAAACGGTGTCCGGACGACAACTCATGAAAGGGTCAACAGATTTAAATAATATTTGGTACACGGGTATAACACCATAAAATACAAGTCAAGTTCGACTTTGGTTACAAACCACCAATTTTGACGGAGTTATGGCCCCTTTTCAACTTAGAATTTGCCCAAAAAACGGTGTCTGGACGATAACTCATGAAAGGGTCGACGGATTTAAATATTTTTTGGTACACAGGTTTAAGACCATAAAAAACAGGTCAAGTTCGACTTTGGTTACAAACCACCAATTTTTGACGGAGTTATGGCCCCTTTTCAACTTAGAATTTGCCCAAAAAACGGTGTCCGGACAATAACTCATGAAAGGGTCGACGGATTTAAATAATATTTGGTACACGGGTATAACACGATAAGATACAAGTCAAGTTCGACTTTGGTTACAAACCACCAATTTTTGATGGAGTTATGGCCCCTTTTTCAACTTAGAATTTGCCCCAAAAACGGTGTCCGGACGATAACTCATGAAAGAGTCGACGGATTTAAATAATATTTGGTACACGGGTATAACACCATAAAATACAAGTCAAGTTCGACAAACAATAACGTGCAACCGTATAATAAAGCATGTGTAGCTGTATTATAATATAACCTATTGTCATATAATCTAACCTATTGTCAATATACTCCGACATCAACAATAGGGCGGAGATATCTAAGTACTGGCAACATGTTAATTCAACTGCACTGCGCTAGAACTGCTCCCAGTGTCTGTTTATATAGTGCTCAAACCCTTCTCACCAAAACAGTCTAATGAAAATAGTCCATATTTCAAACTTGCATGCCACGGTCTACATCATCATAAATGAATTTGCATATACATTGTAAACATGTTTACATCTATTCTAATTTTAGCTGTTATTCAAGGCCAGAGAACAGTTTACATCATCATTGCATAAAATAATTTGCATATACATGGTAAACATGTTTACATCTACTCCAGGCCAAATCAATAACAACTTGCAGTAATGCATGTACACATTCAGACTTGCATTTTCTGAAATCAGTTCGCAATATGCGAGTACTCAAGTGATAACTTCACATTATAGTGTCTCTTACTATGCTTCATCTCTGGTTGATTACATCAAGTGATGTGTGAGGGAAGTTGGGCATACAGAGGTATTTTAATAACACACATCATAGTACAAGTTGGACTACTAAATACTTCAACTGACCTGTGTTTTGTGGTCTTAAACACGTGTACCAAAAGTTATTTAAATCCGTTGACCCTTTCACGAGTTATCGTCTGAACACCGTTCTTTTGGCGCTCTCTCTCTCCTCTCTCTCTCTCTCTCTCCTCACCGCTGTAGGTTCGATCCCTCAGGGGCCTAGGAATCTTTATTTGAGGAAGCTATCCAGCTGGCTTGCGGAACGTCGGTGGTTCTACCCAGGTGCCCGCCCGTGCACGAAAATTGCCCGGAGGGGCACCTTGGGTCTTCCTCCACCAATGGAAGCTGAAAGTCGCCATATGACCTTAGCTGTTGGTGCGACTATAAAATCCAATTCAATTCTCTCTCTCATATGTCGTAATAACTTCTGGCTGTACCATTGTTTTCTTCTGATTGCAATGATTATGTGACAAGGCGGTATTGTGGGGATATAAATCACTTTCAGTGATAATTCTAGTTTCAAAAGTGCCTTCCTGGGGTCCCATGTATGTTTCAGACCTGTTTACTGCTACGTTTTGGCCGTAGTTTCTACGTTTTGACATGAAAAACTACGCAGTACGAATTAAGAACGAAATTGCTACGGATCGGTATAAATTGGGGTCTTTCCGCCGTTTTTGCACCATTCCAGTATTAAAATACCTTGCCGCTCAATATAAACGCATCTATGTTATTTGAGCACTCATTAATATTATAAATACTTTCAAGCGTCTTTTCTCGTGTCAATTGGGGCAATCGCAACACTCTATCATTATCGTTAAAATGTGACAATGTCGGCAAAACGGAAAGCCGGAGATGAAGGTTTTTCGGACAATAAAAAGAGGAAAATCAGCCAAAAATATAAAGATGGCCTGGAGTCGTCGAAGAAAGGAGTAAACTTTGTTCACTGTTCTGTATGCATGTGTGATTTTACATGTATTCATGGCGGACGAAACGATTGTAAGCGACACGTTGAGAGCAAGCAGCATAAAGATTATGGCACGTTATGGAATTCAGTTAATATTCAGAAAGTCATAAATTTTCAAATGAATATTCATCAAGCAAAGGATTACATTTTCAAGTTATATCACTTGAGTATTTGCTTATCATATAATAATTACATATCAGTGTAATCCCACTGGACCCAGATCAGATAGTTTCCATAGGAACTGAACTGATCAGGGTCAGCACTGTTTGCTTTGGATCATTCATTTTTCTGCAATTTCTTTGTATTCTTCTTTTGAATATTATTTTGAATTATACTTGAGAGGGAGGATACATGTATATACAAATCAGCAGAATAAGAGCTAATTAATCAGGCTACATGTATTTTAATGAGGCTAACTATGCAAAACGCGAAAACTACTGATGGACATCCAAAAACTACTGACAATCCCTTTGATAACTACTGATAAAGCATACAAGGGATAAACAGGTCTGAATTGTTTTAATGGAAGAGCCCTAAAGGAGTGATAATCAATATTAAGAACTATTGCACTTTTTATTGAAATTAGTAAATTTCTGCTTGTGAATCCATAAATATAGTAAATGGATTATGATTTCCAGCATATTTGATTTTGAAGAGGTCCTGGGCAAGCTTCACATCGAGCAAACTCAATGTATGCATTACAGATTTATTGCCATTGATTGGTGAAAAATAAATAAATTTTAGCTTGTCAGCGTGGCCACAGATTCGGGAAAACATAGAAAAAAGAAATGATTTCCATGTTAATATATCAGTTGCAAATATTTTAGATGGTATTCATTTGCTGAAATGGTTTATATCAAATAAAGAAGCATATGAAAATGCGAATAATATTTATGCCCATACATCTATAAAGGGGAGATGGAGGCCGTATATTTTCTTATGTTAATCAGGGAAACACAATGCTGGGTCAAGGAAATATTGTATTTTGAGATTCCTGTGGCCACCCTGGCTTTCTAACCCAATCGCTTCAATAAATGGTTTCAGATTTTCACCAGATTCGACGTGAAGGGTTGCTTTATAAATGAGTTAAATAGACACATTCAGGGTTATTGCCCTTGATAAAAGTGACATAAGGCAATGCTTGAGTAAAATATTAAAGGCAATGCTTGCACAATATTTTTAATAGTATTAAAATGGTTTATGGTTTTCACCAAAACTTGAGAATGTGTTTGCTAACTGCCAAAAGAATATTTGGTGTGTTCAACAATAAGCATAAGGCAAAAAAAATAATGGTTTGTTTCCGCTAACGGCTTCAAAAAATATAGGGTAGGTAGGAAGGCAAAACTTTTTTTTTTTTTATTATTAATGACCTTATTTTTGTTAATGAAAAACACTTTTAATATGATAAAAAATACTGGGGAAGGTATTAATACCTAGTACATGGTTATGGCCCTTTTTCAATATCTGGTAACGTACACTGGAAACCCCTGGGGTCGTTGGTTCAAATCTCACTGGAGGCATATTTTATTTTATTTTTTCTCCATAAGAAACCTTGGTTCTTGGGTTCAACTTTAATATTATTATTATTATTTTTAAAACAAAAAACAAAAGAAACAACATTTTTTAAAAAAAAATTGCAATAAAAAAAGTTAGGGTCGGCGGCTAAATAATAGGGTCGGTCGGGTTAGCGGAAACGAACACTTTTTTATTTTAAGCCTAATTGAAACATGTAACGAAGTTATGGGCACAGATTAATAAAGGGACACACGTCAATCTTGATTTTTTATAAAAACTTGTGGCATTCCTAAGTTTTTCTACAAAACTTGCATTTATTCTGTCATAAATATTAATTATAATAAGTGTTTTTGCATATTATTAACATCTTATATTGCACCAAAAATAGAATTAAACATATGGTAGAATAAAACGAAACAATAATAACTCAAAATTATGTTTAATTATATGCAAGCAGGTTTGAAGTCCAAGATAGTACTCGATAAATAAACTGAGACACTAATTTCAGTACTTGATAAACATGTCTAAATTGCTGTGTGTCGCTTTAATAAAGTGAATTTCAGTTTTTTTTCTACAATACCTTTAAAACTAATTGGTGCAGAATTTTCACCAAATTTGCTTGTATAAGATCTTTGATGGACAATACGCTATGACGGAATGGACATATACGTTACTCATCAGGAGAAATTGTTCTGAATAGTATTTAGATATGGAATATGTAAGGTGTCGCACTCTGTTTGTAGTTTGATTTTAGTTTTACAAGGGATTAATTATGCGATGACATTTAGTCTGTCATCCATAAACTTTCTCTTTACAGAATAACTTTAGTGAAAGGTTTCTAGAAAGGGCAGTAACTTGCATCAAGCATTTCACACACTTCATCTTTTTTTTGCAGGCTAATATATAAAAAAGGAAAAAAAAGAAAAGGAGAAAGTAATATGAACTGGATATTATGAATATAAAGAACAAAGTTCAGTATTGTTTAGTGTTTTATTGAGACAACAAATAATAATTTCCCCGATGTATTTTTCAAAGAAGACCATTCCAACATCTACACCACTCTAATACAATAAAAAAAGTTACGGTTACTCTTTATGTTCAGTTTAGTATGTCTGCAAATGTGTGCAGTTCAACTTCAGATGTGAAATCACATGCAATTCAACTTCAGATGTGAAATCACATGCAATTCAACTATGTGGAAGTCACATGCAATTCAGCTATGTGGAAATCACATGCAGTTCAACTTCAGATGTGAAATCACATGCAATTCAACTATGTGGAAATCACATGCAATTCAGCTATGTGGAAATCACATGTAATTCAACTATGTGTGGAAATCACATGCAATTCAAATATGTGTGGAAATCACATGCAATGCAACTATGTGTGGAATCCCATGCAATTAAACTACCGGTATATGTGGAATCACATGTAATTCAACTATATGTAAAACCACATGCAGTTTACCTGTATGTTAAATCGAATGCAGTTCATCTATGTATGGAATCAGCAGCTCTCTCTGAAATTTCTCTTTTTCACTACACTAGACAACACTTATATATGCAACCGATTTGAAATGCTTAAATTTTTGAACACTTTCTTAAAAGCAATGACTGAATGTAATCCGATTTTCAAATTGATTATTATTTTCAATTTTAAGTGATAAATTTGTTAAAAATTTGTTAAAAATATATTGATGTGTTTTCGTAAGATTTTTTATCAACACTGAACATTCTATTTAAAAGGTATGAAATAAAATGTAACAGGATTACTTATAAATGTTGTCTCGTGTATGTCTGGTAAGGTATCTTGAGGAGAGAATAGTTATAAAAGGAGACGCTTTCTTGTTTGTATAACTATTTTGGTTTTGTTTTGTATGGGGTTTTACGTCATTTTCAACACATGTAAGGTTATATATATGACGTTCAATTTTTTGTGGTGGAAGCAGACCACCCACTTTTCCTGGGTAGAACCAGTACTGTACACCTTCCGCCATCCGTAAGAATCGACACTTCCTCACAAGTCGACCTCCCAGTGGGATTTGAACCCGCAGCGGTGAGAGGCGAAGATTTACAACGCATTGTCATTAACCATTTGGCCACGGAGACCCTATAACTATTTTGGTAAATGCATTGCACCTGCACCCTAGATTTTGTGACTGCAATGTCACGACTTGTGGTTTTTCATTAATGAAGTGTTTTTACTTCTACATTCCTTTTGATATTAGATGGCAAAGAAAATGTTTTTATTATATGCCTAAAGCCTTTTCAAAAACAAGTTATATTTCTGTGTGTAGAGCATGTCGGAGAACGAGTTAAGTATATGCCAAATTCATTTTATTTACCCCCCACAGAAACTGCAGGTTATTGAGTATTATTACTGAAACACTCCGTACATTTGAAAATGCAACACTTTTTGAATTTCTAGAGTGGAACTGAAGTCTTCGTGCAAAATGTGTTATAACTGAAAGAAATAGAAGAACTCTTATGCAACTGTTTATCGCCATATGTCAACCATTGGACAAAGAGTTTTGCGTACTAACATAAAATACAAAATTGATTTGAACAAACAAACAGCGGACTAAAAATAATTGAAAAAAAATGTTGCGTTTTTAAATGTACTTAGTATATTTAAAAAATGCCATTCACTCAGCATGCACGCACTCCACTATTCTCTTTGATAGCTCATATTTGGGTTTTAACATAATGTGCATTCAGAGTTGCTGGTACTCATTTTCCCTACAGATTGCGAATCAATACACACTTAAGCTATAAACACTCAGATATGCGTAAAACTATCTAAAAAAAAATCCTGATTGTACAAAGAGTAAGAAGATAAACAACTGCATTATCCGGACAAACACCACCCTGCATTATCCCGACAAACACCACCCTGCATTATCCCGACAAACACCACCCTGCATTATCCCGACAAACATCACCCTGCATTAACTGGAGATACCCTGCATTATCCGGACATACACCACCCTGCATTATCTGGACAAAGATCACCCTGCATTATCCGGACAAGCATCACCCTGCATTATCCGGACATACACCACCCTGCATTATACGGACATACACCACCCTGCATTATCCGGACAAACATCACCCTGCATTATCTGGACATACAACACCCTGCATTATCCAATCTATGCCAAATTATATAACAACTGCATTATCCAGACATTCACCATATGCCAAATTATATAACAACTGCATTAAACACATATGCCAAATAATATTAATGAGCCATACAATCCGGACAGTATCAGCAAAGGTTAATCCACTATGTCTTATCCAGACCTGTGAAATATTCAACAAAATAAAACCATCTAACTTACAGCGAAATTAATTCTGCTTGTTTAAAGATGCAATCATTCCTTTGCTAACAGCGTCCAGAAAATAATGACTATTTACACTTTGTTTCCTGATTCAGTATATATACTAAAGGAAAAAAGAAATGCAACTGGGGAATTTCCGCTATATGATTTATATACAGTACACTTAATTCCACTTATTTCAGAGAAATAAATGTTGAAATTTCACTTCGAACCATTTCAGTACTGTATGATAGCAGAATGTGTATTGTATCAATAATGAAAATTTTATGTGTTATGTATTGTTTTAGTCTTTTTCCGAAAGGAGAGGTCTAATGTAGCCATGTAACAACAGCATATTATTGTACATAAAATATATAGCAGAAATTCCTGCGATGCGTTTCTTTTTTGCTTTAGTATAAGATGACTGGCTTTAAAATAAAACAAAATGTATAAGAACCCAGCCATCAATCTGTAAAAAATCAGCAATGATGTTACTGTGGACTTTTTTACATTTCTATGTGGGTGAGCGATTAGAATATCTCAGTTAAAGCAAATTCAAAATTATTAAATATTAATAACCAACTCTGAACACAAAACTAACTAACAAACATAATTATATACAATAGTCCATATACATGTTTATACAGCCTCAAAAAAAATGGTCCACATACGTTTAACATCCACAGAAAATAGTCCACATACGTTTTACATCCACAGAAAATAGTCCACATACGTTTTACATCCACAGAAAATAGTCCACATACATTTTACATCCACAGAAAATAGTCCACATACGTTTTACATCCACAGAACAAGTCTGAAAGTTTCACTATAATCTTAGTTTACAACAATAAAAGAATAAATTTGCTTATACAGTCATTAATATGAGGTAAAGGGTAAATACTTTGGCATGCTAACTGACAATGCTTTAACTATTAAAGTCGGCAGGGGCGTTCCTGGGGCTAATTTAGGTATACGCACCATCGAGTTTTGGATTCACAAATGTGCCTAACCCCCCTATACCTTCAGTTTTTATTGCATTTTTAGCCCTTTTTATTTGTTTGCTTCTTTAATAGCCTGTACACACGTGCGTATGTGTGCGTCTGTATGCACGTGCGTACGTGCATATGCCCAGGTACGCCCCTGGTCGGGGTCTTGTCACCCATTGCACATTATTTCTGTTTTAATACAGATACTCTTCTGGTTTATAAAAAACAACTTCAGAAATGTCTTTCCTTTGCACACAAATTACTGTGTTGTATAGCAGGAAAGCGGAAATTGTCTTCTGACAAGTATCTTAATGGGAATGTAGGCATATTACCTAACACCATTTATTGTTGAGAGTTCTGAAAATCTTGGGAAAAGATGAAAGAATTATCAAAATCGGATTATAAACAAAGAAGACGGTGATTTGAAGGTTCTGTTGAATTGGATATAGAAGCCTCCATTTTTAGAGCTACGACATCTTAGTTCTAATTGACCATATATGGAATACTTATAAATATGATAATTAACCTATTTATTGGGAAAAAATAACAGTAACAGTCGCGAGATTGCGCGTACCAGCTTCTCTGCGAGTTTTTGTTGGGGATATATCTCTTTTCTTTTTTTCGTTATCCAATTTTGATAATTCTTTCCAAGAATTTCAGACCTCTAAATAATAAAGATTGTTTGGCTGTATGCCTACATTCCCTTTAACTCCCTTTATGGCCAGTATTTACCGTACATATGTACATCTGACATTTTCAACAATTACATATAGAGGAAAAATGTTAACATTTAAGATATGAACTCTAGTCCTAGTTCGATGTTGAACTATTCAGCTAATATCCTATAATCAGCCAATTTTCCCAAAGGTAGATAATTTGGACCTAGACTTCACAAAGCTTTTTTCTTGAATGTAATGCTACTAGTTCCTGCAGTGTATTTACTAGCACATGATTTTTCAAAAATAGGAAGTTCTGCACAGAACAGGAAGTTCTTCACTCACTTGTAGTTTTAATACCCTAACAAAGGTTCTGTACACACATTTAGTTATAATTATACACATATTAACTGTTAGTTTAAACTTATTTATTTTACATTGGTTGTAGCGATGTCACTCTCGATGTCTTCCTGGGTAGAACCAGTACTAAGCAAATGCAGATAAAGTGTCCTGCTCAGGGACACAACACATATGGTCAGAGCGGGAATCAAACCCGTGACTTTGCAATCCTGGGTCCAACGCTCAACCACTAGACCACTGCGCTCCACCATATAATTGGTTGATAATTGAATGCCGATTGTGTTTCCTATATAGCCAAGTTGGTAGAGCGCTAGCAGAGGCCCTTATATGTTTTAAGTCCAGTGTTTTTTAATTAATTTGTTTTTACCAATTTTTTTCAGAAAAAATGTAGGGTAAAAAAATAAAATAAAAATATTTTTCATTTGCAAAAATAATTTATAATCGAAAAATTTATTTTCTTTTGGTGCGTATAAAATTCAAACTTTTTAGGTTGAAGGCAATAACTTTTTGAAAACAATATTTCTTTTTTCAGTTTTGCAAAATTTTAGGGTAAACCTAAAATTAAACAAAGATTATCCTAAGAACTTTTTAGGTTGTAAACCAAAAAATTAAACACTGACTGACCTAAGCACGTTTTAGGTTGGAGCCAATAATCTTTTGAAAACACATTTTCTTTTTTCAGTTTTGCCAAATTGTAGGGTAGGAGGTTCGATACTCCTAAATAAACAAAAATACTGGCCTAAGTGCTGAGTACCAGTAGTTGATACACCTGTGGGATATCAATATCACATGTGCTAGGTAATGCATTGTCAGCAACATCTGCAGAACTAAATCTAACAAATCATTTATGTTTAAAGGGACACACGGTAACCTTGAAGTTGTCATCAATAATTAGAATAGGCATCTCGATTTATTAATCCTGCCTCATTTTGGCTTTAAAACTGCTTTTATATAATTAAATAAGTTTCTTCAATGGGCTACTAAATTTTAATATATACTGACCGAAACAGCTAACGCACCTGTAGACAATACCTTTAATATCTCAATAATAACAATCAATAAATCAAAACAAATTTCATTCTGAACGAGACAAATCTTGTCAATAACGACTGTAAATTTAAAAAAATCATTCAAATCACTTGTATCCAATATAGTAAGTTCATACATTAAAGGTATTGTCTACTGGTGCGTTAGCTGTTTGGTTCAGTATATATTATTGGTGCAATATTATCAATATATATAAAAAACAATTTGCTTTGAACTATTCAAATAATTAATATTGATGTACGCAAGTTATTTTGAACACTAACGGGACGCCGTGAGTTTTAAGCAAATCAAGATTGCCATGTGTCCCTTTAACATAGATTTAATGAAGCAGATTCTAATAATAAACTATTGACCAACTTATTCAATATGAACTTATTCAATATGAACTTATTCAATATGAACTCCTTGCGGAACGTCGGTGGTTCTACACAGGTGCCCGCCCGTGCACGAAAATTGCCCGGAGGGGCACCTGGGGTCTTCCTCCACCAATGGAAGCTGGAAAGTCGCCATATGACCTTAGCTGTTGGTGCGACTATAAAATCCAATTCAATCAATCAATATGAACTTATAACAGATCCTTTGTTTTATGCGTCTCCTTACAGCTTGTCAGACCGCAACACAAGTGCGAAAAAGATCATGATGGCAAATAATTTCTTTCTTAACATTATCACTAAGTTAAGTGTTCTTGACAAAATATATTAATCTAGATTAAAAATATACTTGACTTTCATTATTTGCCCACTATAAATATAATATTATACAATTATGGACTACTTTTTAGCCAATGAAAACGCGTCTATTTATAGGTTATATAATATTACTATCTATGCAATAGACGGAGGATATTTGATAGGGTTTAGAGTGAATATAGGATTTGTTTTCATTGAGAAGGGAAAACACTTATTAACTGTCAATTAAATCATTTTAGAATTTACCATATCAGAAAGTCAGGAAACTCATTACTCAGTGAGTAATGCAAAGACTTAAAATAATTATTTATATTTAAAAATACAACTCGGTTTGTTCTCAGAACACAGTGAGTCCTATATTGGAGACACTCACTCGGAACACAATAAATTCTATTTTTTGCATAAAAAAATATCGATATTTTGAGTGTTTCCATTACTCATTGAGTAATGAGTTTTTTTGACATTTTGATATGGCAAATTCTAAACAAAAAATAATCCTAAAATGATTTATAGACTTTTATATTTTTACTACAACCGATCACAACTTTTAAAATACTCGGCCAATTTCAATAATTGTAGACTTGTCTTAGTTAGCCCCGTGTGGTTCCCGGGGTCTCCCGTTGGTCACGGGGCAAAGCATAGGGCCACTGCAGATCCCTTTGGAGGGGTGGGCAGAGGGGTAGAATCCCCCCAAATTCATGTTCATTTTATCATTTTTTGTTTATGTTCATTAAAGGTCTTCATCATGATCCCTGCATTGTTTCAGGTGCCATCTCGCTCGCATCAAACGAGCAGTGGCAGAAAAACAATAACGTGGCTCCAGCGTAAATGGAGTTTCTACGATAGAATTTGCAGCAACTCTGCAGTTCAGGGTGAGAAGGTTCTAGGCCCATTTTCTATATTTTATCTCGATGTACATGGAACATGAGCCTGGCAAGTTCATGCCTGTCAGGCGCCATATAACCTTTTCATGTGTTGGTGCACCTTAAAACCCCAATTCAATTCAATTTGTCTTAGTTATTTATAACTATCACACAAACTTGTTGGAAATAAAAATCTTGTCCCAGAAAACTGGTATCCTAAATGAATAGAATATCCAAAATAAGGACTTTGATCTTAGTTGGTGTATTCACAAGTTTAAAGGGACTGTAGGCAATTTTGAGGAGTGATTGGTGTCAATCCAAATACAAAGAATACACTCATAATGTGCTTCAGTTTCATATATAATAAGTATACGCATTAAATTAAGACCCATGATACCTTTCGGTTAATTATTGTTAATGAAAATGTTCGGTCAAAAAATCTCGACGACTTGGTTTTTGTTTTTTTTGCTAAACCATAATATTAATTTAAATGGGTTTATATTGCTGACAGGTTTACATAATTATAATTCAAATAAAGTATACTTCTATCGCAAAACAAGAATTTGTAAGAAATCACTTGAATTACTATTAATGATTTATAAACAAAACTTAGCCAAGTTGTCTAGTTTTTAAGACCATTATTTCAACAACAATATTAAATCATACAGGTAATGGGTCCTAGTTTAGTGCATTTGCCCTATGAGTAACAAACACATCATGATGATTATTTGAATTTGGATTGACACCCATAATGCTTCTGTAGTGCCACCCATGATACATACAGTCCCTTTAAGTTATTTTCTAAAAATATTGTGTTTGCAACCTACTGTGAAAGAATAAGATTTCATGTGAAAATATAAACCATGAACATATAATGTTTTATTTGAATCATAAAATGAACTATTTTAGTAGATCTAGTTGGTAATTATCATAATCAGAATTGAAACAAAAACTTGAGACTTGAAACATTACAACTGTTTGATTATAAAAAATAAATATTTAAAATAAAATTAACAAAGAAGGGTTATTTTATATACAAAATTCAAAATGTTATATAATTCATATTGTCAAATGAAAAATGTTATTTAATTCATATTGAGAAATGAAAAATAATAAATGCATTCATACATCTGTTTTACACATGTAAGTCATCTGTAGTAACAGCAGAATCATGCCTATACACTTGGATGTATACAATACGAATTAAGTTATTATATTTGTGCAGTTTTAAAGATACTAACCCTCCAAATAAGGTCAAAATTACATTTCAAACCCATTTATCAAAACTGGTCAGGTGTTTATTTCATATAATAATGTATATGTGCCGATTAAAAGTAAAGTTTCATTCACAGGTTCTTAAAATACTCGTGGTTGAATAGGCTTAGCCTTAAAATGAATTATGAGTTAGTAACTCTTTAATTCGACGCTGCAGTTTTGGAGTTTGATCTGGCTGGTTAAAGCCGTTTATACTGTGTCTATAGAGTTTCGATTCTCAAAATAGGTAAATTATACCTCGTCATCATTAGGTTAAGAAACGGTGTACAACAGTTGTAAAATTTGGCTGTTGTGGGTGGGATAACTACTTTAAATAAAACTTGCATTTAAAAAAAAACTTGCATGTGACAATGTCAGGGAAATCCTGTAATCAATGTGTTGCTGGACCCTCTGAATACCATCTTAAAATAAATTTCACATTTTTAAAACACAGTCTCATTTGCATAAAATGCACTTGCAGAAATTACAGCCATTTCTGTTAAGTTTCTAGATCGCAAATACGAAAGATGAATAGTAGTAACTAGAGTTACTATTAAAAGTGTTAATTACCGGTAGCTAGTTTATAAAATAGTATCGTTTCTTAAAATTGACCTTTTTGTCCTAAAGGTATACTGTGATACCCATTCGTTAATGTCATAATTCTAAATTTCAACCCTTGATAGACATCTAACTAATGCTTCATGTGATTTTCACATCCAAAGTATTTTGGAAAATGGCAGAGGAAATTCATAAATATCAGTAACTGATAAAGGAGAGGTGGTTGGTGGAGGGATGGTGGTGGGTGGAGCAGAGGTGGTTGGTGGAGGGGAGGTGGTGGGTGGAGGAGAGGTGGTGGGTGGAGGGGAGGTGGGGGTTGGAGGGGAGGTGGTGGGTGGTGGGTGGAGGGGAGGTGGTGGGTGGAGGGGAGTGTGGGGAGGTGATGGGTGGAGAGGAAAGGATTTTACAATTTACAAAGATTTTAAAAGAAGTTTTACCTGCACATTTTGTATGCTATTGAACTGGTTTAAAGACTATGAAATTTAAAACCAGATGTTATTTAAAATACTAACGATCATATTGATACTTGAATTATTTTCTACGTTTCCTGGAACCTGAGTTAGGTTGTTTATAACCCAGTGATGGACATATCATGCAGTAGTATGTGTAGACATCTGCAACAGACCTTCTACAAACTATAACAGTTATACTAATCAGGGGCGTACCTGGGGCTAATTTAGGTATACGAACCATCAAGTTTTGGATTCACAAATGTGCCTAACCCCCCTATACCTTCAGTTTTTATTGGATTTTTCGCATTTTTAGCCTTTTTTTATTTGTTTGCTTCTTTAATAGCCTGTACGCACGTGCGTCAGTGCGTATGCCCAGGTACACCCCTGCTAATCATACAGCTGTATCGGACCTTCAGCATATTACATCATATACCAGTTATGCTCATACATATAACAGCTGTGTCAGACCTTCTACATATAACAATTATGCTCATACATATAACAACTGTGTCAGTCCTTCAACATATAACAATTATGCTCATACATATAACAGCTGTGTCAGTTCTTCAACATATAACAATTATGTTCATACATATAACAGCTGTGTCAGACCTTCTACATATAACAATTATGTTCAAACATTTAGCAGCTGTGTTATAACAAATATGTTCATATATCTAACAGCTGTGTCAGACCTTCAACATATAACAACTATGTTCACACATATAACATCTGTATCATACCTTCTACATATAACAGTTATGCTGAAACATATAACAGCTGTATCAGACCTTCATATAACAGATGTGCTCATACATATAACAGCTGTATCATACCTACATATAACATATGTGCTCATACATATAACAGCTGCTTCAGACCTTCTACATATATCATTTATAGCTGCATAAGACCTTCAACATATAACAGTTATAGCTGCATCAGACATTGTACACATAACAGTTATGCTCCATATATACCAGTTATGCTCCACATATAACAGTTTAATATGCTCATAAATATAACAGCTGCATCAGACCTTCCACATATAACAGCTGTATCAGACCTTCTACATATAACAGTTATAGCTGTATTAGACCTTCAACATACAACAATGATGCTCATATATATGTAACAGCTGCATCAGACCTTCCACACATAACAGCTGTGTCAAACCTTCCACATATAACAGTTATAGCTGTATTAGACCTTCAACATACAACAATGATGCTCATACATAACAGCTGTGTCAGACCTTCCACATATAACAGTATGCTCAAATATATAACAGTTATGCTGAAATATATAACAGCTGTGTCAGACCTCCCACAAATACCAGTTATGCTCATACATATAATAGCTGCATCATACCCTCTGCATATATCAGTTATGCTCAAACATGTGACGGCTGAACAGAGGCAGTTATATGACATATTTTAGAAACGGGAAGTTATATGTTACACTTCAGAAACAGACAGTTATATGTCGTACTTCAGAAATGGGAAGTTATGCCATACTTCAAAAACAGGCAGTTATATGTCACAGTTCAGAAACAGCCAGTTATATGTTCAACTGCAGAAACAGTCAGTTATATGTCATACTTCATGACAGAGGAAGTTATATATGTCATACTTCATCACAGAGGCAGTTATATGTCATACTTCAGAAACACCCAGTTGTATGTCAGACTTCATGACACAGGCAGTAATATGCCATACTTTATGAACACAGGCTGTTATATGTTAGACTTCATGACACAGGCAGTAATATGCCATACTTTATGAACACAGGCTGTTATATGTTAGACTTCATGACACAGGCAGTTATATCAATACTTTATGAACACAGGCTGTTATATGTTAGACTTCATGACACAGGCAGTTATATCAATACTTTATGAACACAGGCCGTTATATGTCAGACTTCATGACACAGGCAGTAATATGCCATACTTTATGAACACAGGCTGTTATATGTTAGACTTCATGACACAGGCAGTTATATCAATACTTTATGAACACAGGCCGTTATATGTCAGACTTCATGACACAGGCAGTAATATGCCATACTTTATGAACACAGGCTGTTATACCAGTCTGTTTAATAGTAATGAACAGTAACACGTATTCATCTTACATCAGACGCAGCTATAAATAGTATTACTACAGAAACTATTGTTGTTTATAACTTTAACAGAAAACAGCAATTTAGTTCTTCGTTTAAATACAGTACAGGTTTGACCTAGGCTAACACATACAGTACATATGATCCTGGCCTTACTTTTATAGTTAACACGTTGTGTATTTGAACATATATACTAGTCAAAATTCCTAAGTACCAACCTAAGAATATGACAATAATATTTTCATTGACTGGTCACTTAAGTCACTTAACTGCAAACTCGTCTGCCCTGATCACATGAAGACCTTTTAAAGCTTTCAAGTCGATGTGTATTCTTAGAAATAAATAAAATAACAAAACGTAAACAACTGGGTACTTAGGAGTGTTGTTATGTACATATATATATACAACAAGTGAACTAGGTATGCTTCTAATCAATTAAAACAGTAGACGACATCGCCTTCATTTACCGGTATATCCGCATATGGAAAAAGTGTTTATATAAATAATTAGCTGTTTTCTATTTTATTTCTATTTTTACAATTTAATCTAACGTTTCAGTGGGATTCATACATCTCTGTTAAATTTAAAAAATAATTAACAACATTGCAGTAACATTTAGGATTGTCCATCCAGAAAGATGGATGTTACTTACATGTTATTAATTATTGTGGAATCTTGAAATAGGAGGATGAATCTCACTGAAACGTTAGATTAAAGAGCAAAAAGAGAACTGAGTGTTATCAATTGATTTTGGATTTATATACTTCTTATTATATTTCTGAAATGAGTTCTTCACCCTCCTTTAACGATTTTTGGTTAAAAGAAAACAAGAAAACAACTGTATGTTTCTAATTAACATTGCAATGCACTAGTCTAAAATGTAATCAGGTAGTTAGAGAGACCCTGAAGAGAATCGATTACAGGTCATACTACACCAATTCATTTTCCATAGACGTACATCATAACTCTAAGCTCTGTACTGAGTTCCCTAATATAAGAGGCTATATTTTTGCTTACTTCTTTTGAAAGACCTATCTTAGTTTTATCAAAAAAACATACACTAACCATACATTAAGTATGTTTTGAAAAAGCTGTTTGGGTCGGATGGTGCTGACCCACCTACTTGCATGTGGAGGAAAATGTAAAATATACTTCTTTTTTTGATTTTGCAACAAGTTATGAATAAATTGCACAACCTTTATAAGTACTCTTCAAAAGTTTTGTTTTAGTTTTTAGCAAGATTTTTAGGCTTGTTTACCTTGTCAACAAATCAAAATTAAGAGATTCTGTGTAATATATCCGAATTTACCCTGGAACGTTTTCCCTTCTCGCTGATTAGTTGGTAATTGGTGTAGTCTGATCTACAGTGACCAGAGTCCCTACACATAACTTCAACACAGAGACATTTTCTCAACCTCTTCGAAGTCAGAAATAACTACATATTCTTTTAATGCTTTCGGCATGGGAACTTCGAGGATCTTCTGGACTATGTTGTGTGCCAGCCTCTTGCGGATAACCTTCCGGCAGAGTTGTTGAAGAGATGTGGCTGTTTGCAGCTTCCTTCTCAGCCAGTGCACTACTTCGTCTTGCTCACTCCCGATGCGCGTCGGAACGTAACCCGCGTAGAAATGAACACGTGCGGAGAAATCGACATACCCGTATGTTGCTAGCAGACGACAAATTTCAAAATGTCCTTTCTCGGCTGCTAATTGAAACATTGACTTGTATACTCCTGTGCAGAAGTATTTGATTGGTTGTTCTAGATCACAATTATGAATAATCATTAGTGTAATCACATCTATTTTGTTACTGATTACGGCTTCATATGCCGCAGTTTCACCCTGGTGGTTGTAAATGTCGTGTCGCGTACCTGCCGCTAAAAGTAGTTCCACCACCGCGGTGTAATTTCGTTTGATGGCTATATGCAGAGCTGTGTCTCCGGTCTTAAATTCGCGGCGATTTAAATCACAAGATGCCCGAATAAGACGTGTGACCGCCTCCCGATGGTTGTAGCAAACAGCCTCCATTAAAGGGGTCCTGCCCCAATAGTTTTGAACATCAACCTGACTGTGAGATGAAATCAAAATGTCTATAATGTCTGCGCAACCGTTTCTTGCAGCGTAGTGCAACGCCATGTCGCTATTTCTATCGGTAATGTTTATGTTGCAGTTACCTCTAAGAAGTCGTAATACGGCGTCTGTCTTGTTGTTACGAACCGCTTTCATAAGGGGCGTCTTCGACGTAATGTCCTGAATGTCGACGTTAACGCCGCGTCGTATCAGTACGTCGAGAAACTGACAATACCCGTCATCAGCCGCGTAATGACACGGCGAGTTGCCAAACGTGTCTTTGACGTCTAGCTTCGCGCCAGCCGCGATTAACAGCAACATACAAGCCATTTTATGACGCAACACCGCGAAATGTAGCGCCGTCCTTCGTAATGTGGAGGTCGTCTGGTTCACGTCGCATTTCGATTCGATTAAGTACTGCAGCATGTACGTGTATCCCCGATAGGCGGCCAAATGTATCGGACACAGGTCAGCGTGGTTCTTTTTCCGGACCTCCACAAACTTGGCGTTCAGGTCATTTTTATACTGAGTCACTATCCGTTTCAAAGCTGTCAACTCATTATTGAGTACGGCATCGTAAAACTCATATCCAGCCATTTGCGTTCTCAATAGCATTGGTGAGCTAGTTCGCCGATCAAGGGTGTCTACTGACCTTTAACTGTTATTCTCCCAGCCGCCAAATAACCATCCATCGCCCTATTCCAGCGAATTTCTTCAACTAACGCTGATCTCTAAACAAGATGTTTGTTAAAACATGGCGGATTTGAAGAATTTGCGCAAATCAATCCCAGCAAACCTATGTTATGACGCACGTACAGCCATTTTAATATACATTACATAAATTAAACAACATCGATATTGAGGCTATTATTGATTCAGTTTCAGCAGCTGTGGGGAAATAACTGCTCTGTGGAGACCGAGCCGTAGCGTAACACATTTACTTCTCTTCCCCGCATCTTAAGTTATAAATAGACGCACGTTAGCAGAGGCTGTATACTTTAATCCGATCGGATAATTATCCGAGTAATACGGTATCACGGACAATGTACATGTATATATATATACACACATTTGTAGTATGGAACTTATAGGTTATTTTATCATTATATAGGATGCGTATGTCTTTGTATAGAGTACTCTCATCACTATATAGGGTGCTTATGTCTTTATATAGAGTACTCTCATCATTATGTAGGGTGCTTATGTCTTTATATAGAGTATTCTAATACACCCACACTATATAGCCTAGTTTAAAATATCTCGTTATATTCAACGATATATCACTGTAAAGTTTGCGAAGTTAGGAGAATAAGCAAGGCAATGCGAAAGATTTCAGATGTGTGCGTTATTTTCACATTTTAGGGGTATTAGAATAGAAATAGAACATCGTTTACGGTGAATTATCGTGTAATATATCACGGTTTGTCGTTCAGTTGTAAACACTACTTTCACTCGCACTTCGGGCTCGTGAAATTATTCGGGCTCGTGAAATTATTGATTACAATTGAACTCCAAACCGTGATATATTACACGATAATTCACCGTAAATGATGTTCTATTTCTTAACTCTCATCATTATGTAGGATGCTTATGTCTTTATATAGAGTTCTGTCTTTATTATATAAGGTGATAAAGTCTTTATATACAGAACTCTCATCATTATGTAGGGTGCTTATGTCTTTATGTAGACTACTCTCATCATTATGTAGGGTGCTTATGTCTTTATATACAGAACTCGCATCATTATGTAGGGTGCTTATGTCTTTATATACAGAACTCGCATCATTATGTAGGGTGCTTATGTATTTATATACAGAACTCGCATCATTATGTAGGGTGCTTATGTATTTATATACAGAACTCGCATCATTATGTAGGGTGCTTATGTCTTTATATACAGAACTCTCATCATTATGTAGGGTGCTTAATCATTATGCAGGGTGCTTATGTATTTATATAGAGTATTCGCACGCACGCACGCACGCAACTCACGCACGCATCACGCACGCACGCACGCACACACACACACACACACACACAAGAAACATAAAACGCAATAAATGATGACATCATAACATATATGTAGATACCTGAAAACATAGATCAATAAAAAATGGACATTAATTATTTGAAAAACAATAATACATATAACTAAACACACAAACAAGCAAACAAAGCTTAAAGCTAACACTTTCCAACATACAAGCCTGATGTACATATCTAACTCCTTTATACTCTCTAGTATTCTATTTACAAAATGTTCAAGCCCCGTGTGGTTCCCGGGGGACCCCGTTTGGTCACGGGGGCAAAGAATAGGGCCACTGCTGATCCCTTTGCATGGGGTAGGCAGAGGAGTAGAATCCCCCCCCCCCCCCCCAAATTCATGTTCATTTTATCATTTTTTGTTCATGTTCATTAAAGGTCTACATCATGATCCCTGCATTGTTTCAGGTGCCATCTCGCTCACATCAAAAGAGCAGTGGCAGAAAAACAATAAACGTGGCTCCAGCGTAAATGGAGTTTCTACGATAGAATTTGCAGCAACTCTGCAGTTCAGGGTGAGAAGGTTCTAGGCCCATTTTCCATATTTTATCTCGATGTACATGGAGGATGAGCCATATATTTTTTCTTGTGTTGGTGCGCCTTAAAACCCCAATACAATACAATACAAAATGTTCAGACTAAAAATTAAATATTCTGAACTCAAATAATTTGAGATTTAGATTTATTATTCGCAATCTTTAATATCAGTCTAGATGTTTTTAGTAAAAAATGTACATTAATAACTTTATAATGTTTGTTGTGTCCACTTTACGAAGTTACAATGAAAAGAATCAACTGTTTTAAGCTGTTTAGGCTGTCTGGCAATCTATTCCAAATGTTTGGTTCAGAATATGTAGCCTAACACTTTGCTTGAATACGAGAATGGTTGTAAAATAAGATTATTAGCTATGTCGGGAGCGCACAGAACTTTGAATTAGTATGATGGTTAGTACGGACGGGTTCGAGACGAGGAAGGCGTTTCAATGAATCAATAATACTCAAATAATGTTATTTTAATATAATATCATACTAATGCAAACCCAATGCCCGATGTCCTGGAAGTTAGCCGCCTGTTTGCCTGCGTCTTAAATGAGCATATGAAGAAACTAACATACTGTGGATTCCAGTACTGCCGGTACTTCACACACAGACGATCGCACTACGATGCAGATTAGATTCCACTAAATCATCCGGATGTGCTCACCTGGTGCATATCAGCCGGATATGCTCTCCTGGTGCATTCGAAAGTAGTTCTGTATGGTGTCAGACCGGTGAAAATCAGCCCATTGAACACAATGCAATAAAGGCTATATTTGGAGATCAGTCACAAGTTCCACAACATTCTTTCGCTTAAATACACTTTTATTGTGTGCATTTGGATAGCAAACGGTCCCATATCTGGAATAAAACACCGATTCAGTTTTTCAACATTTCGCGTCATTCATTCACACTATGCGTATTTTGAAATAAACATGTCAAAACCACATCTCTACCTAACCTCTGTGCTCATACTCTCCAAAGAAATAATCCTGACAATCACAGTAAAATACTTACTATTCATGACAACAGACATACTACTTTAACCTCAGGTTAGATTTAACAATAAGATAAAAACGAAACCTGGGAAAAACACATGCAAACTAGAAACTTACGATTTTTTCAAGGAACTATTTTAGCACCTACGACCCGGAAGTACTTCCTGACTGGTCTGACACCGTATGAAAGAGTGCTAGTTTTGTTTCTTTAAAATCAATTTTTTAGTGCAGTTTCTTGTTATTTTTTGACTGTATTCTTGAACTCCTTAACTCATTTACGCTAGTATAACCTTGCACTCGGCGGTCATATTTCTATTCCGGATCTAGAATTTAGAACTGTCATGTCCCGAGTCACAAAAACTGTCCAAAGATGAAGGCTAAAGATGATGATCTGGAGAATTGAACATGGCCAGAAAGTGAGGCAAAATACAATCAGAAATACTTCAACCAAGGACAAACCAAGCACTCTCCCGCTGAACATGTTTATCAACTACAGTGAGCCAGAACCAAATCCTAAAATCCATGCAAGTGATTTACTATGTCATTAAACATTCAGGCACAGATATGTTTGCTAGTGTGTGAATGAAGGCAACATGGGTCACTTATACAAGCAGTGTGTATGTGTCAACTGTTTGGCCTTTATTTCAGCTGCCGGTGAAAGCTTCACCAATGAAGATGCCATTCAAGTGCTGGAATCAAAAGAAATTGTAAACATACATCGACTCAGTTATTCTCAACGAAAGAAATAACAGTCATTTTATGGAAGACCCATACGACAATGGAAATCAGGAGGTAGCTTCAGAAGAGGACGACGATAACATGCCCAGTGATGCATCGTACAAGAGTAGCTGCAGAAGTGGATGACGATAACATGCCCAGTGATGCATCGTACAAGAGTAGCTGCAGAAGTGGACGACGATAACATGCCCAATGATGCATCGTACAAGAGAAGCTGCAGAAGAGGACGACGATAACATGCCCAATGATGCATCGTACAAGAGTAGCTGCAGAAGTGGATGACGGTAACATGCCCAGTGATGAATCGTACAAGAGTAGCTGCAGAAGAGGACGACGATAACATGCCCAGTGATGCATCGTACAAGAGACACCAGTTGTACTGCAAAGGGGTCCCTTGGCAAATACAAACACAAACAAGACAGAAAAGTGTCAGACTCGGTTTTATTGAATCTGCATGAGAGATAATATGATGACACATAGCCCCCCTAGCACCGGCTTAAGCTTTAAGTCACAAAGATTGGGCTTGATGATCCCAAAGGACCACTAATTAAAACATTCACCTAAACTCTACCCAGGTGTTTAGATCATATAATAATGTATATGGGGTTATATGCGTTTGTGGTATCTAGGACGTGTGATGAAGAAAGCCAACAACAGTAGTTAAAACTGTTTGTATTTCTTGTTGATAAATTGTAGATAATTGAAAGTAGGTACTAAATGTCTAAACACAAATGAAGTATAACATGTCCTTTAGTAATCGGTAGTGTAATCCAATTATATGTAATTTGGAAATAATGAATTTAAATATAGTTGGTAGTATCCAAATTCTAAATAAAATAATGTCATCTAATAATTTGTAAGATATGGTTGAATCCAAATCTATTAGAGATTTCTAAGGACGCCTGAACAAGATATGACTTTACGCAAATACTATTAATTGTAGCAGTATTTAACATAAATAAACCATTTTTCTTGTTATTGAAATTGTAAAAATAAAATCTAAACATTACCATTGGAAAACAATCAAAACGTATTTCAATTTGACACCAAACACATAATGTTTTTGAAGCATTAAGTAAATTTGTATTATTCACAAAAAGAGATGGAACTGCTTTGACATTGTAATATGTCACATGTATATTTTAATAATGAAATATAGCACTGTGACACACCCTATATAATGATGTAAGTACTATATATAAAGACGAATACACCCTATATAATGATGTAAGTACTATATATAAAGACGAATACACCCTGTATAATGATGTTAGTACTCTGTATAATCACCCTATATAACGATGATAGTGCTCTATATAAAGATATAAGCACCATATACAATGATAAAATACCCTATAAGACAGTCAGGGCGTCCCATATATTTGTGGATCATATAAATAGGTTCATAAATGGAATGGAAGCGATACATGTGAAAGAATTATGGACTATGCGCCTCAAAGAATTATGGACTATGCGCCTCAGTCTCAGTTTATCACTAAACCAGTCAGGCTGACGTTATTTAAAAAAATAACTATTGGCAAAATTGCACCGTACAAAACCATTTATCAAAACTCTAGCCAGGTGTTCAGGTCATAAAATAATGTATATGTACCGATTAAAAGCATATCTTTTTCACGATTTTTTAGCATACCCGTGATTGAATAAAGCCGCTTATGTTGTGTCTACAGAGTTTGGATTCTCAAAATATGTAAGCTATACATATACCTCGTCGTCAGTAGGTTTGGAAGCGGTGGTTTGGAAGCGGTGTACATAATTATGTTGAAAAAGTTGTCTGTATTTGGCGGGATAGCTACTTTAACTGGTTTTACTAAAATTAAAAAAAAAGGAAAAACAAATGGTCAATAAATTAGGCTGGCCCGGGTAGAAACACATTCAAATCTTCAAATGTGTTAAAATAATTCAGAAAGCTCGTTTTCTCACATTAAAAAAAATGATAATAGTACTATAACCCACAAAACTGAACAGGTCAAACTTCTCAAATTCAACTACATTCAATATTGTATTTGCAATACTGTTTACTGCCTTAAACATGGCGGATTGCACGAGAATAAAGAGTATATATTATATATTAGCCTTAACGTGTAATGGTTGGCTACTAACTCATGAATACGAATGAGTCCAGGATAGAGTGGCATATCACGGTGACGACTTAGTGTAATGGTTAGCACCTCGTCTTAGTAATCCGGGGATCGTGCGTTTTGTCCTGGGCGGTAATTAGTGTAATGGTTAGCACCTCGTCTCAGTAATCCGGGGATCGTACGTTTTGTCCTGGGCGGTAATTAGTGTAATGGTTAGCACCTCGTCTCAGTAATCCGGGGATCGTACGTTTTGTCCTGGGCGGTAATTAGTGTAATGGTTAGCACCTCGTCTTAGTAATACAGGGGATCGTGTATTTTGTCCTGGGCGGTAATTAGTGTAATGGTTAGCACCTCGTCTCAGTAATCCGGGATCGTGCGTTCTGTCCTGGGCGGTAATTAGTGTAATGGTTAGCACCTCGTCTTAGTAATACAGGGGATCGTGTATTTTGTCCTGGGCGGTAATTAGTGTAATGGTTAGCACCTCGTCTCAGTAATCCGGGGATCGTGCGTTTTGTCCTGGTCGGTAATTAGTGTAATGGTTAGCACCTCGTCTCAGTAATCCGGGGATCGTGCGTTTTGTCCTGGGCGGTAATTAGTGTAATGGTTAGCACCTCGTCTCAGTAATCCGGGATCGTGCGTTCTGTCCTGGGCGGTAATTAGTGTAATGGTTAGCACCTCGTCTTAGTAATACAGGGGATCGTGTATTTTGTCCTGGGCGGTAATTAGTGTAATGGTTAGCACCTCGTCTCAGTAATCCGGGGATCGTGCGTTTTGTCCTGGTCGGTAATTAGTGTAATGGTTAGCACCTCGTCTCAGTAATCCGGGGATCGTGCGTTTTGTCCTGGGCGGTAATTAGTGTAATGGTTAGCACCTCGTCTCAGTAATCCGGGATCGTGCGTTTTGTCCTGGGCGGTAATTAGTGTAATGGTTAGCACCTCGTCTCAGTAATCCGGGGATCGTGCGTTCTGTCCTGGGCGGTAATTAGTGTAATGGTTAGCACCTCGTCTTAGTAATACAGGGGATCGTGTATTTTGTCCTGGGCGGTAATTAGTGTAATGGTTAGCACCTCGTCTCAGTAATCCGGGGATCGTGCGTTCTGTCCTGGGCGGTAATTAGTGTAATGGTTAGCACCTCGTTTTAGTAATCCGGGGATCGTGCGTTCTGTCCTGGGCGGTAATTAGTGTAATGGTTAGCACCTCGTCTCAGTAATCCGGGGATCGTGCGTTCTGTCCTGGGAGGTAGTTAGTGTAATGGTTAGCACCTCGTCTTAGTAATCCGGGGATCGTGCGTTCTGTCCTGGGCGGTAATTAGTGTAATGGTTAGCACCTCGTCTTAGTAATCCGGGGATCGTGCGTTCTGTCCTGGGCGGTAATTAGTGTAATGGTTAGCACCTCGTCTTAGTAATACAGGGGATCGTGTATTTTGTCCTGGGCGGTAATTAGTGTAATGGTTAGCACCTCGTCTTAGTAATCCGGGGATCGTGCGTTCTGTCCTGGGCGGTAATTAGTGTAATGGTTAGCACCTCGTCTTAGTAATCCGGGGATCGTGCGTTTTGTCCTGGGCGGTAGTTAGTGTAATGGTTAGCACCTCGTTTTAGTAATCCGGGGATCGTGCGTTTTGTCCTGGTCGGTAATTAGTGTAGGGGTTAGCACCTCGTCGTAGTAATCCGGGGATCGTGCGTTCTGTCCTGGGCGGTAATTAGAGTAGGGGTTAGCACCTCGTCTTAGTAATCCGGGGATCGTGCGTTCTGTCCTGGGCGGTAATTAGTGTAATGGTTAGCACCTCGTCTTAGTAATCCGGGGATCGTACGTTCTGTCCTGGGCGGTAATTAGTGTAATGGTTAGCACCTCGTCTTAGTAATCCGGGGATCGTGTATTTTGTCCTGGGCGGTAATTAGTGCAATGGTTAGCACCTCGTCTTAGTAATCCGGGGATCGTGCGTTCTGTCCTGGACGGTAATTAGTGTAATGGTTAGCACCTCGTCTTAGTAATCCGGGGATCGTGCGTTCTGTCCTGGGCGGTAATTAGTGTAATGGTTTAGCGCCTCGTCTTAGTAATCCGGGGATCGTGCGTTTTGTCCTGGTCGGTAATTAGTGTAATGGTTAGCACCTCGTCTTAGTAATACAGGGGATCGTGCGTTCTGTCCTGGGCGGTAATTAGTGTAATGGTTAGCACCTCGTCTTAGTAATACAGGGGATCGTGCGTTCTGTCCTGGGCGGTAATTAGTGTAATGGTTAGCACCTCGTCTTAGTAATACAGGGGATCGTGCGTTCTGTCCTGGGCGGTAATTAGTGTAATGGTTAGCACCTCGTCTTAGTAATCCGGGGATCGTGCGTTCTGTCCTGGGCGGTAATTAGTGTAATGGTTAGCTCCTCGTCTTAGTAATCCGGGGATCGTGCGTTCTGTCCTGGACGGTAATTAGTGTAATGGTTAGCACCTCGTCTTAGTAATCGGGGGATCGTGCATTCTGTCCTGGGCGGTAATTAGTGTAATGGTTAGTACCTCGGCTTAGTAATCCAGGGATCGTGCGTTCTGTCCTGGGCGGGGGTGGCCAGGAACGAATTTGGATTCATTATCGAAATCCTTAAAACACATTTCCTACCTGATATGTACTTCCGGCGAGACTTAAAAAAAGTCTAGCTCGCTAAAATGTCAAAATGTCATGTGACATTCGGCGACGGTAAACGCTTATTTACTATAAATCACATTTTATCTAGCCATGTACAAATGTTCGGTTTTCCAATTCATACTTTCTAGCATTTCTAATACTTAAGAGGAAACCATACTAACTAGCGTACAAAACACTAAATAATAAAAATCGAGAACACGTTTTTTGACACGAATCCTAGTTTCATTTTGATAAAACATTGTTGAATGTAGTCACGCACGGGTAATGTACGGCATGATGGACTACAGGTTGATACAGTTTGAGTTGTGTTACAATATGTTATATATCATTATAATGAATGGTACCTAATGAATCTGCAAATACAATCAACTCTGATAGAGCAAAAATTACTGAGTGGTCCAATAAATGACTGTTTACAGTTAATGTCTCGAAAACTGAATCTCGTATTATCTCGCGTGAGCGTTACAACCCTGTTCACCCCCCTCTGTGTTTTGTCGAACGTACGTAGAGATCGTCTCTTCTAATTACCGAACTTGGCACGAGCTGATGAAAATGAAACTATACTACTCAACGTTTGCTACATCGTCGGAACCCAAGTTTGACTGATTATGTTATCACTCGTTTCGAACGTTTGATTGATTACGTTATCACTCGTTTCGAACGTTTGATTGATTACGTTATCACTCCATTCGAACGTGGGTTCCGACGATGCGTTTGCTAAGCACCAAACCATTGTCGCCTTTCGCCCCAAATACCGCGTGAAACTGTATTTTGTAGGGTGACATGCAAAAATACAGGAGATGATTGTTTTCTAATCAATCTTTGACAATAAAATAACGAATTCCACATCAATTAATCGTCAAACAAAATTAATTGTTGAGTTATATGCTGTTGGTAAAACCAGCCACCGTAAAATGTCGAAATGTTGGTGCTTAGCAAACTTCGAGTTGTATACACATACTTTTACAAACCTACGCTCACGAAAGGAATGCGACTTAAATATATGTATGCGGTTTACTCGTTAGAGATCGTGAATGATCGTGAAAGATCGATATTTTCATTATTTCCTAATATGACTAATACTGTGTCATTGAACGCAACTGTGCGATAGAAATTATTGATTTCCCTCGCAGAATTGGAAGAACTTCTGTATCGGAATGGTGTCTGCACCTTGTTAACGATGCTGGCTTGATGCGACGGAGGGACACAGGGGTACGTTTTTTTCTTAGGTTCTTCTACAAAAGAATCGTATTATCGGACATATTTAATGACCCATTTTCCCTTTTAGAACTGCAGAAAAATGTTACAGTGTTGTAGAAGTCATTCAAGTCATTGTGTAGACAAGCTGGAACTTACATATATACACACATATATATATATGGTAACCCAATCTTGTATAATGGGAAAAACAGTTAGTATCAGTGAACAGGTTTAATTCGACACTGTAATATACAAAAATAAATTGTTTAATATCTTAACATCTGAAAAAGATAAGCAGATAGGGATATAGCTCAGTGGTAGAGCATTCGACTATTTTGTCACATATATATATATATATATGTGTATTGACATAACTAATGGCACTAACTTCATAATTCATACGTCAATTATGCTCATTGTTAATTTATTTTAAGGTCATATTAAATCATCAAATTTAGTGGAAATCAGAAGCTAAATACAAAAGTATCGAGTAAACATGCTAATATAAGCTGTTCCTTTTTTGGACATAGTCAAGGTTTTCCCGGACCCGGCTGTGAGATCTACTGACTCCCAAAAAAAGCGATACGTTTCATTCTCTCACAATGGATAAAGTGCCTATGACGTTTCTGGGTTGTCACACAGTAGAATTACTCAAATGCTCCAGTTAGTAACAGTGAACAGGTTCAATTCGACACTGTAATACACAAAAATAAATTGTTTAATATCTTAACTTCTGAATAAGATAAGCAGTTGGGGATATAGCTCAGTGGTAGAGCATTCGACTATTTTGTCACATACTAGTATTAATATGAAAAAAACACAAATAATACAAATATACAAGCAAGGTTTTACGCAAGTGTAAAATAGCTGCCAAGAGAAAATAGCATTATATCTGGGTTGGAACAGGGAACAAAGTTTAACATAATAATCAAGTCACGGGTGTTTAAACAATAAATAATGTTGTCAGTTGTAAACACGCCACGACCGTTTTATCTTACCAGACATTTAATTCCGATTTTTACCATCAGTTCTTCCTACCTAACATTTTGAATCAAGGTGGGCGATCTCGCTTCGCTCTGGTCAAATCCTTGACATGCGTTACATATTGATTACATATTTACCTTTGTAGCACACGTTAGAAGTACTACTAAGCACAGACATACAAGTGTTCACATGTAAGGGATGCGTGTGCATACAACACAGATACACTTTTCACTGCTACCATGTGTAATTATAAGATTGCGTTATCAAAGTGAAAATCTCAGAGAAACTGTTCATTTGTATAATAGTCGAATAAGCGTAGGTTAGCCGCGGTCCTCTAAGTAATGACAAAGTCTTACAAAGTACATAGGCAACAAAAGGATACGTACTTTTCCATGCTTTACATACTACACGTTTGTCCAAAAATAATAAAAAAGAAAAAAAACGAGAAAAAAAATGAGACAAAAGTCCACACAATCGAAGATTAAAGGTCAACGCCGTGACTAAAGTACTGACGACATTAACAAATACTGAAAATGTGTTTATAGTAAAGCTTTGTAAACGTATCAAAACACTTTACAATATAGACAATGCTAAATTGTATAGACGATAGAACATATGGGTATAAAAGGAACAAAATATTAGGGGACACCCGGGTTCGAACCGGGGACCTCTCGATCTGCAGTCGAATGCTCTACCACTGAGCTATATCCCCATCTGGTTAACATATGGAGACGTTAAGAAACGGAACATTGTATTGTGTCGTGGGAACGCAACAGCTGGTACAGCTAACGAAAAATTACAGATTTGATTGAAACATGTCATTGACTATATTTCACATACCTAGTACTATAAACATATATACGATAGAAATATAATGACAAATGGGTTGGGTAACAAGTTCTACCAACATGAGGGTAAACAATTCCCGCTTTACTAGCAAACATTTGCAATCAAACAATTAAAACGGAGTGCTAATTAACTAATTTAGATAGAGTTGATTTAGTGCTTTGAAATTTGGACAGTTATAGCAAATAAATACTGGAAAATATGTGCCATGGCCTTAAACAAGACAGTTGCGATATATCTGATATAGTTTTCGACAAATATGCTAGAGTTGAGTCGATTAAAGCGGGGAGAGGATAAACTGTTCGTCAAAGGATTGGAAGAAATAATTGAAACTGATAACACACCTATTCCGCAGTGGCACAAGTACATTAGTAACTATGCCAATAAAGCCAACTTAAAATCATTCCTATGTGAAAGTCGGTGCCATGATACATCTGATATATTGCAACATGGTAAAGTTGTCATTCTTGCTGGTGAATTCAGGGATGACATGAGCACTGAATGCATTTGTCAAGCACAAATACAACCGAAGACGCATGATTTTGATGATCAACATGGCTCCCAGTATCATATTAGAGTAGTTATACATTCACGTCTTACTGATGTTGCTGCACTAATAGATGAATACGCATTTAACTCTCTAACTTATGATGAACTATGTTTCCGAACAGGAAAAAGACAAAATGCAACATATACCAATACACACTATCCCACACAAATCTATGATCGGCATAGGTTGTTCAGTGGATATAGGCCTTCAGTTCTAGAGCTGAATAAGCGTAGGATAGCCGAGGTCCTCTCCGTAATGACGGGAGGTATTCTGTACACATTTTTCACATGCATAAAAATACCATATGACTTATAGGTAACCTTAGGCCAGACAAAGTCTTACAAACAAAGTACATAGGCGACAATAGGATACGTATTTTTCCATGCTTTACATTCTACACGTTCGTCCAAAAATGATTAAAAAAAAAAAAAAAATAAAAAAAAAAAAAACGAGACAAAAGTTCACACAATCGAAGATTAAAGGTCAACGCCGTGACTAAAGTACTGACGACATTAACAAATACTGAAAATGTGTTTATAGTAAAGCTTTGTAAACGTATCAAAACTCATTACAATTTAGACCATGCTAAATTGTATAGACGATAGAACATAGGGTAAAAAGGAACAAAATATTAGGGGACACCCGGGTTCGAACCGGGGACCTCTCGATCTGCAGTCGAATGCTCTACCACTGAGCTATATCCCCATCTGGTTAACATATGGAGACGTTAAGAAATTGAACATTGTATTGTGTCGTGGGAACGCAACAGCTGGTACAGATACCTAGTACTATAAACATATATACGATAGAAATATTATGACAAATGGGTTTGGTAACAAGTTCTACCAAAATGAGGGTAAACAACTCCCGCTTTACTAGCAAACATTTGCAATCAAACAATTAAAACGGGGTGCTAATTAACTAATTTAAATAGAGTTGATTTAGTGCTTTGAAATTTGGACAGTTATAGCAAATAAATACTGGAAAATATGTGCCATGGCCTTAAACAAGACAGTTGCGATATATCTGATATAGTTTTCGACAAATATGCTAGAGTTGAGTCGATTAAAGCGGGGAGAGGATAAACTGTTCGTCAAAGGCATTGGAAGAAATAATTGCAGCTGATAACACACCTATTCCGCAGTGACACAAGTACATTGATAACTATGCCAACAAAGCCAACTTAACATCATTCCTATGTGAAAGCCGGTGCCATGATACATCTGATATATTGCAACATGGTAAGGTTGTCATTCTTGCTGGTGAATTCAGGGATGACATGAGCACTTAATGCATTTGTCAAGTACAAATACAACCGAAGATGCATGATTTTGATGATCAACATGGCTCCCAGTATCATATTAGAGTAGTTATACATTCACGTCATACCGATGTTGCTGCACTAATAGGTGAATACGCATTTAACTCTCTAACTTGTGATGAACTATGATTCCAAACAAAAAATACAAACTGCTACATATACCAATACACACTATCCCACAAAAATCTATGATCGGCATAGGTAGTTCAGTGGATATAGGCCTTCAGCTCTAGAGCTCAGACCTCAGCACCGCCTGGCGGAGGAGCTACAGACCTCAGCACCGCCTGGCGGAGGCGACCTCAGCACCGCCTGGCGGAGGCATTCTTTTTATCCTTCATCTCATCTCTCTCTGAGATTGCTGTCCCAATATAACCTCAAAAAATACCTTTCATGTCATGCACGCGCAAGGGTTCACGCAATAACAGGTTGTGATAGTACTAGTGTACTATCTGGAAAAGGCAAAAAAGATATGCTCTAAATATGTTAAAGACCTGTAAGTCTGAAACAGCAGTTCTTCATTGCACTAGAATATTATATTTGGAAAATGCAATGTCCATTGACAAGTTTGTTTGCACTTTATATGTCTCCAAAATTGTTAGGGATCCTTCAAAATTTCACTAAAAAGAGGAAAAATATAGTCATTGAACATTTTCACAATTGTTTTCATAACATTACGTTTATTGAAAAACAACAATTAATTTTCGATTGCATATATACATATCTTTCAAATCATACAAAAACAGTTGTAATCCTCATTCGTCTTTTTACTTTAAAAAGCAAACATATATGGACCGTACCCCACCCATTTTTGTTTTTACCGAAAAATTAATTCAAGATAAAAAAAAAAAGTATGTTCTAATGATCAACTTTTTTTAAAACTTGTATATGTCTAGGTCCTATGACTTTTCTTTCAAAAAAAAAAAAGAAAAAAATATATAGATCACCAGGCTTCTAATGATTTTTTATTAAAAATTCTTTACATTACACCCATTTTTGAGTTATTTTGACATTTTCAATGTAAAATACTGTACACACAATATTGAAATGGAGATCGAAAATAAAATTAGCTCAGTATCTACTTTTATATATGTATTCCACTACTGAAAAACAAAAATCTGATTTATTCTATAGCAAAAGGATAAATTCTACTCAGAGCTACCCATAACCCCTATTGTGTTGACAACAAAAAATGATCACAAATGACGGAAAAAATATGAAATATGAAGAAAAAAAATTGCTTAAAATTTGGTATGTTACCATCTTAAATCCTACATTATATTCATATCTACTAGAATGGAAAATATTAAACAATTCTGTTGTCAAATAAAACTAAGATTTAAAAAATAAAATGTTTATATTTGAAGATGTCAAAACTTGCCCAGCCTCCTTAAGTCACTAGTATGGAAACGTCTCTTTAATTCAGCAATTCACTTCAGCCTTTTGGCAGTCAGAAGCAGTTTATTTAGTTTATTGTGTAAACAAGCTGAAAATCTCTTAATTTCAAATAATCAAGGGCTATTACTTTGAAACACATTCGTCAGTTTTGATCCTTGGATCTCATTAAAAAAAACTTTCATATAAAATTTGGTGAAAATCGGGATTAATTTACTAAAGCTATTGTGAATTTACGCACGGTGGACGAACACCGTATACATTGCCATGATATAAACTCGACTGGCCTATTGCAAGCAAACTAACAATGGTCACGGATTCGATCCACAGTCTAACAGTCTTGCGGTAACTTCTCAGTTGATGTACCCAGCCTCAATAACCCCTGTGTTAAACGAAACATAAACTGCGCATATCATAAACAGCTTCAATTCTCTGATACATTGTTAGTTATATCCCGGTTTCTCTCCTCGTCTTCTTTCTGTATATTCAGTCACAGAGAATATCGATTCAGAGGCAGTCTGGAAATTTTCATCGATTTTCACTGCTTCCGAATCATAAATCAATGTGTAGCCCGTCCTCGTAACCAATTTACCGTTATCGGAAATGGCGCACTGGGCACCAATCCCGCTAATTTCTTCTGCGATTTCTTATTGGATTATTCATGTCACCATAGTGATGATGTCATCAGTGCCCGGATGATCATGATAATGTGAACATGTCTTGGAATATGTAATCGATTATAATGTTGGAATAATGTTAAACAGTTGAAATTCTAAAGACCAAAGTATAATTAGGGTGCCATCTTGTAAATCTATATCAATACTGTATATTAACGTGTTAGAACGGATGAATGGCAAAGAAAAGGACATTTATATATAATAGAAGCGTATTATATCTGACTTTTAATGATCAGTAAGTTTATGGCATGAAGCTATGACGTCTTCGATGTCGGATCAAAATTTACAGGATAAACCCGAACTATAAGTATTGTTTTAGTCATCGGCACACCGATAATATTGAAAACATTATAACTAGTGGATTATAATAAATAAAGAAAAGAAAACAGAAACCATGGGAACGGTTCTGTCATTTTCACCAAGACCAAGGAAGCCGCTGTACGAAGACATCAATCTGAACAATTTCAATTATGAAATTCTGAATAATGTTAAAAGTCACAGCAGTGCTAAAGACAATAAGGACAAAAGTTTTAAGCGACATTCCATATTTCTTAGCGGGCTAAGTTGGAAGAAGTTTACAGTAAATGGTAGCAAAAAGAAAGAAAAAAATGTGCTAAGAAACTCAACGATTGGCTGTCTTCCAGGAAAAGTGGACAATAATTGTAACATTGAGAACGTTAATATCAACAAAAACTTCCAAAAGTCGGTGTCATGTTACAATCTTAAGGCTCCAGACGCTCAACAATACAATCTTAAAAACAACAACAACAACAACACCAGCAAAGATGTTGACCTCATCAACAATATTAACAACAACATCAGCCACCTCAATGGTGGCGTTCGCAAACCGGAAGTTCAACTCGTCAAGAAGATCGATCGTGGTACAAGCCCCCGAAAAACCGTTATTCAGGCCTCGACGTCCGAATTACTCAAGAGCTTGGGAGAGTTTCTGTACCGTCGTTGCAGGAAATTAAAGCACTTTGAAGGGATGGATGCAATCGTCTGGCTAAGGACTGTTGACCGCTCACTGTTGCTCCAGGGTTGGCAGGATATTGCGTTTATCAACCCAGCTAACGTAGTGTTCATCTACATGTTGGTTCGCGACATTGTTACCTCCGATATGGAAAACGAAAACGAGTTACAGGCGATCGTTCTAACATGCCTGTACCTCTCATACAGCTACATGGGCAATGAAATCAGCTATCCTCTGAAACCATTCCTGGTGGAGGAAAACAGAGATCAGTTTTGGGAGAGGTGCTTGAGGATAATAAATACACAGAGCGCTAGAATGCTCAAGATTAACAGTGACCCGAGCTACTTCACAGAAATATTTTCGGAACTCAAACACTATTCTCCGATGATATGCTAACGGAACAGACTAGGTTTAGACATAGCAATGTGTAGTTATAGACTTGTATAGAGTGAATGTTGAAGAAAGAGAAAAAAAGGGAAACCATTTTTATAACTTAAAAGTTAAGTGAACGATTTATTGTTTTACATTCAATGTAAGTATATGTGTATTTGTATATAAGAATACTTAAAGATATAAGACAAGTATGTGATATATTTAAAAAGTAAATGATAGCATCAGAGCCAATAACATATGAAATGAAACTGAAATCACCCAATATGAGGCACAGAATAGTATTGAGTGAACCGTTAAAGGGCCTGCAGGCGATCTGGAAGAACTATGGGTGTCGATCCAACTACGAATAAAACAATGTGTTTCATTTTTATATTCAATGACTGTATGATCCATGATCCTTACGACTGATTTAAGGTTAATGAAATAGTTTGGTCTGGAAATATACGATAGTTGTTTGTTGTATAAATCATTAATAAGATGCCTCAAAAACGTTCTTGTTTTATAGTCAGGGTAGTAAGGGCACACTTCCATTTGAATTATATGTACAACTGTTAGCAAAATAAAGCTCATTTATAATTAATATGTATGACTGAGCAACACATATCAGTTCAGTTGCCGAGTTTTCCAGACCAAACATTTTCATAACCAATAATTAAACCGATTAAGTACCATACTACGTCTCCGTGGCCGAATGGTTAACGACGTTGCGTTGTAAACCTTCGCCTCTCGCCGCTGCCGTTTCGAATCCCACCGGGAGCTCGACTTTAAAGTGAGGAAGTGTCGATTCTTACGGATGGCAGGAGGTGAACAGTACTGGTTTCTTACCAGAAAAAGTGGGTGGTCTCCCTCCACCACCTAAAATCGACCGCCATATGTCACCTTACATGTGTTGAAAATGTCGTAAAACACCATACAAACATTATGTTAGCAAAACAAAACTCATTTATAATTAATATGTATGACTGAGCAACACATATCAGTTCAGTTGCCGAGTTTTTCAGACCAAACATTTTCATAACCAATAATTAAACCGATAAAGTAACATACTACGTCTCCGTGGCCAAATGGTTAACGACGTTGCGTTGTAAACCTTCGCCTCTCGCCGCTGCGGGTTCGAATCCCACTGGGAGCTCGACTTTTAAGTGAGGAAGTGTCGATTCTTACGGATGGCAGGAGGTGAACAGTACTGGTTTCTTACCAGGAATAGTGGGTGGTCTCCCTCCACCACCTAAAATCGACCGCCATATGTCACCTTACATGTGTTGAAAATGGCGTAAAACACCATACAAACAAACAAACAAACAAACATTTCATATGAAAACACATTGTGATGTTTTTTGTTTTATTTATATGTGGATTGACACCAATTACTCTTGCAGATCGCATACAGTCCGTTAATGGACAGACACATGCGTGCTAAGTTTTTAACACGCTTATCCTTGGCGAAGTGATGAGATGTAGGTGGTTTTATAATCAAATGGTAAAATATGGCAGTCTTTAAATATGTATTTAACGAGTTATTAGGAATCTTTTATAACGTTTGTCAAATTAAGTGTTTTGATTTGTCGCCATAATAGTCTGGCTCAAAAATGGATCACTTTTGTCTTTGTTGAGAAAGGCGGAGAAGTAATAAACCACTAGTTCTCTGAGAAAGGTCACAGACTAAAACTGGTAACGTTCAACGTTTATATTATTGTTTCCGTCAGAGATATCCTGGGTACATGCTATTCCACCTAAGGTTTGCTTACTTACTTTGACTTTCCACTTTCGACCTTATTAGAAGAATCATACATTTTTACAAACCGTTTTCCGTTAATTGTAGAGTAAAATGATATTTCCAGATAATGCTTGCAGGTGACAAGTTCATTATCTCAAATACGGTAATGGGTGATAAGAGCCGACTCCGCGTCTGTGGAGAGAACACTGCGGCCACGATTATCGATTGTGTGCGTTTTCAAATTAAACTGAATCGTGACTGATTTCCTGGTGTTGAATTTATTGCACGTGGTCGAAATTAAGTGTGTTTTTGTTTCTATAAAAACGATAAAAGTATGTCAAAAATAAAAGTACATTCAAACCTTGAATACGTTAATGGTATACATACCGCAATCATAAACACGGAGTTCCATGTCGATGTCTTACATAACATAGGAAAAACGGAAGACATTTATTTTACTTAAACGTCTGTTGAGATCCTTTTCTGAAACAATCTGTTCTTAAATTTCCAGGTGAAAAAAAAAAGTTCTAGGGTTTTCCTCATTGTTTTCATACTAGAAAAAAAAACTCTATTCAAATAGGTATGGCGTATCATAACAAAACAGGTCATGGATATAATAAAGAGCAGGGTCCCGGAATTTATGTCGACGAAGTATTTACCTATAAAACGGATTTATGGTTGGTACAGTACTACCACTACTTTGTGGATAATGAATTACAAGTACATGCCGCGGGTTCTGGAAATCCATATATCGATTTTCCATTCTTGCTTCCATCTGTGGTACTGCGCTTTTATTTGAGTCAGAAGGCGTCATGATCGATATTTTGTTAAGCACCTCGAGCAGAATTATTCCTTTAAAGAGTTCCGCTATGGCTATATTCAACACGTGCAACCGTATTAATAATATACTAGTTGAATTGGATGTTCCTTGTAAACAAATTGTATATCTAGGAAGCACTTCCACGTATCTAACTGACCTCAAGGAGAAGTTTGATGACCCGTGATATGACATGTGTTGACATGGAATACACACGGTTAACTATACATGCTGTAGTATTTGATCTATATGGGGGAGGTGGAGGAGGAGTGGGACGGGGACGTGTCGTCCGTGGCCGAATTGTTATTAGAGTCTCTGATTTGAATCCAATTCAGTTCAATTGATCTATCTGGAAAGAGCACTTGGTTATTCCGTTGCCTGTAATTAATTGATTAATGGCTTGGTTCAGTTCTGTATTTATTAACAAAAAACGCATCTAGATAGGATATATGGTATTATCTGATTCGATAGATAGGATATATGGTGTTATCTGATTCTAACTATTGTAATAAGTAAGTGTACTGTTCTATTGTTTTAAGTGTATTTTAAGTAGCTTTGTTGTCGATATAAACAGAGATACATGTGTAAATGTTTTTAAAAAACAGCATTGAAGTATGGGCATTTTTGACGTATGCTCTGTTTGTATTTATCATTTAAATTAACTGAACTAATTAACGTTTCTTATGTTAAGTTTTCAAACATTAAACACATGTGGTTGACGCTACATGGTAACTAAGCACAACTTAAACGTTTGTCCATTCTTACTTCATTTAAAATCAGGACAACTATACTATTGGAGTTGTTGAGTTGCTGAGTTGTTTGTTGATCACGGGCCAAGAGAAAGTGAGCGGTCATAGACGTATTACATGTGAAATTTGGAAATACTCCATCATATTGAAACTGACATGCGCATGGTGACATGTTGAATTAGGCCTCTTGTTTCAATCCCGCTAGAGGCAGAGGGGTAGGATCCCCGCTTCATGTTCATTTTGTCATTTTTTTTTATCATGCTCATTCAAGGTTTTCTTCGTGACACCGCATATGCAAATGTGGAAACGTGGCTCCATCGTAAATGGAGTGTCTACAATAGACCTTGCAGCAACTCTGCAGTTCTGCAGGTTAGAGGGTTCTAGGCCCATTCTCCATATTTTATCTAGATGTAAATGGAGGATTAGCCTGGCATGTTCATCCCTGTTTGGCGCCATATAACCTTTATTGTGTTGGTGCCCCGTAAAACCCAAATTCAATTCAATTCAATTCAGGTTCGGTGATAGATTTGTAAGGCGTTTGGCCAATATGCAGACATAATCAACGTATACTCCTCAAAATAATTTAAGGACCACAAAATAGAACAGAGATAATTACTTAATATTTAATACTATGGATTTTATATTCATATAAAGTGTTAATACGTGTATGTAGCGTAACAATTGTAGAAGAATACAACTAAACTAAAAAAACTGCGAAACGACAGCAAAATTGTTCAGTTACGGCACTTTAAAAAAATCACCAAAATCTAAACATGATCTTTAAATTATTTTGAGCAGTACATTATGCAACATATATGTAATATAACTTATTCTTCGTTTGGAACGCATTCTATACCTCTCTAAATGAGAAAGATACTTTTCTTATTCTCCGAATATAACCTGATAATCTCGCACTGTACAAACACAAGCAGTATGCTATATGCAAATACTGTTTATACAACATGCGTGTTATGGATACTCCTCAAAATAACTTAAGGGCCATGTTTAGATTTTGGTCATTTTTTAAGTAGCCAACAATTATTGATATTACCAATGTACTAGACCCTACTCCAGTCCATCCCCGCGAAGTGGCGGCGTCCCCGCCGGGCCCCCCGCCATGACTGGCGAAGGGGAAATTGAATCCTTAGAAATGTCTTTCGCAAGTAGACAAAGTTTCTTTTGATATCAAAAATAGGTGTCCAAGAAGCATCAATACCACTATGGACAAGTAAAACCAGAGTTATGGCCCCTGAATTAGCAAAAAATCCAGTTTTTTCATCTTGTTTACACGATAAAGGCCACATTTTGTGCACATTGCACATATTGTATATGACCGTAAGATCTCGGACGAGTTCAATAATGGGCAAGATCGGCCCAGTAACACCAGAGTTATGTCCCCTGAATTAGCAAAAATGCATTTTTACATGTTAACACGATATTAAAGTGCTGTAAAGTGCTAAACAATGTATTGTCTTTTTGAAATGGTGTTTAGTTGTATTCCTTACAATGGTTAAAATATTTCGACGTAGATAATCTACATTATTTGTATACTTTCGACGTAGATACTCTGCAGTATATGTACACATTCGAAATAATATGTGATGCCATGTGCTTGTGAACTATGCTATATACTTAATTGTAAAACATCAAATTTAGTTTCTCTTCATAAGCCATACAAATGATGTTTGACCGAATGAAAAGGCAAACAACTCTGGCAAAAAAGTTGTTCTTTTGTGGTTTGACCAGTCCGGCAAGCATATGTGTTGGTGCCATTTTGTTTGCCAATATTAGACCCTAATGTTACCTGCGTTAACAAACGTTACTTTGTTTGTGTGCAAGTTGTGTAGGTCATATGGAAATATCGCGGATACAATGAAATTGAGAAAACGGTATTTTTTATTTTATTTGAGAGGTCGGATATATGTCCTCACTATTTTCTGTTATTGGTAGTTATTAATTAGAACAGTATATGATTACAAATATCTTACGTTTGAAACACTCGGGTACATGTATAATAGTAATAGATAGAGAGAAAAAAAGCCAAATTCATTTTCGATGGTTCATTTTCAAATTGCTACTAGATAACATTTTGAAAACATTTGTTTTAAGATACCCATATTACGATTTTACTGTAACGTAATTGAAGCTTATAAAAAAGAAACTCTATCCGCAGCATTTCTCAGTCGATTCTTAAAATTGCATTACCACTATCAATTCCTATTCCCCATACTGTGTTTTGTTTGGATACTATTAATATGGTAATTTAAAGTGACAAACAGACGTTTGTTGAATGAAACAAGAGCCAAAACAATACGTACGTGGTTGATAGAGATATTTTCAAGAATGAATTATTATGGCGTGTTCAATAATGCATTGTATGCCGATTTTGTTGCCATATTGTGTCGACCAAAACAGTGACTGTGATTTGTTTAATAAAAGGTAAAAAAAGAAACATAGTTGTCATATTGTATTGTCATTGTCATGGAAGAAGTACACGGCAATCTTGAAGTTTTTATCATCCATTAACTGTATTAATCCAGTATCATTTTGACTTTAATTAAAGGGACACACGGCAATCTTGATTTTTTAAAAACTCACGGCGTCCCGTTAGTTTTTCTCTTCACTTGCATTTGTTCAATCATTAATAGTAATTATTAGAATAGTTCAAAGCAAATTATTTTTACATATTACTAAATTTTTATAATAGTGCATCAATAATATGTTTACAAATTTGGTGAAATAGGAAAGAAAATTGAAATCTCAATTTTTTATTTAATCATATGCAAGCAGTTTTAAAGTCAAAATGACGCAGGATAACTAAATTTGGGAGCACATTTTAATGTTTGAATAAAACTCAAGATTGCCATGTGTCCCTTTAAACCTGCCTGAATATTATTAAATATAATGTTGAATTTTCTTTTTTTTCTCTTATTCTGCCATAGGTTTAAATATATTATCGGTCCAATATAGTAACTAGTTAGTTGTATTCAAAATTAATTTGCTTTACACTGTTCTGATAATTAATATTAATAACTGAACAAATGCAAGTAACGGAGACAAACTAACGTGACGCCGTGAGTTTTTAAAAAATGACAGTAACAGTCCGTGTTTCCGGGTACGTGTATCGACGAGATAGTTCCGAACTGACTCGTCAGTGTCCGTAACAGTCCGTGTTTCCGGGTACGTTTATCGAACAGATAGTTCCGAACTGACTCGTCAGTGTCCGTAACAGTACGTGTTTCCGGGTACGTGTATCGACGAGATAGTTCCGAACTGACTCGTCAGTGTCCGTAACAGTCCGTGTTTCTGGGTATCGACGAGATAGTTCCGAACTGACTCGTCAGTGTCCGTGTCAGTGTCCGTAACAGTCCGTGTTTCTGGGTACGTGTATCGACGAGATACGATCGGAACTCTTCGCCAATTTCCGTACTCGTTAAATGCGGATTCCCGAGTGACGGAATCCGATAAGGCAGTTCCGATTGCGACGAGATAGTTCCGAACTGACTCGTCCATGTCCGTAAAAGTCTGTGTTTCTGGGTACGTTTATCGACGAGATAGTTCCGAACTGACTCGTCAATGTCCGCAACAGTCCGTTTTTCCGGGTTCGTTTATCGAACAGATAGTTCCGAACTGACTCGTCAATGTCCGCAACAGTCCGTGTTTCCGGGTACGTTAATCGAACAGATAGTTCCGAACTGACTCGTCAATGTCCGCAACAGTCCGTGTTTCCGGGTACGTGTATCGACGAGATAGTTCCGAACTGACTCATCAATGTCCGTAACAGTCCGTGTTTCTGGGTACGTTTATCGAACAGATAGTTCCGAACTGACTCGTCAGTGTCCGTAACAGTCCGTGTTTCCGGGTACGTGTATCGACGAGATAGTTCCGAACTGAATCGTCAGTGTCCGTAACAGTCCGTGTTTCTGGGTATCGACGAGATAGTTCCGAACTGACTCGTCAGGGTCCGTGTCAGTATCCGTAACAGTCCGTGTTTCTGGGTACGTGTATAGACGAGATACGATCGGAACTCTTCGCCAATTTCCGTACTCGGTAAATGCGGATTCCCGAGTGACGGAATCCGATAAGGCAGTTCCGATTGCGACGAGATAGTTCCGAACTGACTCGTCAATGTCCGTAAAAGTCTGTGTTTCTGGGTACGTTTATCGACGAGATAGTTCCGAACTGACTCGTCAATGTCCGCAACAGTCCGTTTTTCCGGGTTCGTTTATCGAACAGATAGTTCCGAACTGACTCGTCAATGTCCGCAACAGTCCGTGTTTCCAGGTACGTGTATCGACGAGATAGTTCCGAACTGACTCGTCAATGTCCGCAACAGTCCGTGTTTCCGGGTACGTTTATCGAACAGATAGTTCCGAACTGACTCGTCAATGTCCGTAACAGTCCGTGTTTCCGGGTACGTTTATCGAACAGATAGTTCCGAACTGACTCGTCAATGTCCGTAACAGTCCGTGTTTCCGGGTACGTGTATCGACGAGATAGTTCCGAACTGACTCGTCAATGTCCGTAACAGTCCGTGTTTCCGGGTACGTGTATCGACGAGATAGTTCCGAACTGACTCGTCAATGTCCGTAACAGTCCGCTGTTTCCGGGTACGTTTATCGAACAGATAGTTCCGAACTGACTCGTCAATGTCCGTAACAGTCCGTTGTTTCCGGGTACGTTTATCGAACAGATAGTTCCGACAAAGTCAGTATGGATTACGGAAAATTAAGGTCAAGAAATAGAAAATAAATACATTTGATGAACGCAATTATTACTTAAGCACGAATTATTTTTACGGCCCAGATCATCATCATTAGACGTGTAATTTCGAAATATGTTTTATTCAATAATACAGCAATACTACATCAATAATACAGCAGACCAGTTGGTCCGTCAGTATACAGTATTACAATTTTTAAAAAAGAAGTCAATAACAATACTAAAGCTTAAAGGGACACACGGCAATTTTTTTTTTAAAACTCACGGTGTCCCGCTAGTTTTTCTACATAACGTGCATTTGTTCAATCATTAATATTAATTATAAGAATAGTATTAAGCAATTTGTATTGGCATATTATTAGTTTTTGATATTATTGCACCAATAATATATTAAAATTTATAGTATAATAAGACGAAATAGTGAATACTTAAAATTTGATTTATTTTAAATGTAACCGGGGTAAAAATAAAAACGATACTGGATATATAAATCGAGACACCCATTTCAAACACTTCAAGATTGCCGTCTGTCCCTTTAAATAATACTACAATTTGCTTAATATAGCACAGTAAATCACTTTCATTTATAATATTTCCAATATGCTATACAAACAGTTACCAAAGGCATATATTTAGTACAGCAACATAATAAATCACCACGTTTCTCAGACAAAAATACAATTTGATATATTCAAAATGTAGAGTACCTCTAGAGTACCAGTATGTAATGGTTATAATATAATTCGTTTCGGATTTTGGAAGCATCACAAACATAAGTAGTCAAATTCTTTACAGTAGTATGCTTTTCTGATGACAACAATTCTATAAATTTAGAATAATTAGTCTCTGCCAATAATACCGCTTGATAAATTTTGCTATTAGTTCTTTATGTAAAGTACATTCCAATATAAAATGGTATTCGTCTTCTAGGACATCAGATATAATACATTTGCGCTCATTAATAGGTATATTTACTGGCTTATGTCAACGACCCGCTTCAGTCAGCAACATGGGAGGATATTCTCAATATTGACAATGCAACTTCTAAATGTTCTTATTTGAACAGTTTCTAGATACGATATGAGAATACACAAACAAATGAATACACGCCGAGATAGTTTGTAATGTAGACTTGATTGTCATTTAATAAATTGCTCTTCACACCTCAATATCATGTTGTTTCTTTTCGATCGTAAATGAAACTATTTGGTCTAGGTAAAAATAAATTAATTCTGGTCAAAACAAATAGTTCTATGTGAGGGCATAACGAAGCGAGCGTATTCTTTCGCGACTGACCTTAAGCAACATGTATAGAATGCCAAACATCGATATATGATAAATTCTTTTTTTTAAAGTAATAACGTTCTTTAAATTATTATTACAATATATAATATATGATGTTAAATGACTGCGAACACGACGATTATTTTCACCAACTATTATCATTACTCTGTACCTCATCCAAGAATCTTTCTGTCTTGAACTGACATTCGCATGCCAACCTCAATGATAGATCACTAACCAAGGCCTGTCGTCCTCATTGATTGATCACCATCCGTGACCTGTCATGCTCCTTGATAGATCACCAACCAAGGCCCATCATCCTCATTGACAGATCACCATCCTTGGCCTGTCATCCACCTTGATAGATCACCAACCAAGGCATGTCGTCCTCATTGACAGATCATCATACAGGGCCAGTCATCCACCTTGATAGATCACCACCCATTGCCAGTCAATGTCATGGACAGATCACTATCCGTGGCCTGTCATCGACCTTAATAGATCACCAATCATAGATTGTCATCCTCATTGACAGATCACCATCCTTGGCTTGGCCTGTCACCCTCCTGTATAGATCACCACCCTATATCCTAGATCTACCACGTCCAAGGCCTGTCACAAAACTTGATATATCACCATCCTTGACCTGTCACCAACCTTGACAGATCAGTAACCAAAGCCTGTCATTCTCCTTGATAGATATCCAACCAAGGCGGCCTGTCATCCACATTGATAGATCAGTATCCAATTCCTGTCATCTTCATTGACAGATCACCATCCATGGCCTGTCATCGACCTTGATAGATCACCAAACAAGGCCTGTCATCCTCTTTAATAGATCACCAACCAAGGCCTGTCATCGTCTTTGACAGATCACCATCCATGACCTGTCATCGACCTTGATAGATAACCAACCAAGGCCTGTCATGGTCATTGACAGATCACCAACCTTGGCCTGTTATCCACCTTGATAGATCACCAACCAAGGCCTGTCATCCTCCTTAATAGATCACCAACCAAGGCCTGTCATCGTCATTGACAGATCATCATCCATGGCCTGTCATCGACCTTGATAGATCACCAACCAAGGCCTGTCATGGTCATTGACAGATGACCAACCTTGGCCTGTCATCCACCTTGATAGATCACCAACCAAGGCCTGTCATCCTCCTTAATAGATCACCAACCAATGCATGTCATCGTCACTGACAGATCACTATCCATGGCCTGTCATCGACCTTGATAGATCACCAACCAAGGCCTGTCATTATCATTGACAGATCACCAAACCTTGGCCTGTCATCCACCTTGATAGATCACCAACCAAGGCCTGTCATCCTCATTGACAGATCACCAACCGTGGCCTGGCATCCACCTTGATAGATCACCAACCATGGCCTGTCATCCACCTTGATAGATCACCAACAAAGGCCTGTCATCCTCATTTACAGATCACCAACCTTGGCCTGTCATCCACCTTGACAGATCAGTAACCATCAATGCATGTCATCTTCATTAACAGATCACCATCCCTGACATGTCATCCACCTAAATAGATCACCAACCACCGATTGTCATCCTCATCTACAGATCACCATCCTTGGCCTGTCACCCACTTTGATATATCACCATCATTGACCTGTCTTCAACCTTGACATATCAATAACCAACGTCATCCTCATCCAAACAAGGCCTGTCATCCCCATTGACAGATCACCATCCGTGGCCAGTCATCGTCGTTGACAGATCACCATCCATGGCCTGACATCCAACTAAATAGATCACCAAACACGGCATGTCATCCTCATTGACAGATCACCAACCTTGGCCTGTCATCTACCTTGATAGATCACCAACCAAGGCCTGTCATCCTCATTGACAGATCATTAACATTGACCTGTCATCCACCTTGATAGATCAGCAACCAAGGCCTGCCATCCTCGTCGAAATATCACAAACCAAGGCCTGTTATCTTCGTTGGTAGATCACCAACCAACGCCTGTCATCATCGTTGCCACATCACCAACTAAGGCGTGTCATCCTCAATGACAGATCACCAACTTTGGCATGTCGTCCTCCTTGACAAATTAACAACCAATTCATGTCATCCTCGTAGATAGATCACCATCATTGGCATACCATCCTCCTTGCTATATCACTATTCAAGGCCTCTCGTGCACCTAAATAGATCCCCAATCTCGTCATGTCATCCTCATTGTCAGACCACCATCCTTGGCCTTAGACCAGCAACCAATGCCTGTCATTCACGTTGAATTATCACCAACCAAGGCCTATCATCCTCGTTGACAGATCACCAACCAAGGCCTGTCATCCTCGTTGATAGATCACCAACCAAGGCCTGTCATCTTCGTTGATATCTCGACAACGAATGCCTGTCATCCTCGTTGATAGATCACCAACCAAGGCCTGTCATCCTCGTTGACAGATCACCAACCAAGGCCTGTCATCCTTGTTAACAGATTACCAATCAATGCCTGTAATCTTCGTTGATAGATCACCAACCAATGCATGTCATCCTCGTTGATAGATCACCAACCAAGGCCTGTCATCTTCGTTGATAGATCGCCAACGAATGCCTGTCATCTTCGTTGATAGATCGCCAACGAATGCCTGTCATCCTCATTGATAGATCGCCAACCAAGGCCTGTCATCGTCGTTGATAGATCACCAACTAAGGCCTGTCATCCTCATTGATAGATCACCAACCAAGGCCTGTCATCCTCATTGATAGATCGCCAACCAAGGCCTGTCATCGTCGTTGATAGATCACCAACTAAGGCCTGTCATCCTCATTGATAGATCTCCAACCAAGGCCTATCATCCTCATTGATAGATCGCCAACCAAGGCCTGTCATCGTCGTTGATAGATCACCAACTAAGGCCTGTCATCGTCGTTGATAGATCACCAACTAAGGCCTGTCATCCTCGTTGATAGATCGCCAACCAAGGCCTGTCATCGTCGTTGATAGATCACCAACCAAGGCCTGTCATCGTCGTTGATAGATCACCAACTAAGGCCTGTCATCCTCGTTGATAGATCACCAACCAAGGCCTGTCATCGTCGTTGATAGATCACCAACTAAGGCCTGTCATCCTCGTTGATAGATCACCAACCAAGGCCTGTCATCGTCGTTGATAGATCACCAACTAAGGCCTGTCATCCTCGTTGATAGATCACCAACCAAGGCCTGTCATCCTCATTGATAGATCTCCAACCAAGGCCTGTCATCCTCACTGACAGATCACCAACCAATGCATGTCATCTTCGTTGACAGATCACCAAACAAAGCTTGTCATCCTCACTGACAGACCCCCAACCAAGGCCTGTTATCCTCATTGATAGATCACCAACCAAGGCCTGTTATCCTCACTGACAGATCACCAACCAAGGCCAAGGCATATCATCTTCACTGACAGATCACCAACCAAGGCCTGTCATCCTCATTCATAGATCACCAACCAAGGCCTGTCATCCTCACTGACAGATCACCAACCAAGGCCTGTCATCCTCATTGATAGATCGCCAACCAAGGCCTGTCATCCTCACTGACAGATCACCAACCAAGGCCTGTCACCAAAAAAAGCTTGTCATCCTCACTGACAGATCACCAACCAAGGCCTGTTATCCTCATTGATAGATCACCAACCAAGGCCTGTCATCCTCACTGACAGATCACCAACCAAGGCCTGTCATCCTCACTGACAGATCACCAACCAAGGCCTGTTATTCTCATTGATAGATCACCAACCAAGGCCTGTCCCACAGGCCTGTCTGTCACAGTTTACAACCTATCGGGCATCCGTGTCACATAGACACAGTTCTAGTTTTCCTGTAAAAGTGCACCTCTAAACATCAAGGGAGAATTATGGTTATCAAAGTTTAACAAACTTTGTCAAAAAAAGTTTTTTTTGAACACTTTGTTTAGGATGGAGGAGGAAGTTGATGGTAGCACAATCTGCGACAACGAAACAGTTGTCAGACTTAATCTGATAATTCTTTGATATTTGTCTATTACTGCACAAAATCTATTCGTCTATAATCGTAACAGAACCGACATGTTGTCATATAAATATGTTCTCTCGCAGGCGTTCCTGGACAAGTATAAGGGCAGATAAATCGGATTCCATTACGGTAGTTATTGCCCTTTATATTTTAGTGTCCAGTCTTTTAAAAAGTGTCACCTACTCCTCCGAAATTATAAGAGCATTTTTATTTATTTTATTTTATTAATCGTTACAAACTATTACATATACAAAACAATACATTATACAGTATAATATAGGCAATATTAAATAAACAAATGAATACCAAGTCTAATGAGGCTTATTAGTCACTATAGAAATATCAAAAGCATTATTGATTAACAGGTATAACAAAAGTAAACATGAAACACACAAAAAAGATAGATTAATTAACATAACATAACTAAATGTGTAACTACTTACTGTTCTTCAAAATACAAAACTTAACTAACAATACATTTTGCATATAACAGCCTATTAAGTAAACAAACATTAATATTGTTTATCGACAAATACATATTTAACTAAATAGTAAATATAGTACAAATTAAGTTATACGATGTTTTAAGGCATTTATAATAAACTGTCCCGTTTTTAATAGAATCCTTCCACTTATTAAAAGCACTTTACTTTTTTTCTGCCTCGGTAGCTGTGTCTGAACACAGTTTATTTAATTTATGCAATAGTTCAATTCGGGAGGCACTGTGCCTCATGCAGTAAAATAGAAAGTGATTTACGGTTTCTACAGAGTTAACCTGACCAAAGTCGGTGTGTAAGATCACTACCATGTGCAGATGTGACATATGACCCGGATTTTTCTTTCCTTGGTATCTTAATTTCAGTCAAAGTTATGGATTCATAAACAGTGCAATTAATGTATATATACTACATACTTTCTTTATTGCTTGTTTCTTCTCTTGTTTCTGCTAAATCTGTGCTAGTGTCGCTAATCTTTACATTTGTTAAGTTTTGTTAATTTCGTGTTCACAACCTATGTTTTTAAAGTTAGATTTATTTTTTAAGCATTTGGTATATTCCGATGAAATTTTGTGTGAACATCAAACAACGATGTTATTAACCCTTTTGCTGCCACAGTCGAAAACATCTTTTTTATGACTAGTGTAGACTCAGATCAACAGGCACACTATGCGCAGGCTGATCAGGGTTTACATTGTTTGCCACTCAGTAAGAATATTTTCCATAACACTTTATCTAGTTCAATCATTATACCATAGACATCAGTTGTTTTTCCTTTATTAATCGAATCCATTGCTTTCTGCACCTCTTCTAATGAGGCAGGGTCGATTTCCTGTCCCTTAACTAATTCTTTTATTTGATTAATTTCATATTGCACTAATTTATCAAAATTGTCATCATATTCACTGTCTTCTGTGATTTTAGCCAGATTTTGGAAGTGTTGTTTAAACTCATCTAAAATATCATCCTCTCCTGCATAGCACTGATCACCACATGTAAGTATTGCCATTACGTCGCTTTTTTTATGAGTTTAGCCTATAGGAAAGTTTAGTGTCGTAATGTTTTGCGTTAATAATTTCTTCTTTATCCATTCTCTCTTTTGTGGCCGTTTCTATCCTTATTTTACTTCTAAAAATTCCTTTTTACACTGTTTTTTGTAATATGACAGCTGGATGGTTAAAGTTATTCGGTTTCCCTGCTTTATACCATTCAGCATTTACCAACCGTAATTCCTTTAGAGCTATAGCTATTTCACTGGTCCAGACGTTAAGCTTAGGTTTAACTGTATATTACATATTTGTCTGTGATTTGTATAGGAAATACTGGGAATAGAAAAGCTATATCTACTCGTTTGCTCTACTGGGAAATCTCCCAGTGGGAGATATTTCCCAGTACGGAACATTGCTCGGCCTTTTCCGTCAGTGGCGGAAATGCCAAATGACGTTCCGATTGATTTACGGACGTCGCCGTCAGATTCCGCCACTAGGAAATAACGATTACGGAAATTAACGAAGAGTTCCGGTTCCACTTGTTTTGTTTGTATGACGTAACGTCGTCTTGGATCACGTAACGTCGTCTTGGCTTTCTCGTGCAAACTGGTGTAAAAAGGCATGAATCATTAGAAATATTAATAAAATATCATTTTAAATTATGTAATATCAGGCCCGTAGCCAGGTTTTTGAAAAGGGGCGCGGCGAATTGAGCCACGAAGAGGCGATGGGGGTAGGTGCGAGAGGTGGTTAGGGGGTCAACCCCCTAGAAAATTTGAAACTGAAACGGTAAATCATGCATTCTGGTGACTTTTTTATCTATATTTAGGGACAGAAGCTTTAGAGCATTTTTTATATGAAATTTCTCTTTTATTGGCCTTACCTCAATACATGAGAAGTGGCGATGGGGGTAGGTGCGGGAGGGGTGTCCCCCTCCTGCAGGTGGGGGGTAAGGGGGTCCTCCCCCTATAAAATTTTGAAATTGAAACGGTAAATCATGCATTCTGGTGACTTTTATATCTATATTTAGGGACAGAAGCTAGAGAGCATTTTTTGTATGAAATCTCACTTTTATTGGCCTTACCTCAATACATGCAGGTTAGCGGGTCCTCCCCCTAGAAATTTTTGAAATTGAAACGGTAAATCATGCATTCTGGTGACTTTTATATCTATATTTAGGGACAGAAGCTATAGAGCATTTTTTGTCCAAAAAAGTTTAACTGTATTAAAACGAGTATAGCTGTTCGTGCCACAGATACCGGTTTAAAAAAAAAAAAAAAAAAAGTCTTATATTATATTACATGAGTATGTAATATAATATAAGACTTTTTTTTTTTTTTTTTTTTAAACCGGTATCTGTGGGTTGTTGCAGTGGAGATTTTCTGGTCTCAATAGGTTCATCTTGGCAAGTTAAGTCTAGTAGCTATAGGTCCATCTTGACGAGCTGAATCTATAGTTATGTGCCTGTATTGTTTTCATATTGAGGCTTAGTTTGTTTTTTAACACTATTCTGTTTACTCGATATTTCAAGATTGTTTATTTGATCGTCTAATTGCCTTAGTAAATATTTTGTAACTTTATCATGTACTGCTTGTAATAATTTTGAGTTCTCTGTACTAGATGTCGTGTTTATATGTTCAGAATCAGTGTTAACTGTTTCCATTGAGGTGATCTTCCTCTTTAAAGGGTGAATTGTTGACTCATACTGATCTTTTCTGCTTCTAATTTCTTTATGTATGATTGCAATCTAACTCTTTCTTTATTTGTTTCTTGGTATGTCTTTTCACTAAATTTCAGTTCATCTTCCCATTTCTTCAATTTTTGCTCTTTTTGCCTCATTTCACTTAATTTCAATTTATGAACATCATTTTCCTTACTGTCCACAGTGTCTTGTTTATCTTTCTGTGTATTCATTTTGTCGACTGTCGGCTGAGAGTTTGTAATAGTTACAATTGATACTTCTGTGTTGTTATCGAGTTCATGTTCTATATGTGTTGGCTGTTGATGATTTGAATTAAGTTGCTCACTATTACCATGACAACTATAGCATATTGCTGTGTTCTCAGTTTGTAAAATACATTATGTGTGAAATACATAATTGCAGAGTTATTAAGCCCTCTTCGACAAATTGCCTGTCGTTTTATAACAAGTTTGACATATATTATCTATTGTCTCTTCATCTAATATGGTTTTAGCTATTCTTCTGTGCTGTACTATTGATCTTGGAATAAGAATAATGTTTGTATTGGACACATATTTGTCCTTGTCACATATATTGCATGTATACGATAAAGTTTTGGTATTTCCTATAGTCTTGATTTCATCTATGGTTAATTTCTCACAATTATAATAAACCCAATGCGTTCCAGATTGCAAAATACCACTTTTGTTCTGCCTGCAAGTTTTCTTACATTTAACACAGGATATGTCCTGTTCCGTTTTTGTTTGCGGCCCTGTAATTTGTTTAGATTTGCCATTAGTATGTTGGGTACTGTTTACGTACGTCGAGAGTAGAACGTTCAACTGCTCAATGAGAATTTAATCTAGTTTCTTTATATCAACAGATTTTCCGTTGTATTTTGCATTTAAGATGCTTTCAAATTGGTGTATGTTGATCAAGTCTTCTTCAATAAAGTGACTGGTATTGTTACCATTAGCAAGAAACTTTGTTGTTGCATACATATTTAATGTGTATGCTCTGCCATCTGTAGAAGTGACACGAATAGTTATTTGAACTATATTTTGACCTGAAGTGTCTGCAGTTTTTGTATTTTGCGCTGACCCATTAACTTCTGGGTAGTTATCATAATATTGTGTAGTGGCTTCCTTTAGTAGCTCAAAGGTTGCTGCATCTGCTATGCCTATCACACCACTCCTGTATATGCATATGTGAGGTTTCTTACTCGTTGATCTGATAGTAGTTTTTTTTCAAGTGCTTAAATTTCAATATTGAGTGTATATTCTGAACTGATACCTTTTTGCAGGCACCTTTTCTACGTATGTCTGTAGTTCATCTCCACTTGCTGGTCGTTTTCTTGCCATGGCTGCTGGAAGAAGTGTTTCAGGTCAGGACGAAAACGATTGTGGCACATGGAATACTAATTGCTGCATTTTCTAGGACAATGTTAAGAAGCATTCATGATAATGGCTAAAAGCTGATATGCGCCGAAGTTTGCAGACTAAAATACTATAAAAGCATTGTTAAAATCATAAAGTTCAACTTTTTTAAGAAAATGTGTCATGGCGGCCACGCCGCTTGGCTTCAAGGTTTTGTGTCCTTACTTGTTCTTGTAATTCTGAGGCAGCAAGTATAGTAGAAGACGTTAAAACACTATATGGTATATTAAAATAATAGACACAGATTTCAAAAAAACCCAGTTTAAACCATTCACACGTATTTAAAATATTAAATAATTAAAGATTTCTTCTTTGTAAGCGTGTCTTTATTTGTAACTTCATGTTCACCAGCTCATCCCTCAGGGGCCTAGGAATCTTTATGTGAGGAAGCTATCCAGCTGGCTTGCGGAACGTCGGTGGTTCTACCCAGGTGCCCGCCCGTGCACGAAAATTGCCTGGGGTCTTCCTCCACCAATGGAAGCTGGAAAGTCGCCATATGACCTTAGCTGTTTGTGCGACTATAAAATCCAATTCAATCAATGTTCACCAGCTCATGTCGAAATCGGGTATTTAAGCGAGCAAATATAGCGCTGGAAATCATTTATTGTATATACATCGACCAGTGCACATCGTACCTATCGTACCTATACACAGGTAGGTATTTTTTACGGAAAGAAAAGTTAGCCTCTTTCGGGGCTCGAACACACGACCTTTTGATTTCAAGTCCGGTGCTCTATCCACTGAACTATAACGCTACCTGAGAAAAAAGTATACTAACTACTATCTATTATGAGGCAAAATAACTTAATATATTTGAACGCAACAAGAGGGATCAATAAATATGTAGTCCATCTTGTCGCACGTGTAAATTAACATTGCCTGTTGTAATACTGTATGTTATCAATATGAAACTAATGCTTCACCTAAAAACAACCAGATCTCGACTTGTTATTTATCGCTTGATGAGTTTGTATGTGCGCGCTTGTTATTACGTCATGCCTATTTAGTGTTAAACATGATACAACATATCAATAAGTAGCCGTGGTCTAGTGGTTTAGTGTACACAACTTACAAGTGCAAGGCTGTGGTTCAAATCCCGTTCCGGGCTACTTTTCTTTTTGTCCCATATATTCTGAAGCCGTGTATTTATCGATGTTACCTGTACGGAGCTAAATAAAAATGTGAAATTTTATGTATGGTAAGTTTTTCGTTACCCTCGCCCTATGGCACTAGGCCTTTTGGCGAGCTTTTCAAAAGAAGATTATGCAGTTCTAAAGTAAACTTCTTTGGACAAGGGATGTGGCATTTACTACTGGACCGGACTCCACTGCATAATCTTCTTTTGAAACGCTCGCCAAAAGGCCTAGTTGCCAACGGCGAGGATAACTAAAAACTTGTACTACTCCAGCTGTTCCGCACTGTTGGTAATGGCTCCTCCGATACACCCATTGATATAAATGAACTTATATCAGAGAGTATCCCGCAGGGTTAATCCAACGTCTGTATCCATGGTGGGTTATGGTGAGTCGTCATCGTCTTCCATCATAGTCTGCCACTTGTCATCATATGCGGGGACTCGCAGTGACCAGGGTCATCTCGTTGGTACAACGTCATTTTTCAGTAGAAGTTTCCAATCGTCCATCTTTAGGGCCACGTTAAAAACAGGCTAAACATATATTTACAGCATATGAGGTATTTTCAAACCTCCAAGTGGTTTCCACACTGTGATAACACAGTATGGTGTGTGAACGATTCCAGACAGCGGCACGCCTTGCGGAGTCACCTTGTCCCAGACGGCCGCAAGACGTCCTGCCTGTTCGATGGTCTGAACTGGAGTGAAATTTTAGTGTGTGTGTGTGTGTGTATTCTAAGGTTTATAGTGACATTTTACGCATCGATTTCTGCTTATATACCGACTTTTGGGGTGTTCGTCCATTGGAAACTACTTCACACGTGACCCATTCATATTCATGAGTTTTTACCAGTTAAAATAGGGACTGTGTAGCTTTAAACAGTATGTGCCCATAATCTGTATATCCTGTATGTCCCCATACCCTCTATAATCCTTACATATTATGTCCCCATACCCTCTATAATCATTATATAGTATGTCCCCATAATCTATATATCCTTAAATAGTATGTCCCATACCCTCTAATTACTGTTCCATTTATGACTTGTAATACACAAGTCCGTGATATATGGTCAACCTCCCGTTGCGTCGATAATTACTGTTACGCAATTAACTGTGGTGTCCGATTAGGCAGTTAATCACCATTACGTAACAACACTGATTTTCATAAAGCACACAATTATATTTGGTCGTATTTAAGGGTATGTCGTAAAGATAATAGGTCTGTATCCATATTGCATTGATACAATATTATTATGCATGCAACTATGTTTAAATATGTTTGTGAGACGATGCAACTTTTAATTGATAATGTATACAAACACTTATACAACTTGTTAGTTTAAGTTCTACTCTGCGAATATAATATATTTGTATATTATGTCAGTACGTCTACTGAGACTAGATAGCACGTATATTACCTATTTTAGCTGATTTAACATCGTAATATTACTGAGCAAGTGAGCCCTCCCCCCCCCACCCCACCCCCCCCCCCCCCCCCCCCCCCCCACCCACCATCCACCTCAACGCCCCCCCACCTACCCCATCGGGCGCGCGCACACACACGCGCGCGCATATGTAGAAACGAAAGCATAAGTATTTCCCCCATCCTTCGTGCCACGTTATATGTGGGTAAATATTTCTTGTTTTAGAAGTTACATTATACACATATACTTTCGTGCCACGTTATATGTGTATAGTGGTAGATATGGGCAAGGCTTTGTGCAGATTTGTGTAGATTTGGGTAAATATTTATTGTTTCAGAATTTACACGATACGCATATACTTTCGTGCCACGTCATATTTATATGTGACGTGTATAGTGGTGGATCTGGACAAGGATTTGGGTAGATTTAGGTAGATTTGGGTAAATATTTCTTGTTTCAGAAGTTACACTGTACAAATATACTTCCGTGCCACGTTATATGTGTATATAGGTAGATTTGGGCAAGGATTTTGTGTAGATTTGGGTAGATTTGTGCAAGGATTTGGGTAGATTTGGGTAAGGATTTGGGTAGATTTGGATGGATTTGGATAGATTTGGGTATTTCGTGCCACCGCTCATGACGCAACATCCGTTGTAAACAAGAGTAAAAATTTACTCCGCAGAATATTTTAAAGTAAGTATTAAACACTTCAGTTGCAACCATTTCTTAATATTTGACTTATAATATGATAAGGTACTGTACAGAAGTTATAACAAAAGGTCTGTGGTCACTTTCAACAAGATGAGCGCATGAAAAATTAAGGTATTTTAACAGATGTCAGATGCCAATTCCTTGTAAATCACAATGAGGGATGTGTGAGTAAAACGTTTCTAAGTATTTCTTCACAAGTCTTGCAATATGAACTCTTTATATAACAATCTAGGTAGTAGAGACACAAAATAGTGGAATATTTGCAAGATAACATGTTTACTCGCCGGAGACCACTTTCCGTCACTTATGTCATGTATGTAAACATAAACTAATTTTTCAGACAAATCTATGTATCCTGACAATTTTTACTCTATTTTTTATTAGGTTACCTCTTCCTGGAAATTTGGTACCGAAGAATTTTTTTTATATAAATTATCGAAGTGGCATGTGACCTTTTTATAAATAGACTAAAACTGAGAAATCTTTTTGTTTACAAGCCCAGTTTCCGTCATGTATTTTATCGAATGATAGATTCAACTAGGTCAAGATACAGTAAACTTTTATGTATTAGAAACTTGTTTGCAAGTCTATTCAACAATTTCATTGTAAAAATGGTATGTTTGCATTGTTCCATCAGTCACATCGATCGTTATAACAATGCGCCTCACAGGTAAAGTCAATGTAAAATGTTCAGCGACGACAATTTACAGTAACTCTGTGTGAATCAAACAGAAACAGGTTGTACGAGTTGCTTCTCTTTGGTTAAACTATATAATCACGGTCTATTTTAACTGCGTCCACTGAAGAGTGATAAAAATATGACGTCACTGTACAGTGCTCAAGAAATAGGATAGCCCGACGCTCCTCGAAATCCATTCCGGGCCTGTCTCATTTTGCAGACAAGGAGCCCGTCGGGCCTGTCTAAAAAAAAAAAAAAAAAAAAAAAATCCCCAAAAATATCAGTTTTACTGGCTCTCAAGCTCAAGTTCCTCAAGACAAAATACTCCCATGTGTATTGTGAACTGTGAAAGCACTTGCAATAAAGTAATTAAAATGTGTTATACACACATTGAAACAATAAGAAGTTTTAATATTTTGCCTGGCTTCGTCAGTTCGTGTCGGCAGTTTGTCACAACTTTGAGGTCGACAATTGTTGACATTATTCCGCTATTAGGGTTGTGTTTTCTTTTCTTTGTGATAAGAAATACCGTTTTTGTCATTAAAAACACACTAATGCATGAAAAAAAATCGTTATTGATGGTATTTCGATTGAATGTTTGTGAAATGTTCTGGCCGTAAAAGTGCGGTGTCTTAGTAGTTCGGATGGTACATAATTTCGGATATATATTATTATTATTTTTTTTTTTTTTTTTTTTTTTACATAATCAAATAAGAAAAACTGTCCTTTACAAATACATGTTGGTGGAAAGAAAAATATATATACTGTATATGTATAAATATAGATATAAAGTATATTTCTATTCATTATTTAAGGTGTAAGGAGTTCCTGGAATCCTACTTTTAAATGAATTCTAGTCTAGGCTCCTAGTTCTTTTCTTGGAGAAAGTGGTGACAAAAAGAAAAATTATAGCCAGAGGAGGCTCTGATAGTCTCATAAAACCTGATTAAAAATTTGGCTCCAAGTTTAGCTCCAGTTTCACCAAGTCGGCTCTGATTATTATCGTTTGGCAAAAGTGCTAGTACCCTCCTTTGCGTTAGTTATAAATTATTATGTAATATTCTATTCTAACATATTTTAAACGAAATGGTAAATAAGTCCGCTGACGAGGGAGCATAAAGTGGTAGCAAAAAGAAAAATATAGTTAGAGGAGGTTCTGAGCTTGATTAATACATACGTAACAAAATTAATGTGTGCTATAAAAGTGAATAAAGACACATTTCCAATAAGAAAAAAATATTGGACCTTTCCATTTTAAATCAGGGCCTGTCCATTTCAAATCAGGGCCTGTCCATTTCAAATCGGGGCCTGTCCATTTTCAGAAGCAACAAGCCCTGGGCCTGTCTCTTAAAATAATTTTCTTTGAGCACTGCTGTAGTGTTACTTTTTTAATAGTTTATTATGCGGCAGTATGCATGCGCATCCTCAAGGAAGTAAACACATTTTTCGGAGAAATCCCTTTCATTTTTTTACCGCTTATTTATTTTTTGGTTGTTTTTTCTGTTTCCAATCTTCAGTTATAAAAGTCTGACAATAAGTGACATCGCGTAAGTAATTTCCAGTGTAAAAACGTTTTTTAAATGAGAATGACGGAAACTGGGCTTGGACGGAAACTGGCCTCAAACGAGTAAACAATCTTTGTTTCAATCACTTTTCCATTACACAACACCAATTATAAACAGTCCAGTTGTCCTTTGTTGTCAACACACTAATCCTTTTCAAAATGTACATTGACCATTCACTGGACAATGGACTTTGTGTACTTGTATTGGTATATTCATAACAAAGAAATATTGTGAAAGATAAAAAGTGATTTTATAAACAGTATATATGGGTGTGTGTGTGTATTTCTAAGGATTATAGTCCGTCCACCTATGACAGGCGTCCTACCTGAAGATTACTTTTCTGGACTTTTATCTGTGTGTGTTTGTGGGTGATGTGATGATATGTCTACTTGAAGCAGCAAACTCAATGGTTTCTTTATAGTGCTGCCACATTGGAATACCACGCCGTAGTAGACATGATACGCCCCAATGGATTTATTTACTATATCTTATCCCTACTACCTAGATTGGTATGTAAATATTTTATTTTCCAAGTTTAGTGTAAAAATACTCAGATATGTGTTAGTTCCAGGATTTGGCAAAATCCCTGTATAATTTAGTGTGATTTCCAAAGAATATACATGAACCTTAAATCCCAACTACATCTAACAGCTGTCAAACTTACTCAAAGGTCATGAACTTGATGAAGGTACTGGCTGTGGTGTTGTTTCTAACTGATTTTACGTCCCTCTGCCTGCCGACCCAATAGGACATCCTAAAGGGAAAGACACAGCAGAGTATAGATGGTGTTGATGAGTGTGTTGGTTGATCTCGTGCTGCTCTGAAGTCAATTCTGACAGTTGTTTGTTGATGTTTGTCGCTGACGCTCTATGTTAATTTTCCTGCAGCGGTGAGGTGCTGGACCAGGTCTTCATTCGCTAATGGTGATACTGTACCATAGATGCCAAATTTTCCAGCATCACATCAGGGAGACTGGACTTCCAAGTCAGGGAGATTTACGTTACAACGCCATGGAACCATCGCATTTTTTCAAATAATGAATACAATTGCTAATTTTATTTTGTATTTCATAGTCTATTTAATATATACTATAGATGAAAACAAATAACAGTACCGGTATATGCATTATGCCATAATAAATTAATTGCTAGATTATCATCCCCGTCCGCCCCCATTTTTTTTATGCCCGGCTTTTACACCGATTTTCACTGTTTTGAGAGCCGCGTTTTAAACCTGTCCTCTGAAACCCGGAAACGTAATAACCGATGTTGAGGTACACAATTTCTTCACAAAACGACGTAAAATTGGCAAATTATATGGGGAAAAACTGGTGTCTGTTATCATTAAAATGTATTGCAATTATGAAAGACTGGTTTAGTTGTAATATTGTGGAGGATAAAACATTTTTAATGGACATTTTTTTTACCGAATGCATCGATCAAAAAGTGCCGATTTCGGCAAAATCCTTCTCAGTATAACCGGCCATATTTCAATAAATGTCGTCGTGTGCCGCATGTCGCTAGATGCAATTTCATTGGTTGGTTGCACGATCATAACCCCGTCCTGATCAATTATACACGTGTCAGCTGTTTGACATGGGCTAATCACATGCTGTGTATTGCAAATTACCGCAAATTACAGGCAATTAACCGATTTCCGGGAGGTTTTGAACGGCTTCCGTGTGATCGGTAAATCAAAGGCAAATCGGTTAGTCTACCGGAGAATGCGGGAAATTTGGCATTTATGCTGTACATACGCGACATGGTGGTGACGATCCCTTTTAGGTCCACACTGCTATGGTGGACCACTATGCTCATGTACATGTACCAGCTGCTGTCCGGACATCTTCCCTTTCCCGCATCGAATACGCTGTGTCTCTGGGTCATCTCGGTGTTCAGCATAGCTAGCAGCTGGAACATGCTCTGACGGGCCAACATCGGTAATTAGTTACACAGCACCCGAACCTCATCACGCGAATAAAGTGGGTCATTTGCTGCGCACGCTGTCTCCGTGGCTTGCACACCCCGATGTCCAAGAGAATGGTATTGGCTGTGTACCAGATATCTTCATATTTAAGTAGGTTGTTTAAAGAAACTAACCCGCCAAATAACGGCAAAATCATTTATCAAAACTCAACGATTTTTTCACTTTTTTAGAATGGTATTGGTACTCATTCAATTGGGAAAAATTTCATTGTTTTGCCGAGGGTCCTTATATATATGGCCTTGAAACACTAAAGTAAATTTAGCTGTATTGCCTACTATGGTTGTCTCTACCTGTAACTATCGAATTTTGGCCTATCGAGAGTAATTAATGTGTGTCGGTTATACACAACCGTGGTGTTACATTTTAATTAATATTTTGAATTCTATTTCACAGATTTTCAAAAGTCATATACCAGTAGAAAGTGTACAAAATTTCCTTTTCAGACAATTAATTTTCTTTATTGTTATTCGGTGATAAAGAATCTATTTTGCTGGTTTAGAAACAAACTCACTTTCTTTTTTAGGTGACCGTCATTTTGTTTTTGTTTTAATTTTCCTGATTTTACCAATTTTCACCAACAGTTATCACACCTTTATGGTAACAATATCTCATAATGTTTTATGTCTTTCAATTCCTTGGCCTTTCAACTTTCCATAAAGATTACATCTAGCGAGTCATGTTTAGAAATGTTGAAGATTAAATCAGAAATTCTGAAAATTCTGGGGTCCCACAAGAACATTAGATCTTGTTTGTTGTCGTCAAAATGACCGCCATGATAACCCAAAGTTTACACCGAGTTATATATATATAACTTTCTTGGGTTGGCCTCTGTCATGTTTATGTTTTTGGATCACATCATGTCAGTAGAGCGTCTACAGGCCCACTTGGGCCCCTTGATTTTAGATCAACTATTCAAAGAATAGGAGAGCTTATGTAATCACCCCGGGGTCGGCGTTGGCGTCCCACATCAAGGTTTGCGTGTAAGCTGTGTTTACAAGTCTATATCTCTTACATTTCTTATCCTAGCACAACCAGATTTGGCCATGGGCTTCCTTATAGCATTATCTTAAGGGCTGCATAAGCAATTTTTGTTCCTGTAACCCATGGGCTCCCATTGAACCCAAATTATGATAGTCCATAAAATGTGTCCCATTTCACATCAAATTTTGCGTATAAGCTGTGTTTACAAGTCTATATCTCTTACAATTCTTACCCTAGCACAACCAAATTTGGCTATTAGCTTCCTTATAGCATTATCTTAAGGGCTGCTTAAGGGTTGGATAAGTAATTTTGTCTTCTGCAAATTCTGGGCTCCCATGGAACCCAAATTGTGATGGCCCATAAAATGTGCCATAAAGGCAGATCTAGGTTTGCATGTAAGCATGTATATATCTATAATTTTGGTTTGGGATTTCTTATAGCATTATGCATCTTATTCATACTTCACCCATATTGGGGCATGGGCTCCTTCCTCCTCCCCCCTCCCACCCCTCCACCACCCCCTCCCACCCCACTCCACACTTTTTTTCTTTTTTTTTTACATATTCAGTCAGAGCTCTAACCTTAAACAGTTACAAGTTATTAAAACGTCAAATTAGTATCTCTCTTTGGTTTAGAGTAGGAGTTACTTTGGCGTTGGATTTTCATCGATGCTCATAGAATTTTATTGCATGGTTGTAAAGTTGAATAATCACTCTGCATGGAGAAAATTGTCATATATGTAGGAAAATTCCTGTACAGAAGATAGAATGTCTCTAAACTGGAGTGATTTTGTGGTAGTAACTGATTCTGGTTACTATACAAGTTTTAGGTCCTTTTTTAAATAACAGTCACAGGTTATGAAAAACGTAACTGTTTAAGGTCAGAGCTCTGACTGATATTTCTGTGTTGTTTTAGTCAATTCTTACACATATATTTTTCTTTTACATATTTCTGTGTTGTTTAAGTCAATTCTTACACATATATGTTGCCCCCTCCCCCACCACCCTGCCTCTCACCAACCTTTGTTGCTTTTGTCAATTCTTAAACATGTTGCCCCCTTCCCCCCTGCCTCCCCTCCCCCGCCACTCCCAACCCCCCTGCCCCCACCACACACTCAAGAATGTTTTTTTTAAACATATTTCTGTGTTTTTTGGTCAATTCTTACACATGTTGTGTTCCAAATAACAGGATGTTGGACAGTTCATGATTGATGGAATAATTCTGTTGTTTTATTGCAAATTTTATTGCAAATAAATACCCCAAAGTCAAACGAGTCATACCGAATATGCAGGGCGCTCGCGGTATGTCGTGTACTTCGTTTAAAGAATAACAAGTTACACGTAGCAGGGGCACAAATTAGCACTCGCCCAGTCACCCATGGCGAGTAATTGTCTGGGCGATCAGAATTTTATTTTCACGCGCCCATGTGGCGACCAAAAATATTCCATCCAAAAAAAGTAAAAAGTGTAATCATTGAACACAAACATTTAAGTTCGAGGATCTTACCCCGCTGATTTTGCTTTGGTCCCGTGAACTAGGTACTTTTGGCCGAAATAAATAGACAAACCCTTAACAAAATAATAACGGAACAAACGTTTGTTTTTAGCTCGACTGATCAGAGATCAGCAGAGCTTATGCCGTGGCGTGGCGTCCGTCTGTCCATCCGTCCGTCTGTCCGTAAACTTTTATTTGTAGCGACTACTCCTCTGAAACTATTGGATGGATATTCATGAAACTTTACAGAAATGTTGCCCATAAAGTCTAGTTGATCCTAGCAAAAATTCATGTTGATGTGAAATGCAAGATGGCCGCCAAAGCTAAAAATAGAGTTTTAAAATACAAGTTTGTAGCGACTACTTCTTGAAAACTATAAGTGATATTGATGGGACTTTTTCTAAAATGATCAGCATGACATGATGTTGGTCCTTGTCAAAAATCGTTTTGATTCAACGTTAAACATGGCTGCCAGCGGCCATCTTTGTTTACATAGAGTTATATAATGAAAACTTGTAGCGACTACTCCTCTGAAACTACTTGACGTATTTTCATGAAACTTCACAGGAATGTTGCTATTGATGTCTTATTGATCCTAGCAAAATTTAAGGTCGGCTGGAAATTCAAGATGGCCGCCCTGGCTTAAAATAATTTTTCAAAATGCAAGTTTGTAGCGACTACTTCTTGAAAACTATAAGTGATATTGATATGGGACTTTTTCTTAAATGATCAGCATGACATGATGTTGGTCCTTGTCAAAAATCGTTTTGATTCGACGTTAAACATGGCTGCCAGCGGCCATCTTTGTTTACATAGAGTTATATAATGAAAACTTATAGCAACTACTCCTCTGAAACTTCTTGACGGATTTTCATGAAACTTCACAGGAATGTTGCTCTTGATGTCTTATTGATCCTAGCAAAATTTCAGGTCGGCCGGAAATTCAAGATGATCGCCTTGGCTAAAAATAATTTTTCAAAATACAAGTTTGTAGCGACTACTTCTTGAAAACTATAAGTGATATTGATATGGGACTTTTTCTAAAATGATCAGCATGACATGATGTTGGTCCTTGTCAAAAATCGTTTTGATTCGAAGTTAAACATGGCTGCCAGCGGCCATCTTTGTTTATATAGAGTTATATAGTAAAAACTTGTAGCGACTACTTCTCTGAAACTACTTGGCGGATTTTCATGAAACTTGACAGGAATGTTGCTCTTAATGTCTAATTGATCCTAGAAAAATTTCAGGCTCGCCGGAAATTCAAGATGGCCGCCACAGCTAAAATAGATTTAAAATAAATAAGTTTGTAGCGACTACTTCTTGAAAACTATAAGAGATATTGATATGGGACTTTTTCTAAAATGATCAGCATGACATGATGTTGGTCCTTGTCGAAAATCGTTTTGATTCGACGTTAAACATGGCTGCCAGCGGCCATCTTTGTTTACAAAGAGATATATAATGAAAACTTGTAGCGACTTCTCCTCTGAAACTAATTGACGGATTGTCATGAAACTTCACAGGAATGTTGCTCTTGATGTCTATTTGATCCTAGCAAAATTTCAGGTCGGCCGGAAATTCAAGATGGCCACCATGGCTAAAAACAGATTTTTAAAAAATAAGTTTGTAGCGACTACTTCTTGAAAACTATAAGAGGTATTGATATGGGACTTTTTCAAAAATGTTAGCATGAAATGATAGTTATCCGAGTCGAACATTATTTTGATCCGACGTTAAACATGGCTGCCAGTGGCCATCTTCGTTTACATAGAGTTATAAAAATGAAAACTTGTAGCGACTACTCCTCTGACACTACTTGACGGATTTTCATGAAACTTCACAGCAATATTGCTCTTGATGTCTAATTGATACTAGCAAAATTTCAGATCGGCCAGAAATTCAGGATGGCCGCCACAGCTAAAATTAGATTTTTAAAAAAATAAGTTTGTAGCGACTACTTCTTGAAAACTATTAGTGATATTGATATGGGACTTTTTCTAAAATGATCAACATGACATGATGGTTATCCGAGTTGAACATTATTTTGATTCGACGGTAATCATGGCTGCCAGTGGCCATCTTTGTTTACATAGAGTTATATAATGAAAACTTGTAGCGATTACTCCTCTGAAACTACTTGACGGATTTTCATGAAATTTCACACGAATGTTGCTCTTGATGTCTTATTGATCCTAGCAAAATTTCAGGTCGGCCGGAAATTCAAGATGGCCGCCATGGTTAAAAATAGATTTTCAAAATACAACTTTGTAGCGACTACTTCTTGAAAACTATAAGTGATATTGATATGGGACTTTTTCTAAAATGATCAGCATGACATGATGTTGGTCCTTGTCAAAAATCATTTTGATTCGATGTTAAACATGGCTGTCAGCGGCCATCTTTGTTTACATAGAGTTATATAATGAAAACTTGTAGCGGCTACTCCTCTGAAACTACCTGACAGATTTTCATGAAACTTCACAGGAATGTTGCTCTTGGTGTCTTATTGATCCAAGCAAAATTTCAGGTCGGCCGAAAATTCAAGATGGCCGCCACGGCTAAAAATAATTTTTCAAAAAACAAGTTTGTAGCGACTACTTCCTGAAATCAAAATCAATCAGTAGAGCTTCAAGGTCATTGACCTCTTGTTTAAGTCGCCATCAACTCATTCCTTGACATTGACAGCGTTCAATATGGCGGCCGAATACCTGTCACATCTGTGGGGCTGTATTCCACCCTTTTGGTATGCAGTATTCAGGGCAAATTTAGAGAGTATTCAGTTAACCGACGGCCCGGGTTAAAACAGTATTCAGTACTCGGGTTATCCATGTTAAATAGTATTAAGTACTCGGGTTTAAAATGAAGGAATATTCAGTACTCAGCTCTAAATTAGAGAGTATTCAGTACTCGTAGTTTGGGGGGTGGGGGTGGTAGTGGGGAAAACACCCACATCTGTTCTAGTGTATGATCTCATAGGATCGTGTAGTCTCGTCATTCGGCAGACACTTTAATGGAAAGCATGGGGTATCTACATGTATGTTTCTACATGGGGTATCTACATGTATGTTTCTACATGGGGTATCTACATGTATGTTTCTACATGGGGTATCTACATGTATGTTTCTACATGGGGTATCTACATGTATGTTTCTACATGGGGTATCTACATGTATGTTTCTAAACCAATGTAGATTTATATTCTTGACTCTTCTACATTCATAATTTAAGGGGAAATAACTGTCTGCAAACTTAAATTGAATGGTGTGTACTTTTTGTTTCCCTTGGCTAAATATTTAGCAATCACTATTTTTATCCCACGCCGAAGGCGGAACATTCTTAATTTGGCGTTGTCTGTCCGTCCGGAGCCATATCTTCATAACTGCAGTTTGGATTTTCATTACACTTGGTAATAATGTTTATCCTGATAGTGGGATGACATGCGGCTATTTTTTCCGGATTCGCCTCAGTAACGCCGGATTTGTTGCCTTTTAATTGATAAAAAATGCTTAATTCTGTCCGTCCATAGCCATATGTTGACAGCTTGTTTAATTTTCATTAAACTTCATTAATGTTTATCCCAATAGTGCAGTGTGATGCGGCAAATTTATTTCAGAATCGTCCTAGTAACACTGGAGTTGTTGCCCTTTAATTGATAAAAATTGCTTAATTCTGTCCGTCCACAGCCATATCTTGATAACCGCGCTCGTTTGATTTTCATTAAACTTCATTATAATGTTTATCTCAATAGTGGGATGTGACACGGCAAATTTATTTTGCAATCATCCTAGTAACTCCGAGGTTATTGCCCTTAAATTGATAAATGTCCCCTTGAATTACTCAGGTCGTAGGTTCAAATCAACTGGAGGTTTATTTTTCTACCTCTTTTTTTTTTTTTAATTATTTCCTTTTTTTTCATGAGAAACCTTGGTTAATGCGTTCAGTTTTTCTAAAAAAAAAAATTCGTTTTAATTTTTAGCTCTTCTGATCAGAGATCAGCAGAGCTTATGCCGTGGTGCGGCATCCGTCGTCCGTCTGTCCGTCTGTCTGTCCGTAAACTTTTATTTGTAGCAACAACTCCTCTGAAACTACTGAATGGATATTCATTAAACTTTACAGAAATGTTGCCCATAAAGTCTAGTTGATCCTAGCAAAAATTCATGTTGATGTGAAATCCAAGATGGAAACCAAAGCTAAAAATAGAGTTTTAAAATACAAGTTTGTAGCGACTACTTCTTGAAAACTATAAGTGATATTGATATGGGACTTTTTCTAAAATGATCAGCATGACATGATGTTGATCAAAAATTGTTTTGATTCAACGTTAAACATGGCTGCCAGTGGCCATCTTTGTTTACATAGAGTTATATAGTAAAAACTTGTAGCGACTACTCTCATGAAACTTTACAGGAATGTTGCTCTTGATGTCTAACTGATCCTAGCAAAATTTCAGATCAGCCAGAAATTCAAGATGGCCGTCACAGCTAAAAATAGATTTTTTAAATAAAAGTTTGTAGCGACTACTTCTTGAAAACTATAAGTGATATTGATATGGGACTTTTTCAAAATGATCAGCATGACATAATGTTGATCCTTGTGGAAAATTATTTTGATTCGACGTTAAACATGGCTGCCAGTGGCCATCTTTGGTTACATAGAGTTATATAGTAAAAACTTGTAGCGACTACTCCTCTGAAACTACTTGACGGATGTTCATTAAACTTCACAGGAATGTTGCTCTTGATGTCTAGTTGATCCTAGAAAAATTTCAGGTCGGCCGGAACTTCAAGATGGCCGCCACAGCTAAAAATAGATTTAAAATAAGTAAGTTTGTAGCGACTACATGTACTTCTTCAAAACTATAAGAGATATTGATATGGGACTTTTTCTAAAATGATCAGTATGACATGATGTTGGTCCTTGTTGAAAATCGTTTTGATTTGACGTTAAACATGGCTGCTGCGGCCATCTTTGTTTACATAGAGTTATATAATGAAAACTTGTAGCGACTACTCCTCTGAAACTACTTGACGGATTTTCATGAAACTTCACAGGAATGTTGCTCTTAATGTCTAATTGATCCTAGCAAAATTTCAGGTCGGCCGGAAATTCAAGACGGCCGCCACGGTTAAAAATAGATTTTCCAAAAACAAGTCTGTAGCGACTACCTCCTGAAATCAAAATCAATCAGTAGAGCTTCAAGGTCATTGACATCTTGTTATTTATAATTATTTTTTTTTTTTTTGAAAGCTTTTCTTTTTGTGAAATTTTCATTTTTTTCTCTTGGTTCAAGGGTTCATTTTTTCTTTAATTGAGAGCTTAGTGGCCCTTGTTTGATCAGTTTTACAGAGTTATTTTTAATAAAAATTCTTTTTTCATTAATTAATTTTTTTTTTCTCATAAGAAAGCTTGATTCATGGGTTAATTTTTTTCTTTAATGGGGACCTTAGAGGCCCTTGTTGGATCAGTTTTACAAAGAGTTATAGGGAAGAACTTCAAAAATCTTCTCTGAAACTACAAGAGATAAAGGTTTAACTTTCTTATTTATTATCAGCTGATGGATCCGTTACCAGTTTTGTTCAAATGGTGACCCTGGGGTGAAATTTAGCCCCGTCCCGAGGGTCACGGTTTTACATAAACATATATAGGGAAAAACTTTAAAAATCTTCTTCTCTGAAACTACAAGAGTCGAAGGTTTAATATTTCGTATTTACACTCAGCTATGGTCCTCTACCAAGTTGGTTTGAATGGTGACCATGAATTCAACTTTGGTCCCACCCCAGTGGTCGCATGTTTTACATAGACTTATATAGGGAAAAACTGAAAAAAAATTCTTCTCTGAAACTACAAGAACCAACAGTTTAATATTTTGTATTTATACTCAGCTTATGGTCCTCTACCAAGTTTGTTCAAATGGTGAATCTGCCCCTAAGTCACATGTCAAACTTGGTTTGAGTGTTTATATTAATGAAAGTTTGATGTATTTTAAAGCTAGCCAAACTTGAGCCAAATACATCCCTCCTCTGAAATAACAAGATCATCATTTAGTCCCACTTTAAAAGTCAATGCCTTAAAATGGACATCTTTTTTTCAAATCTACTATGGTGATAATTTCGAAAATACATGTATATCTAGTAGATATTCGAATTGATGAAGGCTCAAGGTCATGATTTATACTAATTAAAAAACAACATTTCTTCCACTCGAGGATAATAAATCATTTGGCGGGGATATCAATTCATCGAATTTGCTTGTTTATTTTCTTCATTTTACAATTTATTCAATGGTTCGACATAAAGAGGCAGATATTTTGAAAGGGAATTTTCCTGCACGTGCATTAGCGCATGATTCCAAGGGATGCGTTTTCTTTATATAGGTAAACTGGTGTGAGAGTTTTTGTTATTATTTTTAAGCTATATGTTTACCCCTCTAATTGTCGGATGATAGCGTCAAGTGGTTTGTAAAGTGGGGTTGAAAAATAATCACGACATCGAGCCTTTAAAGTTTTATTGATAATGACGATATCTGGTAAATGACGATATCTGGTACACAACCAGTAGTCCAAAATTTAAGTTAGCATTTGTTTAACGTTCATTTTTAGCTCTACTGGCCGAAGGCCAGCAGAGCTTATGGGATGCCGAGTTGTCCGTCGTCCGTCCGTCGTCCGTCCGTCGTTAACTTTTGTCTCGTTAAGATGATAGGGCCTTCATTTTTCATCCGATCTTTAACAGGTTGTTAATATCAATAAAAGCTCGGATGAGTTCAAAAACCAGCCAAATCGGACAAGTAACAGCGGAGTTATGGCCCTTGAGTTAGTTAAAAATGCTATATTGCTATATTTTGCCTCGTTGAGACGATAGGGCCTTCATTTTTCATCCGATCTTTACCAAACTTTAACAGGTTGTTAATATCAATGAAAGCTCGGATGAGTTCGAAAACCAGCCAGATCGGACAAGTAACAGCGGAGTTATGGCCCTTGATTTAGTTAAAAATGCTATATTGCTATATTCTGCATCGTTAAGACGATAGGGTCTTCATTTTTCATCCTATCTTTACCAAACTTTACCACATTGTTAATATCAATGAAAGCTCAGACAAGTTCGAAAACCAGCCAGATCGGACCAGTAACAGCAGAGTTATGGTCCTTGATTTAGTTAAAAATGCTATAATTTGCCTCGTTAAGACGATAGGGGCTTCATTGTTCATCCGATCTTTACCAATCTTTATCAGATTGTTAATATCAATGAAAGCTCGGACAAGTTCGAAAACCAGCCATATCGGTTTAGTAAAAGCGGAGATATGGCCCTTGATTTAGTTAAAAATGCTATATTTTGCCTCGTTAAGACGATAGGGGCTTCATTGTTCATCCGATCTTTACCAAACTTTATCATATTGTTAATGCCATTGAAAGCTCGAACATGTTCGAAAACCAGCCATATTGGACCAGTAACAGCGGAGTTATGGCCCTTGATTTAGTTAAAAATGCTATATTTTGCCTCGTTAAGATGATAGGGGCTTCATTGTTCATCCGATCTTTAGCAAACTTTATCAGATTGTTAATATCAATGAAAGCTCGATCAAGTTCGAAAAACATTCATATCGGACCAGTAACATCGGAGTTATGGCCCTTGTTAAGACGATAGGGCCTTCATTTTTCATCCTATCTTTACCAAACTTTATGAAAGCTTGGTCAAGTTTGAAAACCAGCCAGATCGAACCATAAACAGCGGAGTTATGGCCCTTGATTTTGTTAAAACTGCTATAATTTGCCTCGTCATATGATAGGGTCTTCATTTTGCATCTGATCTTTGCCAAACTTTAGCAGATTTTATGACTTTCTTTTTTACGTTATTATTTTTATTTATTTTTAAATTTTCTTTTTTTTTTAATTTTTTATTATTTTTTTTTAATTTTTTTTTTAATTTTTATTTATTTTTTTATTTATTTTTTGATTATTATTTTTTTCTTTCTTTTTTTTTTTTTTCTTTAATTTTTTTTTTTAGTTTTAAATTGATTTAATTTTTTTTTTTTTTTTTTTATTTTTTTTTTTTTAGCTCTATGTTGACCAGTCGGACCAGTAACAGAGGAGTTATGGCTCTTGATTTAGTTAAACATGCTATATTTTGCCTCGTTTATACGGTAGGGCCTTCATTTTTCATCTGATCTTTACCAAACTTTACCAGATTCTTTAGTTATGGCCCATGATAAAGTTAAAAAGCTGTATTTTGCCCGAAACTTTCAAAAAAAATTAAATGGCAGTCAGTCGCTTCATTGATGTTATAAGAGCCGTGTTAGCCAGTAGAGCATCTACAGGCCCTCTTGGGCCTCTTGTTCATTATTGTTATAGTAAAGTTGCGTGCGTTGCTGCCCCAATGTTTAAAAACAGTAGCAAAATGCAAAATATTTCAATATCCACGTTGTTGGCTTAGAGGTTGTTTTCCTTGGAGATGTGAACTATGATTTAAAGTCGCCCTCTCGCCAACAACAGGCAAATTTTATAACAAATGTAAACCGTTTTTAAGCCTACTAACTATAAGGTATATATATTATGTAACTTACATATATGTTGCAAATATAAACTCGACAACTGTAATATAACCGGCCAGCAAAACATCGCCTTATCGTGTTTCGAATTATGAGTTACAATTCATTTTACGCATACTCAGTTACATTTTAAGTATGCATTACTAAATATAGACTGTTAAACGACACACATGCATCATTTTATGACCTCTAAACATGGAAATACTTTAGAAGAAAGGTTTAAGTGTACCTGTTGTTGGTGGGAGAGTGACTTTAAACAAACAGAAAAACCCAAACCTTTATCATACATTTATCATACATTTATATGGGGGATTTATCATACATTTATATGGGGGATTTATCATACATTTATATGGGGGGATTTATCATACATTTATATGGGGGGATTTATCATACATTTATATGTTATATGGGGGGATTTATCATACATTTATATGGGGGGATTTATCATACATTTATATGGGGGATTTATCATACATTTATATGGGGGATTTATCATACATTTATATGGGGGATTTATAACTTGTAAACATTCCTGATTGTTACAGGTAACATCTGCCACATATGACCCATCAAGGATAGATGTTATTCTGACAAATCAAACAAATTGATTATGTAAACAGTATTAAAATACAGTTAATTTTGACTCTGGGATCAGTGACTGTCGACAGGGTTCCAATTTAACACTTATTTACTTGCTAAATGCAAGTAGATTTTTGCAGATTTCAAGTAGAAAATATTAGCACTTGCTCAATTCTTCAAGCTAATAAAGAAACCCACTAGATCTAAGCTCAGTCTACATGTATTCACTGCACGTATTTAACTTGGTTAACTAGGTGGATATAAGTATGTATAATTTAGAGGTTAATATACGGCCGTGGTGTGCCTTTTGTCGATAATGGCACACCTAGTGCACGGTATGCCTTTTGTCGATAATGGCACACCTAGTGCCGTACGTAGTGCCGTGCACTAGGTGTGCCATTATCGACAAAAGGCACACCACGGCCGTATATTCGCCTTTTTATTACATACCTTACTATAAATGGAGAAGAAGAATATTAAAGAACAAACAGTGCATTGTTATGACAAAATACGTCGACATGTTTACAAAACCGTGTACATTAAACATTCAAGTAGCATAATATGCACACACTTATTTGGCAAATAAATACATTACATTAAATTAATAATTTACGTTAGTTTTCTCCCTTGTCTTTCGCTTTAATGATATATTTTAACTTCAAATGTTTATTTACTGGTCGTGAAAATTGCAGTTGAGATTTCAACGTCTGCTCCTCAGCCATAGCGCGCCAATATGACGTCTTCGTATTGCTTGATGACGTTGACGTCTTCGCATGCGGACAGTCTGTTGCTACTGTGCCGATTTTCCATAATGGCACATTGTGCCGATTATGTATTTAGAAACAGGACTGATAATCATTGTTTTTCTACTAAAATGTGTTACTATTTATAGAAAGGTATGTAATAATATACATTATTACATTCCTGCATATAGCTGAGTGTGAAAATGTCATTATTAACATATATATATATATATGCAGCAATCCTTCTAAAATGAATCAAGGTTTTAAATTGTTAATGCAAGTACCTTGATTAAATAGCAAACGGAAAACCTTCGCACTTGCTTTTTTCAGCAAGTGGCTAAAAATATTAAATTTGATCCAGGTGTCAAAACTTTAAAGAAACAATGTGAACCATAAAAAGTGAAAACTGCTACTTTCCATTCCTATGAAACATATCAGGATATGGGTCAAGGGCATGATATATAGGGTGTGATATGAAAACAAACATTTTTATACCCCCACAAACGAACACAGACAAACGAAGTTTGGGGGGCATATAGGAGTGAGCTTGTCCGTCCGTCTGTCGGTTGGTCTGTTGGTTTCCGGACGATAACTCTTGAAAGGGTTGATGGATTTAAATAATATTTGGTACACGCGTATAAAACCATAAAAGTAAAGTCAAGGTCGACTTTGGTTACAAACCACCAATTTTTGACGAAGTTATGGCCCCTTTTCAACTTACAAACCACCAATTTTTTGACGGAGTTATGGCCCCTTTTCAACTGGTCTGTTGGTTTCCGGACGATTACTCATGAAAGGGTTGATGGATTTAAATAATATTTGGTACACGGGTATAACACCACAAAAGTAATGTCAAGTTCGACTTTGGTTACAATCCACCAACTTTTGACGGAGTTATGGCCCCTTTTCAACTTAGATTTTGCGCAAAAAACGGTGTCCGGACGATAACTCATGAAAGGGTCGACGGATTTAAATAATTTTTGGTACACGGGTTTAAGACCACAAAATACAGGTCAAGTTTGACTTTGGTTACAATCCGCCATTTTTTGACGGTGTTATGGCCCCTTTTCAACTTAGAATTTGCACAAAAAACGGTGTCCGGACGATAACTCAGGCCTAATAAAAAAACGTGTGTTTCCGGCTTCCCGACCGACTCTACTTTATCACTAAATATTTTTAGAGAATTTTTTTTTTTTAATTTTTAATTTTTTATTCAAATGATAATTTTATTAGCCAGAGTTGTTAAGCATCTAATCTGGATTGCAAAGATTATCAAAAAGTTGCCTTAGTACAAAAATGGCATAATATATGCGAACAATATATATATAAAAAATATCTAAAAAAACAACTTTTTCCTACCTACCTACCTACCCTAACTTTTTGACAGGGTGAAACCAGAAACACACAAGTTTTTTTTTTAGGCCTCATGAAAGGGTTGATGGATTTAAATAATTTTTGGTCCACGGGTTTAGGACCATAAAGTACTGGTCAAGTTCGACTTTGGTTACAAACCACCAATTTTTGACGGAGTTATGGCCCCTTTTCAACTTATAAATTGCCCAAAAAATGGTGTCCGGATGAAAACTCATGAAAGTGTCGACGGATTTAAATGATTTTTGGTACACGGGTTTAAGACCATAAAATACAGGTCAAGTTTGACTTGGTTACAAACCACCAATTTTTGACGGAGTTATGGCCCCTTTTCAACTTAGAATTTGCCCAAAAAACGGTGTCCGGACGATAACTCATGAAAGGGTCGATGGATTTAAATAATTTTTGGTACACGGGTTTAGGACCATAAAATACAGGTCAAGTTCGAATTTGGTTACAAACCACCAATTTTGACGGAGTTATGGCCCCTTTTCAACTTATAAATTGCCCAAAAAATGGTGTCTGGATGAAAACTCATTAAAGTGTCGACGGATTTAAATGATTTTTGGTACACGGGTTTAAGACCATAAAATACAGGTCAAGTTTGACTTGGTTACAAACCACCAATTTTTGACGGAGTTCTGGCCCCTTTTCAACTTAGAATTTGCCCAAAAAACGGTGTCCGGACAATAACTCATGAAAGGGTAGACGGATTTAAATAATTTTTGGTGCACAGGTTTAAGACCATAAAATACAGGTCAAGTTCGACTATGGTTACAAACCACCAATTTTTGACGGAGTTATGGCCCCTATTCAACTTATAAATTGCCCAAAAAAATGGTGTCCGGACAATAATTCATGAAAAGGTCGACGGATTTAAATAATATTTGATACAAGGGTATAACACCATAAAGTACAAGTCAAGTTCGACTTTGGTTACAAACCACCAATTTTTGACAGAGTTATGGCCCCTTTTCAACTTAGAATTTGCGCAAAAAACGGTGTCCGGACGATAACTCATGAAAGGGTCGACGGATTTAAATAATTTTTGGTACACAGGTTTAAGACCATAAAATACAGGTCAAGTTCGACTTTGGTTACAAACCACCAATTTTTGACAGAGTTATGGCCCCTTTTCAACTTATAAATTGCCCGAAAAACGGTGTCCGGACAATAACTCATGAAAGGGTTGACGGATTTAAATAATATTTGGTACACGGGTATAACACCATAAAATACAAGTCAAGTTTGACTTTGGTTACAAACCACCAATTTTTGACGGAGTTATGGCCCCTTTTCAACTTAGAATTTGCTAAAAAAACTGTCCGGATGATAACTCATGAAAGGGTCGACGGATTTAAATAATTTTTGGTACACGGGTGTTTCCGAACGATAACTCATGAAAGGATTGATGTATTTAAATAATATTTGGTACATGGGTATAACACCATAAAACACAAGTCAAGTTCGACAAACAATAACATGTGCAACCGTATAATAAAGCATGTGTAGCTGTATTATAATATAACCTGTTGTCATATAATATAAACTATTGTCAATATACTCTGACATCAACAATAGGGCGGAGATATCTAAGTACTGGCGACATGTTAATTCAACTGCACTGCGCTAGAACTGCTCCCAGTGTCTGTTTATATAGTGCTCAAACTCTGCTCCACCAAAACAGTCCAATGAAAATAGTCCAAATTTCAAATTTGCATAACACAGTCCAATAAGAACAGTCTACATCATCATAAATGAATTTGCATAAAATAATTTGCATATACATTGTAAACATGTTTACATCTATTCTCATTTTAGCTGTTATTCAAGGCCGGAGTACAGTCTACATCATCATAAATGAATTTGCATAAAATAATTTGCATAAACATGGTAAACATGTTTACATCTACTCCAGGCCAAATCAATAACAACTTGCAATAATGCATGTACACATTCAGACTTGCATTTTCTGAAATCAGTTCGCAATATGCGAGTACTCTCGAGTGATAACTTCACATTATAGTGTCTCTTACTATGCTTCATCTCTGTGGTTGATTACATCGAGTGATGTGTGAGGGAAGTTGGGCATACAGAGGTATTTTAATAACACACATCATAGTACAAGTTTGACTACTAAATACTTCTACTGACCTGTGTTTTATGGTCTTAAACCCGTGTACTAAAAGTTATTTAAATCCGTCGACCCTTTCACGAGTTATCGTCCGGACACCGTTTTTTTTTTTGGCAAATTCTAAGTTGAAAAGGGACCATAACTCCATCAAAAATAGGTCTCTCTCTCTCTCTCTGTCTCCCTCCCTCCCTCCCTCCTCCCTCCCCTGCTGTAGGAATCTTTATTAGAGGAAGCTATCCAGCTGGCTTGCGGAACGTTGGTGGTTGCGGTTCTACCCAGGTGCCCGCCCGTTGCACGAAAATTGCCCGCAGGGGCACCTGGGGTCTTCCTCCACCAGTGGAAGCGGAAAGTCGCCATATGACCTTAGCTGTTGGTGCAACTATAAACTCCAGTTCAATTCAATTCTCTCTCTCTCATATGTCGTAATAACTTCTGGCCCTACCATTGTTTTCTTCTGATTGCCATGTTTATGTGACGAGGCGGTATTGTGGGGGTATTAATCACTTTCAGTGATAATTCTAGTTTATTCTATTTATCATATATACTTCATTATCTACCAGGGTTGTTGTTTCTGGCTCTCACTTCCACCTATGTCAACTTCTCAGAAAAAAGACTGCGATCGCGTTTGTCATATGACCATGATCAAAACTCAAAATGGTGAACATAGCGCACCATTGGTTAAAACGAGGGCTGCTGGTTGAGGTGGTTAACAGTCGAGCACCTCTTGCTTGTATTTAGGTTTAAACTAATTTTAAATATCGC
>JAWPHD010003937.1:0-201595 GCA_037043455.1 Cyrtodaria siliqua | reverse complement strand
ATTTGTGAATAAGAATACAATTTTATAAAGCAAAAAGGTGTTCTCTTTTAATAATGTTCTTGGGCAAGACACTTTTCCTTAGCCTCGTCCGTCGGATGGGGACGTAAACCGGGCGGTCCCGTGTATCTATCCTCCGAGCACGTTAAAGAACCATAGGAATCTATTCGATAATAAGAGTAGGGCAGGTTCCCGGATTCCTATGTATCCTTCCCCTCTCTCTGGGGCGGCTCTAAATAACCTGTACTGTGTTGATGAGCCGTTAAACAACATTCAATTGTTTTCTAAATAAATATGGCCAAATATAAGCATGGTTTAACAAGAATGCAGTTTTCAACATCTTCAAATATTGATTTCATAGGTTGGTTGCGTAACGTTACCTTGGAGATGCCATGTATACATTTTCTTTTAAATATCTAATTAGAACATTGTTGTTTTGATGTTCAAACGGCGAATTAGTTTCTTAAATAAGCATGATCTGGCGAAATTCTATATATATATAGTCGCCTTGCAGAATTTTACTAGAATAATATTCAATGAGAAATCATTCCTTGAAGTCGGTTATAACAAGAATGGCATCAGGTGTCATAGCTTTTAATTATCTCTTTGAACATGTTGAACGTGCTCGTCTTTTTCTGAGTAGGTCATTTTTCCACAAGCATATACATCAAAGTATATTTTTTGATTATTAAAAAAAAAAATCTGATACTGTCACTTCTGTTTTCGATTAATTTCTCTCGATAGAAAATGAAGCAATACTATCAACATATATCGAACAGTTGCTTTAACGATTTGATTTGAATGTTTAACGGCTCATCAAACAGTAAAGGTTATTTAGAGCCATCCCAGAGAGAGGGGAAGGATACATAGGAATCCGAGAACCGTGCCCTACTCTTATTATCGAATAGATTCCTATGGTTCTTTAACGTGCTCGGACGATAGACCGATACACGGGACCGCCCGGTTTACGTCCACTCCCCATCCGACGGACGAGGCTAAGGGAAAGTGTCTTGCCCAAGAACACACCGACGGAACTCAGTGGCACCACGGAGGATTGAACCCGGGGCCTCTGGTTATTTAACGAAGAATACCGCTTACACCGGAGCCAGTGGGCTTGAAGTCTAATTACACTAAATCAGCCGAATGTGCTCGTCATCGAAATTTATTAGTTTTTAGTGCAGTTTCCTGTTATCTTTTTGGCTGTAACTGTATTGTGGACACGTTGTTGATATTTGACAATGGAGCTCATAATGTTTTTGACAGTTTTTGATATAAATTTCAGAACTGAAAGTAGACAGGGTACGAAATTGCAAGGGGTATAAATAGCTTTGACCTTTGACCCGGTGTTAGTATACAGCTGAAGAAATGATTCTTTGAAGATATGCAACACCTATTACCTTGTTGATGTTTAATAGCAGACATGTTTATGTTTATCAGGCATGATAAAGTAAGTTTCCCAGAATTCTAATCGGGTTTGAGTTTTTAACAGGTTTCAACATTCTAACTTTAACTTTGGAAGGGGCATGGAGATTGATTTATGCTATTATAACTTTGAGAGGTGTTGCTTTTTATATATCCTCTCCAGAACAGACTGCATAACACCTAGTCTGCTACTTACTTCTCTTGTTTGTATTCGTTACTTCCAAAATACCTTATTATATTTATTGACATTTACACTAGCGTCTGTTCCGTGCAGGTTATGACCGTAAAAGGTCTCCCCGCACTACTAATCAGTAGTGTTATTATTTACTGATCCTTTAGTACCACTAGGGATTTCTTTAAAGTAGAATACCGCTTAAAGGGCGTGAGAGGTGGTAAATCTATATTACCTCTCATGAACAGACGCAATGCAACCGAGACAATTTCTTTCTTCTCATGCCTGTGTTCGTTGCTCCCACCTTTTCTGTATGTCTTGTAATCGAGTGGAGGAAATTAACATTCGTTATCTTTGTATTACTAAAAGGCTACGGTGACTCCATCAGGTCTTCCTTTTCCATAAACTTCGAAAAACCTTTGCCACATGTAATTATTGTAACTCTGATAAACTTTTAAAATATAAAAGTGATTTTACGAACTCTTTCGAGATGATGACTGTCACATGGCGACGTGATTTATAAACATTCATACTATTTTACCTTGGTAGAAAGTTTATCAAAAGAGGGTAGGACCCTATATGTTGCAATTCACTGCATAGTGTTTACAGTTCGCCAACATACCACTGCATGTTTAGTGGTTGACTCATTTACAATTCGCCAAAATACTTTCCTATTTGCTTGTGCCATAATTCGCAAATTGCGACAATACTCTTGAAAAGTGTGGACTATAATGACGTCTACTTGAATCCTGAAAAGAATGGTAAGGCTTAATGTGTGTCATTAATCTTGTCTTGTCGTGAACGTAACGATTTATTCGCGTGTTGTTATGCTTCTGTCAAGTCACTGAGTATTTATTTGTGTCTTTCTAGTATTTTTTATATATATTCATATCTACATGATGCACTTTTGTGTTTTACTGAAACATGTACTGTCTATTAATGCTGCCTAGTTTGTTAGTAAATATAGCCTCTTTATTAACACTGCCCCTTTTAATTAGGATGACAACCGAAGTTCAGGTATCAATACAAACTTGTATTAATGTTTTGTTATTTATAGTAACCATATAATGTGTTAAGTTTCAAAATCATACAGTTTGTATTGATACCTGAACAATTTTTGTCTAACATTGTATTATGTCTTACATGGAAAAAAAGAAATTAATCACAAAATCATTTAACTCGTTTAGTGTAACTCTAAGACTTCTTAGTTCTTATTGCATATGTAATTAAACGGAACTCCTTATATGTAAGGTATATAGGTGCCCTATAAATTCATATAAAACATGAAACAATACACTCACCTATTGGCCTTTTTAATGACTGTACCACTTATTTGTATTGGATTTTCTTCACCAAAGCAATACAATTTTGTGATAGTCAATAAAAATCATTGGTAGCTTTCAATTTAATCCAACACTATTTAAAAGCCATTACACCGATGTAAAGCTTTGTTTTCTTTATACATACTTTTCTCTGTAGTTTTGACAATTTGGACGGACTATCCAGTCGTCCGTCGTTAACCTTTACTTTAAACGATTTCTACACATAAACCCCACTCATCCAATATTGACCAGCCTTCACAAGTATATTCTTTAGCTTCTTTTTTATTAAGGGACTATGCATGATGAGGGACAAAATATGCCCCCAATTTTGAAGTTTTTCATATACACATTCTGAATATCTATTTCAGCTATAAATGTATTTAAACACGTTAAAAGTACGTTTGAAGGCTATAAATGAGTTACAGAGCATCACAATGCACTTGGGTTCAAACAAGGAAATGTTTCTTCAGTTTCCGCAGTTTTTTGACAGTTTTTGGTCCTGGAAATACAGAGCGCACCCTCGAACACAGCTGAATGTTTCTTATAAAAGGTAATTGATAGTGACTCATCATCAGCCAAAAATATATGTGTGTGCTGAGAGTGCGATCTATATTATTATGACCAAACATTTGGCCAGAAAGTGCTGAAACAAAACGAAATAATAATTATAACACAATTTCCAAATATTTCACATTTTCCGACCCGGTTAAACATTCTAGAGAAATAAAACAAATGAGAATATATTTTGAAGATAGCATATAATCAATTATAGTAATATTAACGTATTTATTTTTGCATTTTGAATATTTCGGGGGCTAAAATACACTCGTATCGTACCTCGTCCTTTGTTAAAATCTAAATTCATAAATGATCGTTAAATACTAAAATATTGAACTGGAGAGGTCACGCCGCGTAGAATCAAAGATTTATATGGAAAATTATAAAAAAAAAATCAAAATGAAACTGTCATGCCAACTCTTTTCAAACTTAGACGATTCGCAGGTTAATGTTCTACACGTTTGTTAACATTATGTGTCAACATGAAATCCAAGAAATCCGCCGTTATTAAAATATCCCAAACTCGTACACATCTCCTTCTTAACAGACCCGCTTGAGAGATTTTGACATTTGCCTTTCAGAAAGGATTGGCATATGCATACACTAGACTATAAAATGTGTTCTAATGAACCACCGAATTAAAGAAATGACCAACCTCGGGATCAAAAGTGAATATAATTATTGAGGTACAACGGAAAACTGTAATTTATATATCACTTTGCAACTTGTACCAATAAAGATGCTTACATTTCTGAACTTCACGTTCAAACTGATTTCTAAAAGAACAGAACTCATATTTAGTAAGCTTAGAACATAGAGTTTATCAGTATATTTCACTGTTCGGATGTTAGAACATGCTGTATATCAGTATATTTCATTGTTCGGGTGTTAGAACATGTTGTATATCAGTATATTTCACTGTTCGGATGTTAGAACATGTTGTATATCAGTATATTTCACAGTTCGGATGTTAGAACATGTTGTATATCAGTATATTTCACTGTTCGGATGTTAGAACATGTTGTATATCAGTATATTTCACAGTTCGGATGTTAGAACATGTTGTATATCAGTATAGTTCACTGTTCGGATGTTAGAACATGTTGTATATCAGTATATTTCACTGTTCGGATGTTAGAACATGATGTATATCAGTATATATCACTGTTCGGGTGTTAGAACATGCTGTATATCAGTATATTTCCAAGTTCGGATGTTAGAACATGCTGTATATCAGTATATTTCACTGTTCAGATGTTAGAACATGCTGTATATCAGTATATTTCACTGTTCGGATGTTAGAACATGCCGTATATCAGTATATTTCACTGTTCGGGTGTTAGAACATGCCGTATATCAGTATATTTCACCGTTCGGATGTTAGAACATGCCGTATATCAGTATATTTCACAGTTCGGATGTTAGAACATGCTGTATATCAGTATATTTCACTGTTCGGATGTTAGAACATGCTGTATATCAGTATATTTCACAGTTCGGATGTTAGAACATGCTTCACAGTTCGGATGTTAGAACATGCTATATATCAGTATATTTCACTGTTCGGATGTTACAGTATATTTCACAGTTCGGATGTTAGAACATGCTGTATATCAGTATATTTCACTGTTCGGATGTTAGAACATGCTGTATATCAGTATATTTCACAGTTCGGATGTTAGAACATGCTGTATATCAGTATATTTCACAGTTCGGATGTTAGAACATGCTGTATATCAGTATATTTCACAGTTCGGATGTTAGAACATGCCGTATATCAGTATAGTTCACTGTTCGGATGTTAGAACATGCTATATATCAGTATATTTCACAGGTCGGATGTTAGAACATGGTGTTTATCAGTATAGTTCACTGTTCGGGTGTTAGAACATGCTGTATATCAGTATATTTCACTGTTCGGATGTGAGAACATGGTGTTTATCAATATAGTTCACAGTTCGGGTGTGAGAACATGGTGTTTATCAGTATATTTCACTGTTCGGATGTGAGAACATGGTGTTTATCAGTATATTTCACAGTTCGGGTGTGAGAACATGGTGTTTATCAGTATAGTTCACTGTTCGGATGTGAGAACATGGTGTTTATCAATATAGTTCACAGTTCGGGTGTGAGAACATGGTGTTTATCAGTATATTTCACAGTTCGGATGTGAGAACATGGTGTTTATCAGTATATGTCACAGTTCGGGTGTGAGAACATGGTGTTTATCAGTATAGTTCACTGTTCGGATGTGAGAACATGGTGTTTATCAGTATATTTCACTGTTCGGGTGTTAGAACATGCTGTATATCAGTATATTTTACTGTTCGGATGTGAGAACATGGTGTTTATCAGTATAGTTCACTGTGCGGATGTGAGAACATGGTGTTTATCAATATAGTTCACAGTTCGGGTGTGAGAACATGGTGTTTATCAGTATATTTCACAGTTCGGATGTGAGAACATGGTGTTTATCAGTATATGTCACAGTTCGGATGTGAGAACATGGTGTTTATCAGTATAGGTCACTGTTCGGATGTGAGAACATGGTGTTTATCAGTATATTTCACTGTTCGGATGTGTGAACATGGTGTTTATCAGTATATTTCACTGTTCGGATGTGAGAACATGGTGTTTATTAGTATATTTCACTGTTCGGATGTTGGAACATGGTGTTTATCAGTATATTTCACTGTTCGGATGTTGGAACATGATGCTTATCAGTGTAGTTCACTGTTCGGATGTGTTATTCACAAAAAGGGCACTATTAAAAATAATGAAAACAGTTCACCGTTCAGATGCAGTATTTACAAATAGGGCCACATTAACCAAAATGAAATAGTTCGCAGTTAAGATGCATTATTCACAAATAGGGCCACATTAACCAAAATGAAATAGTTCACAGTTAAGATGCATTGTTCATAAATATGGCCTTATTAACCTTAATGTTAAGAGACCTTGTTCCTATTCAATTCAGTGGTGTCGTAATACAAGTTTGACTGTATATGAAAAGACTCACCGCGCACTTATTTCAACTTTGTCAAGTTCTGTACTTGGTAAGTAATATAATATTATTATAGAGATAAGGCCTTCCAGTTTAAAATGGTTCTCATGGTGCAAACATATTTGTAATAGTCATGTATTAAATATTTTTTCTATATCCGTGTTTTAACACAGTACACTTTTGTACAAACAAATAACTATAAAGCACGATGAGATGAACTTACTACTATTTAATGTATTTAATACATATATTTAAAGACATTTGACATTTTCTATAGATTTTTCTGCATAACAGATTTTCTTTAAACAATTGTACAGTAAGTCTGTTATATATATAGACAAAAAAGGCAAAACTAATGGTAGGTCACCATGACTGTTAAAATTTTAAAAAATAATTTGTAATGCCACCGTCATGTCAATCTGTCCAAAAAGTTGAACAAGTCCATGAAATAGCTAAATAAGACATTTTTGAAGTCTAATCATTTATTCATTGGTCACAATTCTGCTAAAATTGTATTAGAGTAAAGAACATTTAATTACAATAACATTTAAAGCTCATCTTTATGTAAAACCTATATTTATTTACAAAATATGTTTATACCATTACCACAATGTATGCACAAATTAGCCCATAATGACACAATTTCCTTTTTTTTTTGTGTAAGTTCCCAATACTAGAATTTGTTTAAACTTTCTAAGCACATAGTTTAACATATATAAAAACACAATTTGCAATAAAAATGTTAGGTCCCAATGCTTGTTTAGATTTTTTTTTGAAACCCTACCCCTATGCTAAAAGGCCAAGTTTTGTATGAAATTATATAAAAATGGTATATTTTCCTTTTTTGTTATGTTCCTAACAACAGAATTTGTTCAAACTTCCTAGGCACTTATTTGAACATATATTTAGACAATATATGCAATTAAAATTATAGGTCACCGTGCATATTGAGATTTAATATTGGTTTTTGGAACCCTACCATTATGCTTAAAAAAAAAATTGGAATTTTTACAAAATGCTATAATTTTCCTATTTTATGTATCTAATAATAGGCATTTATTTAAATAAAGACAATAAAAAAAACAATAAAAAATAAAAAAAAAAACATGAAAAATAAAAAAACATAAAGACAAAAAATACAACTAGACATCAAAAGCAACATTCCTGTACATTTTTAGGAAAATCCATCCAATAGTTTTAGAAGAGAAGTCGCCCAAAAATGCTGCGCATGGAAAACTACAGAAAATGCCTTTAAAGCTTGTTTATACATGCCATTATTTCACGGGGATACATTTATTATTTTAAAATCGTCTAGTTTAAAAAACCCATACCGCATTACATATATTAAGTGTCTAAAACAACACTTCCGGCCATGTATACGATTTCGATGTAATCACATTTAATTTTGCTTGTTTTTAATAGAGTTATTCACCCTTTCATTGTCACGTGGTTGGCACACAATCATACACAATTATGAAAGGTAATAACATAACATATATTATACATACATTAATTAATTAATTATTAATGTACATATTATATTATATTAAATCACACTTAACTGTGATAAATTGTTTCACATCATACACTCTTATGCAGAATGTGATATTGGAAAATTACTGCTAATGTTTTGATGATCACACTCTATAGTATTCTAAATAGCTCACATCACACATTTGCCGAATGTTACTGATAATGTTGTGACAATCACACGCTATAGTATTGAGTATATCTCATATCATACACTTTTAGAGAATGTGAAAGATAGTGGAATGTTACTGCTAACCTTGTGATAATCACACTCTATAGTGTGAAATATATTTCACAGCACACACCATTATCACAGGAAATAATACAAATATATGCAGTGTAATCACTGATAATCACACTCAAGATTGTGATAATCACACTCAAGACTGTGATAAGATATATGCATACATATGCATCCAAACAGTTGCAAATACATATCCCATCACTTAATTTTTATTTGAGATTCCTAATAATATACAAAACTATTGCATAATATATGCAAACACACACCACGAAGACGTTCTCAAGTGGCTTGGACTGTCCCTACTACAAAATCACGCCTCCGCAATCAGAGTCTGATATACATAACATAGTGTCACGCAATAACCATATCTTACTTATATAGGTTATATTAAATTCTAAAATTGCACTGTAATCTCTACCAAGCATAGTGTCACGCAATAACCATATCTTACTTATATACGTTATATTAAATTCTAAAATTGTACAGCAACAGTTGACATTCCAGGTCTATGTTTAGATACATTAAGACAATTATGTAATAGATAGAGTCTGGTCTCAGCGAGTTGGCTTATTTAAACACCGAGATGGGCGTAGGCCATCGAGGTGTTTAAATAACCAACGAGCTGAGACAGACTCTATCTTTTTTGTAGCATGGTGTACTTACAATCGTGCAAACTCGCTCATTTCCGTAGATCATCGGAAATAATGCTCGTGGGTAGTTCCAATGATACACGTCGTTTTGATGGGTTTGGGTGATTTGCCCCGGCAAAGTACCGTGTAAACAGTAACAAAAATATAGACCCGGAAATGGATTGATTTTGAACATATTTCCATTATTTATTAAATTTTATACACTTGAAATATAATTATTATCATTTTATAGTCATTTTATGTTAAGCTAGTTAAATATAAAACTATTTTGTAATTAATTACGTAATGTAAATTTGTAAACAAACATGGATCGCTCTTTCTCCGAGAAGGTCGAGGAATGTTTAGATTTTAGTTTAACTTTTGCACAAGCAAAACCAGGTAAAAGATAAACAGTTAGATGCACTTCAGTCATTTTACCTTGATAAAGACACATTGGCTGTGCTGCCAACAGGCTATGGACAGAATATTATATTTGAATTACTCAATTTACTGCCGTTAGAAATACCAGACCCAAGAAGCTATGTCAGGTGTGACCCCACGGAACAGTATTCTGCAGGACAAAGTCCATTCATTGTGTATGGCGGGCATCCCATCATTTTCTTAAATGTAGAAGGATCTAGTGGGAGTATGTACGAAATTAAATTTACCCCCCCCCCCCCCACACACACCGCATCCCCTTTGGCAACAACCAAGTAGATGTAGCATACAAAATGATACATGCCACCTCGAGTTGTCAAGACCCAGGTTCAATTCTGACTTAAGTCACATCACAGATTTTTCAATCACATTAGCTCTGTACATAATACACCCACGGTACTTAGTCAGTTTGGACCAAAGCTAAATGTTGAGGCATAAGCAATGCAGTTTTGGATGTTGTTTACCAGGGCAGAGGCATACATGTACCAGGTGCAGATCCAAAATTGCATGTAAGTGTGGAGGGAGGGCGTAACTTTTCCTAAACGGGGTTGACTAGTGCAGCATATGTCATTTATAATTTTGATTATAAGCAGTGTTGTTTTTTGCAGTCAAGCAGGCACGTACACAAATCTTAAATTCATGCATCCTTTACACTGTCTTTGGAAACTTTTCCCCATCCAATTCACACACGTGACAATATTTGGTTATTGTGTTTGACGGTTTCGTGGGTGTGTCAGTTGAATTCATGAGTTGGGCACTGAGATTCTTACATTTATTTCCTATTTTGTTTCATTTACATAATGTACTAGTGTAATAAATATGCAGATAAAGGATAAATCATCTCTCGGTCTTTCGTTCATGTCGGTTTGGAATTGCCTTGTCCATTTCAAAAATGCTACACATACCACTACTTTTTTATTCTACTTTTTTTAACCGGTATTCTTTTTGTTTTTTTTACGTGGGGTTGTGGGGAGTGGGAAGTTTCACAGGAGGAGGCGAGGAGGGGGTAAAAAAGACTGAACCTTTATAAGAGTGTATCTTGTCATGGTGTTAAATTGGACCAGACCAAATCTATATAACATGATTTTCTGATTTTACATTGATTTTTAAACATGAAATAAATGTGGTTGTTTGAAATGTGGGACAAAACCATTAATAACGGATACCTTTTTAAAACATTTCTGTTTATTTAAAGTAACATTTTGCTAAGTTTCGGGGGCATATAGTAAGCGCACCGTCCGTCTGTATCCGGATTCCGTCTTTCCGCAGTTTGTGTCCGGACCGTAACATCACAACCCCTGCAAGGATTTTTAAATAACTTGGCACAAGTAATCACCATAACAAGATGCTGTGTCACGCGCAAAACCCAGGTCTTCAAGGTCAAGGTCACACTTGGAGATCAAAAGTCAAATCGTGTCCGGTCAGTAACTGGCATTCTTGGACAAATTTTCAAATAACTTGGCGCAAGTGCTCACCACAACAAGACGATGTGTTGCGCACAAAATCCAGGTCTTTGGTCCCAAGGTCAAGGTCACACTTAGAGGTCAAAGTTGAAATTGTGTCCGGTCAATAACTTTTGCATGCCTGGACAGATTTTCAAATAACTTGGCACAATTGCTCACCACAACCAAACGACATGTCGTGAACAAGATCCAGGTCCATGGCTCCAAGGTCAAGGTCATACTTAGAGGTTAAATGACACTTCAGGGGGCATTTGTCACAGTGATATTCTCGTGTTTTTGTTTGTTTTTTGCAAAATTTAGGGTCGGAGGTATTGACGAGTTTGTTGTTGTATGAAGAAGACTCATGGAGGACTGAAGGACAAGGATGCGATATTGTAATTAGTCTTCAAGAAAAAAATGTCTTCTATCCGATGTTTATTTAAATGGTTGTCTGTGACTGATATGTGCATTTTTCTATCATCCATTTACAACCAGCATTGGATAATGACACAAACATCATTTAGCTACTGATAGGTATACCATACGGACCTTCAATGAAGACACGTTTCAGTAATGGATTTGTCGTTTTTTAAGATCATGGCACAGTCACTGAAGTAAAGTTGACATACCGTATGGATTTTGCAAGTAAGTGTTCATATTACACTGTACAGTTATTAAAAGGCGGTACTTACTCCGGTTATGGGAACCGGGTTTAAGGTGGAATGCAATTCGGAGTTAATTGACACATAGGAAAGGAAAAGGTACGTAATATTTCTTAAGTTAATATTATATTAATACTTCACACCAATGCTTGTGATAAGAGTGTGAATCATGCAGTAGAAAAAATCGCGAACTATATTGGCAAATGTCTCTTTAATCCAAATTGATAAAGGTGGGGAGGAAGGTATGCGAGTCAGACATGTCTGGTTTTCAAACTTGAAGTACATGTAGTTACAAATTGAACAATGCAAAATAAAAGCATGTTTTTTCTTAAATCAAGGGAAATAACTCTGGTATTAATAATCCAATTTAGCTGGTTTTCAAAATTATCATTTTTTTTATTGAACTCATCAATCAGAGCAAGTTCGGTAAAGATGAAAAATGAAGGCCTCATCATGTTAACAATATATATATGATATATATGACAAACTGGCCTGAGTAATTGAATTGGGGTTTTAAGGCGCACCTACACATTACAGGTTATATGGCGCCTAACAGGCATGAACATGCCAGGCTCATCTTCCATGTACATCGAGATAAAATATGGAAAATGTGCCTAGAACCTTCTCACCCTGAACTGCAGAGTTGCTGCAAATTCTATCGTAAGTTTTCATGAAGAGAATTCTCAATTTAATATCTAACCCATACAATGACGTTTATATTTTATAAATGTATTGTCGATGTTGTCATGATGAGGCCAGAGTTTTTTTTATATTTATTTTTACCGGAGAGCCTACCCTAAATTTTGCAAAACTGAAATAAAAATAAAAGTCGAAATTGTGAATTTTATATTATTTTTTTCCTCTTGTTCGATCTGCTACATTTTTTTTTAATAAAAAAGTTGTGCCTATCCTAAAACTTATTTTCACAATAACGTATAATCGCAAACTTTTTTTTTTGAAAATTTGGATTACGACTTAGTATTTACTTTGCAAGGTCGGAAATCGAAGTATTAATTTCGTCTCTTTAATAGACATGTTTACAAACACAATTTAATGCATACCATTGAACACCACAATACCTATTTCGCTCTACTAGGCATAGATACTATTCTTAGTCTTGACCTATGTCAGGGAAAAATATGTCTATTATTCCTGCAACTATGAAAGATAAACATTCAATAATTTCAAGTTTATATATTACATTTTGTTTCGATATGAAGTGTGTTTAATAGCAAATTTGTGATAATTTCTGTAAAATACATACTCAAAAATATATTAATTTGACAGTCAACAAACCAATTCTCAAGAGTGGAAGGTATTTTTAAGAACGGTTTGTGAATTTGAGATAACATGTAGGCAGTTTTAACATAAAGTGGATGTTGGTTACATTTATATGCAAAACAACATGGAAAAAAATCAACATAAAAAATGAAGCAATACATTTAATATTAATGTTACGAGAAAACTTTTTTTATGAAGGAAAAAAAAATCTGAAATTTTCTATTATTTTTTTTTATTAACTCCTCGTTTTACCCATTTTTATTTTTCCCCAAAATCTCCCGTAAAACTAACTATAATATCAAGAAATGAGAAAAGTTATAACCAATTTCAATTTCCGTGAAGAAAACATTGAGTTGTTAACCTATATAATGACCTTCAGTGAAATATAAGAATGAGAAAGTTATAGCCAACGTTAAGTTTTTGTGATGGACTGACGACAAAGTGATCCCTATGTATCGCATTTTTCTTCGAAAAGCCGACGAAAAACCATGTTTTTGTTGCATCACCCAAAAAAGTAAGTCACGATCATCATAGACGAAACCATGTGTGACACTACTCAAGATATAACTATAATCTTACAAAGATTAAACTATACTCAGTAAACTAAGCCTGAAACATCTAACTTACATACATGCATGTAGTTGGTAAGAAAATGACATAACATAAACAAAAGTTATCTTCCTAAAGGGTTTGAAAAGTCTAGTGCATACAGCTCACGAGAAAGCGCAAAGCTTTAAAGAAACTAACCCGCCAAATTACATTAAGCAAATGCTTATCAAAATTCTATCCAGGTGTTTAGGTCATATAATAATGTATATGTGCCAGTAGATTTATTGACGTCTTTTTAAACTACTTGTGATTAAATATGCATAAAATGAACTGAATTGGTGTTTTACGGCGCACCAACACAAGAAAGGTTATATGGCGCCAAACAGGTAAAATGGAATTATTAGTTGGTAACTCTAAGTCTTAATTCAACGCACCAGTTTCGGGGTTTGGCCTGGCTGGTTTAAGCCGTTTATATTGTGTCTATAGAGTTTGTGTTCTCAAAATATGTAGGTTATATAATTCAGGCCTTTTTCTGCCCATTTTGGAAAAAAGACCCTGGACAAATTGGGAAAATTTACGCCGTAAATTTTGCCCAATTGGGAAAAAATTTAATCGCTTTATGCCTCAAATTGGGAATTTTCATAAGTTAGTTGTACATAAATATCAGGTTGTTTTAATTGCCTGGTTTCAAAACATGATACATGATTTAAATATTGTTATTTTTATAGTATTTCCTTGTAAACATTTGTATATTTGACCTGACTTTGTAAAAAAAATAAAAAAAAAAATGGGAAATTTTATTTCAGAATTGGGAAAAAACAACTATATTTGGCACTGGGAACGGGTCCGATAGTCGGACCCGTGAGAATAGTAGAAAAAGGCCTGATTAAATATATATATATATATCGTCGTCCGTATGTTTAGAAAAGGTGCACATCAGTTCTTAATTTTAGCTGCTGTTGGCAGGATAGCTACTTCAAGGTAAAAAAATTGTGGGAAAGTGAATCTTGGCACTGCCGTCACTGTTGCCTCTACAACAGCTATTTTTCTTTTTTCGTCAAAAAAAGCCAGACAAAATTGAGACATATTAAAGTTTCAGCTATTTTAGAAATGTTTGTTCTCCTATGAGCCAAACAACATTGTTGCTGGTGTTAAATTATTTCATTTATACACAAAAAGAAAAAAATGTAGTTGTACAGCTCAGTGAGTGTGCTAGGATCCCTGCCAGGATTCAAACCTGGACCTCTTTTCTCTAAAGAAAAGCATGCTTACTTGCACTACAGAGATGTGTCCCTAACAGCACAAACCAAGTATATAGTCATGTGCATGTATGCAAAAAAACTAGCAATTTTTTTTTTTAGATTAAACACACTTAACTTCAAATAAACTGGAACATATATCTACCACATTTCCCTAATAGTAGCGCCCAATCACTATGCAAAATACAAAGGGTGGGGGGTGGGGGGGGGAGGGGGGTGGGGGGTGGGGGGAGGGGGTGGGGATGAGCCTTCAGAAGTTGTAAAATTATTATTTTTTATAAAAACTTTATACAAAGCATTGAAGATTTATTGTATTTGGTTTATTTATTTTTTTACTTTTGGAGACAAGAAAAAATAATTCTGAGTTTTTAAAGGGACACGTGGCAATCTTGAAACTGTTGTCAAGCATTTATACAATTAGCATCACAATTTATTAATCCAGTACAGCTGATCCAGTATTATTTTATTAAACTTTAAACCTGCTTCCATATCATTAAATAAAATCTTGAGTTTTCACTTTCTCTTGTTATTTTAATCAACTGTTACGAGTATTTGAAAATTTGGAACAATCCATCTGAAACTGTTTGAGAAATGGAAGTATTATAATTGGAAATGTGTTATGTGATGCGACAGAATTACGGGAAATGAAGGAAAGTTAAGGATGAATCCAGGTCAACTCAGCCCTAAACCAACTCGTACCCAGAGTCATCGCGGCCTCAGCAGGGCTGTACAAATATTTTTTTTAGCCATTAGTTCGGAACTACTCACCCTGTCAAAAGTGACTAGTCCCAAAAAAATTGTCACTAGTCTCAAAAAATGGACACAAGTCCTGAATTCTTCCGATTTCTCAAAATGTTAAAACTGCGTCTTATTTCAAAGGATTTGGATACTCATTATAATTCATTATAGAGTAAATGAAACAAGCCTTATTTACTCTTCAGACAATTAATGTATGTTTCAGTTGTATAGATTTTAGGCTGCCATTGGTTGAAACAGTAGCAATAGTAAGAATCTTATGCTACACAGAGGAGCATCTGTCATTGGTATTTTTTGAACATAGTCTTAACTCTTACAGCTAGTCAACAAACATATTACAGCTAGTCAACAAACATATTTTTCAAGTCTGTTTTGAACCCATTTATTGTTAAATGACGATATTGGTTGGCATAAACAACAATAAAATTGTGTTATTGTATGCTTAAGTCCTTGCTTTATTTGTCTATTTAGTGTTATATATCTATTTAATCAGCACGATTTCATTTTATATTGATGATATCATAATGTGTTACGCCTAAAAAAAAAAAATGTGTGTTTCTGGTTTCACCCTGTCAAAAAGTTAGGGTAGGTAGGTAGGAAAAAGTGGGTTTTTTTAGATATTTTTTTTATATAGATAGGCAGAGGGGTAGAATCCCCCCAAATTCATATTCATTTTATCATTTTTTGTTCATGTTCATTAAAGGTCTTCATCATGATCCCTGCATTGTTTCAGGTGCTATCTCGCTCGCATCAAAAGAGCAGTGGCAGAAAAACAATAACGTGGCTCCAGCAAAATGGAGTTTCTACGATAGAATTGCAGCAACTCTGCAGTTCAGGGTGAGAAGGTTCTAGGCCCATTTTCCATTTTTTATCTCGATGTACATGGAAGATGAGCCTGACATGTTCATGCCTTTTAGGCGCCATATAACCTGTTCATTGTTGGTGCGCCTTAAAACACCAATTCAATTCATATATATATCGTTCGCATAGACTATGCCATTTTTGTACTAAGGCAACTTTTTGACGTACCCGAAAATTTTAAATTATTATTATTACCCGAAAATTATTAAAATCCAGAAAGGCCCCCAAATACACATAAATTTACCCTAGACAAAATACTATGTTGCGTTCTGTTACTTCAGAGAAAACGAGACTTTCATTGTTTACAATGTTTAATCGATTTACTTTTTAAAAGCCGATCGCAGTTGCCTCTGTCTTAAAGGAATGCAGTTGGTCTAAATATTTGACCAACTCTTATTGAATGACAAGCTGCATATTTGTTTATGAGCGGGGTTTGATGATTTACAATTTCCGGTTTTACGACAATACGTTCTGTAGTTTATTACTGACGATGGCAGCCTAAATATGTTTTTAAGAACAATAGGCATTAGCACAATAGTTAATAATAAACAATATTGTTCAAGTAGTTGTTTCATCAAGTTCTAAATTTTTCAATTCCTCCAATGATATCTTGTTAGTCCGGGTACCTTTCTGTAGTACCCGATACGACAATGACCTCATCAGCCTAACTAAGTGTCCTAACTATTCATTTTAACTTTCCAGTCATATTACGATGATGTATTGTCAGATATATAAGAAAGAGGTTTCTTATGCATGTGTTGGGACATATTAATAGTGCCAGGTCTGTTTCATCAAACATCATAAAAAACTGATACATGATCCAAAGAATCGGGGTTCGAAATGTAAAGAAAAATGTTTCCATAACAACTCACCTTTTCCATAGAAATGACTATTTGATCGATGACACTTCTGGCTTAGTGGTGGTGTTTTCGGAGAAGCACTGGAAAAAGCTGGAAACTTATTCAAGTTCGTAAAACTTGTTTACATGTGAAGCAGATTCTTTCATCCTGAACAGTAATGTAATCCAATTGAGTTTCGTAATATTTCTGACTCTGAAGCACGTTTTGAACTGTGTATCCGATATAAATCACGTTTTTTTACACTACAAAACGAGCAGCATGACGTTTCTATGGGCGCCGCCATTGTTTATTCCACGTGACTGAACCCACGTGACCGAGAAGTAGTACGCAAGATGGAGTCTATTTCTTTCCGAGATTATTTTTTGGAAAAAAAAAAAAAAAAAAAAAAATGGTTGAGGCAGTTCCGATTGGGTGTACTTAGTAGCACTGTGACGTCATAGTGACCGTACTCTAAATTCCAATATCCAGTAGTTGTAGCACGGTTTAGCCACGCCCCTTTAGTTACCCTAAATTAAACGATTTAATGCTCTGCATTCATCAAAGGAAATGTCACCGACCATGCTACAACTTCTAATATTGTACATGACCTTACTAGATCAACGAGTTCAATAAGGCAGAGACTATGATGTTTTGACACGAATGAAGCGAATGAAGAACTGGCTCAAGTACATAATGAAAGTGCATTAACTCCGATCAAGTTATTGTCCAATAAAAAATCGTTTACTAGATATCTACTTCTACCGTCATCTTGTTTAATTAATGTCTTGCCCCGTAAATGAGCATTAAAATCACCCAGCACAACTAGTTACGAATATAGATAAACATTGTCGTTAAGTTTCTCAATTTCTCTAATGAATTATTGCTACTCGGCATATACACTTGGACAATAAATAATACTATTTTATTTGTTAAATGAATTGAATTGAATGTTGTTTAACGGCTCATCAACACAGTTTAGATTATTTAGAGCCGCCACAGAGAGAGGGGAATGGTACATAGAAATCCGGGAACCGTGCCCTACTCTTATTATCGAATAGATTCCTATGGTTCTTTAACGTGCTCGGAGGATAGACCGATACACGGGACCGCCCGGTTTACGTCCCCATCCGACGGACGAGGCTAAGGGAAAGTTTCTTGCACAAGAACACACCGACGAAACTTAGTGGCATCACGGAGGATTGTATCCGGAGCCTCCGGTTACAAATCCGCCGCGCTACCGACTGCGCCACGCCAGTCCTCCATTTGTTAAATGAAGTTGTATTCCTACACGTCTGTCATCAGCAAAGTGTAATGTACTTATATTATCATTTAATTTTCTATTCCGCAGAAGAGTATTACCACCTTAAAGGGACACATGCCAATTCTGAAGTATTTATCAAGCATTAAAGTAGAGTCTCGATTTATTAATCCAGTAGCATTTGGACTTTTACCCCGCTTGCATATGTTTAAATAACCGTTTGAGTGTTCAAATGTACTTTTCTTATTCTACCATATGTTTAAATATATACTGAAAAGAAAAAGAAACGCATAATAAAAAAATTGCCTATACTACATTATTATATACACCTCATTCCACGTAATATTCCAGATATATCTCAACGTGTTGTGTACAAATAGGGGTTGCAACTAATTACAGAAAGGACAACTCTGTCATGTAGTAGACCTTTTAATCAAAGTATCAATGTTGAAGTTTCGCTTGAAAAAGTCAAGACATTTCAGTATAATTGTGTTTAATGTTAAGATATTGCAACGTTTGTAAGCATATGTTTGCTCAATGCGTCTTCTGTCGCCAATGAACATTTAAAGTGGTAACCATTGGTGTGTTTGGTGCTGTTTAAACATTCTTTCCGAAAGGACAGGCCTAATGTCGCTCTGTACCATTCGATTAGCAGTAGCATATTAAACATACAATATACAGCGGAAATACCCATTATGCGTTTCTTTTTCAGTTAGTTATATGCAAAAACAACGATTAATGTTAATGATTGAACAAATGTACTTTATGCAAACAAAATAACGGGACGCCGTAAGTTTTAAAAAAAATCAAGGTTGATCTGCGTCTGTTTAATTGCCGTATCTCCGATTACCGCCCGGGCCTTCATAATCAGATACACATATATTAGTATAAATATTATGAATCGATTCAAGAAAATGGCTTCTTTCTCAGATAACACGCATACGTCAATACATTTTTCATCTAAAACATTGCTCAAATACGAGTTACTTGGTATTATGAAAGTCACATTCCAAGTCATTATATTCACAGAACACATGATGGTAAACAAGAGTATCTTTACTCACTGTTCTTCTACTGTTATTATATGCATGCCTTGTGTGTAGTGAATGGGGATGCCAATTGGGTTTTATCACTGTGATAACGGATCTTTTAGTATTTCTTTATTCTTATTAGATAAGGTGAATTCTCCCCGGGTGCTTATTTACAAATTTCACAGTTTACCCAAACTCATTTTAATGGCATTTTAAACTTTGAGTATCATATATGTGATACTCATAAGGTTGATTAACAATAGTTGTCCAGTTCTTATCACATTAAATGTATTAGTAGTAACTCCTGTACAAGAAAAAAATGATAATTATGCTTTGACATGAATTATTGAATGTTATATTTTAAGGTGCAATAATATCGTTTCATATAATTCTTTTAGAATGGTGTTTAAAATTCATGTCTTATGTATGAAATAATATATTATATGTATGCATATTTGATTGTAAACAATGAGACGCAAATAAACTATTAAATTATAATGTGTACATACCTGTTTATACATGCTATAGATCATAACGTTGTGTGCTGTTTTATTCACTACACTTTATAATCATGCCTCAGATGAAAAAAGAAACTATTGCAACCGAAGCAAAGTATTAATTCTGTCTTGTTTGTTAGAGAATATAACCTTTTTATAATCTTTATTTACACTGTCCCGTTTATTGGGATGACAATAGCGTAAGAGTGAGGTTTAAACCCCAGCGACCTTTTGTGCCATTGACCGTTTCAAAGCGGTAGCCCTAATGTCAACTATTTTCTGGTTGTGATGCCATATCTTGTCTTTTATTTAAGAAATAAAATATTTCCAGCGGGTTTATATTGTCCCAGATTAATACCTGGTGGGCGGGACTTGAACACCATCGATACCTAGGGCCTTAGCCAGCAGTTTCGATGTGTTTCAAGTCCCAACCACCAGGTTTTGATCTCGCTCAATATAAACCCGTTAGAAATATTTTATTTTTTATCTGACATGAACTTTTATAATTTTATATACACATTTTCGAGAGATTGAACATAATACAAACACATTCTCACAACTTAACATTGTACGTCCATCTCTCATCACCAAAGGAAGAAAGTATGCAGCTTGATCGTATTTCAAACAAGTTCAAATTGTTGTTTGAACGTAACGTTGCCTTAACGTAATCATTGATCTGGATGTTTTTCGACGTTTAAAGTCGTTTAAAATGACGTTCTAACGGTTGAAGGACGTGACGGCATAGGTCTATATAGATTTTTTAAAAATCAGCATTGAGTATTTTCATGAACCATGTTAGATAAATCTTTATAGATGTTGTTTGTTTTATAGATGTTGTTTGTTTTTGTATGTTCGTGGTTGACTGTCATCCTTGAAGTCCAGCTTAAGGACATATCTCCCAACACTGAACGGTCATTGAAAAGGCCTGCCAAGCTTGCTTAACTGCTAACATGTTCCATGACCGGTTAGTTCAGGTATATACATTGCCGCCCGAGTAATGTATTTTTCTTTGAATAGCATTGTTTTATTGAACAATCTAACATGGTTTGTTAAAATACTCAATGTTGATTGGTTTTTGGGGTGGTCTGAAAAAAGCTAACACGTTAACCATTGTGATGTCATTTTTATCGTCAGATGCAAAACATCAACGCTATGAAATGCGTTATTCTAAGTGACTCTACGTTCCAACAACACATTAAATAGGATGAAGCTGTATATTTTTCTCGTTTGATGTTGAGAGATAAGCATAAAATGTAAGTTGTGAGAATTTGCATTTTGTTCAATCTCTCGACAAAATATGTTTCATGATACATAAAACTCCATGTTAGATAAGAAATAAAATATTTCCATCGGGTTTATATTGTGCGAGATCAACACCTGTTGCTTGGGACTTGAAACACATCGAAACCGCCGGCCTGCGGCCCTTGTTATCGATGAACTTTAAGTCCCGCCCACCAGGTAGTGATCTGGGACAATATGAATCCGCTGGAAATATTTTATTTCTTAAGTATCTAGGTTATAGCAGGTTATATTACTTTGAACTTTACTTTTATGAAGAGAAAACTAACAAATTAACAAGTTACCTGTACTAAATACAAAAAGTGTTGATATTTCTTTTATGTAGAACAAAAATAAAACCTGTGTTTACGCTCTACCGTGCTGACTTCATACAACAACTGTACTGGGAGGGCCTCGTCATCTTATAAAAAAATGAATAACAACATTTTTTATGCATGTGTTTGTCTAATAGTGATATGCAGTTACCTGTACAATTCTACCCGCTCCAAATAGGCTGGACATAGATCGACTATCATTACCATCATTGACCACACAGACCACTTGTAGGGATATGTATCGTTACAAATCACCAATAAACACAAACAGTTTGTAGAAGTGTGTAGATGTTTAGGATAACACTTTCATGTTTTATCTTCAACAATCAAAACATATATACTTGGAGACTTTTCTAAGTCTACACTTTTTGAAATCCAATAACTTTTTTATTGTTTGACCGATTTCTATAAAATTGTGCATGTAATAATGTAAACCGATTGTGCAGCTAAATCAAGCAAATTATATTAATTTTAATTACTGAAAACAGGCAACATGCATTGCGCGTGCTTTATGCATTTTCACGTCAGAAAATTAAAATTTGTGCAAACAATGTTATCTTTCTTTACAATTTATTTTTAAAGACAACTTTCCAACCAAAAAAATACATAATATTGATAATTCATTCATTGTTCGTGAAATTAATATATTTTCAGTTTTGTCGTTAATACTTTTGGGTGGGTGGGGTAAGATGTTTTCATCCATTTTCTAAATAGATTTTTATAACGTTATTTGTTGTTGAAAAGATGAGAAAAGAAAACATAAATTGTTTTTAATTTAATAATTTATAATATATTTTCTCGATATTTGCTACATAATTCACAATATTGTGACTTTTTAAATAAAATATCCGAATACCATTATATTTTTAAAGGAACACAAACATAATTGCATATTCCTGATTTATTTTGATATAAGGATTACACCTAATACAAAATATTTACACAAAACATAATTTTATTAAAAATATTGAAATTATGAAAATTTCGCAACACCATTTTATGACTTTTGGTTTTTAAAAAACGACGGTACGGTTTGGTTTTCAGAGCATATATCAAATTATGTACCTTAACGAGTAATATTTTCGATTATTTTTATCATAATATACATACATGAATTGTACCAAATACATTTTTGGCCAATCCATACAAAAATAGGGTAAAAATAAAACCGTCTTAAAAAGTGTAGACTTAGAAAAGTCTCCAAGTATATGCATATGAACAATTATCATACAAAGTGTAACACTAGATACATTATTCTTGCATACCGGACAAGGATATCCGGATAAAGGGGTGACCTATTAAATTTTGCTCTATTAGGCATTGACCAATAGAGCCAATCGATGCGGAATCCCTCGGCGTTTATTGTACGTAACGTTATCTGACGTCATGCACGTAACGTTGCCTGACCATTCGCAACATCTCGTACACTGTTTCGCAGCATGACTCGAATGTATTACGCAGGTTTCCATATTGGTTACGTCATACTAGTGTGAAGCGCGTCAGATTCCCGCCAAAACGAATTTGCATTCAAAATCAAAGTTATCTTCAATATTTTGCAATATCATTTAGCCGATTGCTCCATCTATATTTTATTTACGTGAAAGTAGTGATAAAACCTTCATCTGTATTGTAAATAACAAACATGCAACGCAAATCATACATCAACACGTGTGGCAAGCGGCCATAATGTTTATGTAGCAACAGCTTAGCAACAGTGCACTATTTTCTGTGCAGTTGCCTTCCGGCTAACAGAATGTTAAGATTTTGAACATACCGAAGCGCCGTGATACACACGAGGCGAGATCCCAAAGAATGACGGGATTGGCCGAGCGTTCACGATTGGTTGCCTGACGTCATAAAACCAACAAAAAACAACAACATGGCGGCGTCCTCGATAAGCGTAACATTCTGAGAAATAGGTAATAATAGTAATTCATACAAAAAAATGTGGATAATCTACAAGATAAATAGAATATTATGTCAGTGCCTTTTACAATCAAGTTTATTAGGCTCGGCACGAAAACGAAGAATGGTTAGGCAGAGCCTCGCCAATCTTCGTTTTCTAAGCCTCGCCTAATAAACTTGATAGTAAAAGGCACTGACATAATATTCTCTATTTATTTTCATATATACCTGATTAGCATCGTTTTATGCTTATTTTGTCTCTTAATGCTGCCTAGTTTATCAGAAGATATAGCATGGCGGGGGTTTCTTTATGTACATTGTAACGTTTTAATAGGCAAATAGTGAGGTTTGGTGCGCCCTAGAATCCGGTTCCAAGGCACCAGCGACCTTTTTAGCCACTGCCCGATACATTTAGCCACTGACCGTTCCAAGGCGGTAGTCCTATTGTCAACCCTTTCATGTTTGTGATGTCTTATACATTGCCGGTTAGTTATCCTTGTAATTATCGTTTTTTCTATGCGTGTTTTTTCGTTGACTAAGTTCCTTGACAGCTACATTTCCTTTCGACTTGTATATCTACTTTTAATGTTAGAATACCTTTTTTCATATTGAAATATAATCTATAGTTCATGAGAATTACTGAGAATATGTAGAAGTGGAGCTGACTTATATAAACTCTTTAGGCGGGTGGAGGGAGAAACGGGTTTAACTTATCTTTAAAAGCATTACATTATGTATTTATTATGCAGTTCAAAAAACTAACGGAATTTGGTGATATGGGCAAATATGTCTGAGTTGTTCAAAGGTTATTTATGTATGAGATATATGATTTATTCATAGATTTTGTTATTTACAATGATTTTGACTAGTGAATACTGTCCAGTCATTACCATATATGGAGAATTGTTATGGTCGCAAATACATTTAATGAGAAACTGGAGTATTATTGTCACACATATACTTTCCAGGGACACACGGCAATCTTAAAGTTTTTATCAAGCATTAAAATAAGCATCTCTATTTATTAATCCAGTATTATGTCGACTTTAAACCTGCTTGCATTACAATTAAATTAATTTATTTCTTCTTATTCAACCATAGGTTTAAAAATATTATTAGTGCAATATATGCATTACCTTTCTCATCGGGTCATTAGTTATAAATGTCCGAGTTGTTAAGATATTCAGTAGGTGAAAATAAAACGGTTGCTCGGACCGTATCCTAAATCATTACAGGAAAAATCCAAATAAGTTTACCTTTATTTAAATTAAATGTATCTATATTGGTGTTTTAAAATCAGACAACACCAAAAGAAAATACACAGATGTACACAAATAAGTCCTTTATACGTATTCGTGTAATTAATATTGATTGAACAAATGCAGTTCATATAGAAAAACTAGCAGAAAGCAATGATTTTTTTAAAAGTCATGATTGCCGTGTGCCCCTTTAATAACGTTCAACTTCAGTCACTATTCATCGACGCCAGTACTAATCAGTGACGCTACCGAATAAGACACAAACCAGTTTAAACCAGTTCTATACATACCCGTAGAACATTATTATAGACTCTATCCCTTAAATTTACATATAATTATTGTAGTAAAATACAGATAAAATTCCCGTAAACCAATTTGACTGCGTCGCTATTATTTACTCAAAAATCTTACAAAATGCTTCTGTTTTACGAACAGTCAAAGCACGCTGATTGCGTCTTAAGTAACTATCTCGCTATCTTTCTTACGATCGATTTATCATGTTTATACAGAGCCAATCACACATAGCAGATGTCTGAATCCGGGATAAATGTAACTGGAGCCTTCATAACCGGAGCCTGAAGGCTCCGCTGTAATGAAGTAAATGATTTTTTTTGTAAAAGCCTTTAATATACTTCTCAAAGTTTGCTATATATAAACACCAAACCGTGTTCGTCTTATTTTTGAAATACGGTCGAAACTATATTGTTTAGGGTGACATGCAAAAATACACAAGAAAATTGTTTTCTAATAAATTTTTGACAATAAAATAATATTTTTTACATAATTTAATCATAGAACAAAATTAATTGTTGAGTTTTCTGCTGTTGGTTAAACCAGCCACCGTAAAATATCGTATTGAAATAATCGTGCTAAGCAACACTTTGAAAAATCTACCATGACATTTCACAGACAAAGAAGAGACCTTGTAAAATATTAACCACATGCTCTTCATATTGTCGTTTTATATCTCGATTGTTTATGCGGTATTGCAGCGTCTGTGCGGAGGTGGCGAAGGCGGCTTTGTTGCCTTTTGTGATGTCGTTAGCGGCATCTCGATTTAAAGAATAATAGCTGTATATAAATAAATCATAATAGCTGTATATAAATAAATATATAAATATAGCGGCGTGTACCTAAAGCAAATGTGAGCGGTTTGACGCTTGTCTACTACCAAATTCAAGCTATTGAAACATCGTTGGAAGACCGTATATAAGGCACTTTTATAGCGAACCGCTTTCATTTCATAACCTGTGATCGACAAAGCAACATCAAAAATGCACACCCATTCAGTGAAAAATATTATAGCCTATGCGAGTTTCGAACCCAAGACTTTGGATTGACAATCACTCCGCTTTTACACTAGGCTAATCCAGTCAGTTGATCAATAGCATTGTTTTTATTTATATACTTTTAGCATTGTAGACGTTATATTTTGTTCATTTTGTGTGTGTGATTCAATGCTTTTCTAAGTGCTCCAGAAAATATAGATAACAGCTTCCAACATTAGAATAGTATGCACTGAAAATGAAACGGTAGTGTAAGTTAAACACATTTGTTGAAATAACTGTGAAAAATAAACAGTCCATTATCAAACGCATATATAGTTATAATGAAAACTAGGTTATCAGTTGGCTCTGTGTCCTAATGGTAAAGTATACTGATTGTCAATTCGAAGGTCTCGAGTTCAAATCCCGTGTTCAGCGAGCTATTTATCAATGATTATGACAGTGATGTGTATTTTTATATACTCAGTTGCAAAAGAAAGTGGACACTGATTTTGTTTAGATTTAATTGTATGTTTTTTTTTAATATTAAATGGAAAACTTACAAAATGAATATGCCATGTTTGGTACCAACATATTGATCATTCCATTGCCAATATCATGTTGTCATTGTTTTTCAATAGGTCGAATCGTTAAGGGAATGTCGATTGATAAGGAGGATAGGGTGTAAAGTAATTTTTTCAAAGTGCCCAGTTTGTTTTGAAGTATATCAATGTTTCTTCAAAGAACGACGGATTAAAACATGATGTCTTAGTATTATATGTTTCTATTCTTATATACATGTGTCACACGCTTCAGTTTGGTAGTAAACCAAGCGTAAAACTCCTCCCATTTCCTTTAGGTGTACGCCCACAAACCTTATATACAGTTGTAAAACTCCTCCCATTTCCTAAGAGGTATACGCCCACAAACCTTATAGGTCTAATTACACTAAATCAACAGGATGTGCTTGCCTGGTGCAGTCGAAAGTAGTTCTGTATTAAAGAGTGCTAATCTTTTTTTCTTTAAAAACTTTTTTTAGTGCTGGTTCCTGTTATTTTTTGGCTATAACTGTATTCTGGACATGTTGTTGATATTTGAAAATGCAGCTCATCATGTTTTTGACAGTTTTTTATATAAATTTGAGAAGTGAAAGTAGACAGGGTATGAAATTGCAAGGGGTAAAAATAGTGTTGACCTTTGACCCGGTGTTAGTATACAACTGAAGAAATGTTTCTTAGAAGGTATTAAAGCCCCTATTTCCTTGTTGATGTTTAATAGCAGACATGTTTATTTGCATGATAAAATAAGTTTCCCAGAATTCTAACGAGGTTTGAGTTTTTAACAGGTTGTCAACATTCTAACTTTACTATGGAAGGGCAATGGAGACTCATTTAGGCTATTATAACCTATACACAGCTATAGTATTGTTAAGAAAGTAAAAATTGCGACAGAACTTATTCACCACGTTAGTATCTAAATGCATTACACCTGCTGGGCTCCAGCATCAATATATCCTTTACCAATAAAGATATTTGAAATAAAAAAGAAAGAACCAGTATTTCAAAAGATGTGCTTTAAAAAATTACAACTAGAAATATGTATTTTCCACCATAAGCCTCTTTTCCCTGGCCAAAGTCATATTAATACGTTCTGGATATGTTTGGCGAATGTGCATGATTTCGGAGTCGATTGTTCGCGGATGAACGATAGTATTTTTCGTCAGCCAGGTTAAAATATTAAAAGTCACCGCCTAGTGGTTAGGGAGGCAGGCATACATTGGATTCCGAATAAATGTTTAGTATAATGTGTTTATATGGTGATGTATTTCTTGCTTAAACCATTTATAAAATTAAATTTGACTTATATTCAGTTCTATAGCTTTGTAAACTGTGTTTTTATTATCGAACCAAATATCTAAACAATCCGCCTAAAAATGAATGAGGAGTTAAGCAAACATGAATTATCGGAGAGACGGATGCCAAAAAGTGAGCCTAGCGGACCGGTGATACAAGCTTAAAGTGCCTAAAACATAGACATAGAATATTTGCATTGTGTGTACATTTCCATAAAAACTCATGTTTTCAAATGACACCAATCAGCGTAACGTCAAAGATGCCCGATATCATTAAGAACTAACAAGTCATGTTAAATAATGATAATAATAATAAAAGCTTTATTTAAAGAAGGTAACACATTAGAGTTATATAACATACATCATATACATCCTATTTTCAATGTGGCCTTCTGCAAAAAATCATACACGCACGCACGCACGCACGAACACACACACACACACACACACAATATACATATATACATCGACAAACACTCCATTAGTTAATTTTCTAGAAACAATATCAAAGATCATGAAATACTACAGTATAAGCGGAATCTTACTCAAAATTCATTTATATGTTTACTTTGTAATATTGTTATCTGAACAATGAATCGTTAAATGACAATACATTACTTTGCAATACATGTGATCTGTATCTATATTTAAATGAATGTAACGACGATGATGAACGAATATGTACAGGCACACTATTCCATACTTGTGCACTTACAAATGTAAAGGATTTTTTCATATAATTTGTACGTGGCTTGGGAGTTACTAAATCACTGTTTGTAATAGATCGAAGGCTATATATGTTACTGCTGGAAAAGGTTAATAATTTGCGTATATAATTTGGAGCGAGATTATATCTCGCTTTGTATACTAGAACAGCTATGTGATACTGATATCTATCTGAAACTGATAGCCATTGTAATTCTTTCAGTAGTGATTTTCACCCAGTTTTGTAAGATTTATGCATTATTATTCGCGCTACTCTTACTTGTAGCTTATTTATCTTATTGATGTTGTTCCCCTTAGCCCATATTGGGCAACAATAGTCAATGGTCGACAGGATGTAAGCATTGTAGTACAGTTTCTTCATATCATCCGTCAAGAAATAAACAATTTTCTTTAAAAGTGCAATTTTAACATTAATTTTGGAACTCAGTTTTGATATCTGTCCATTCCACGATAACGTATTATCAACATAAATTCCGAGTATCTTTTGAACGTTAACATTTTCTATTTGCGAATCATTAATGTTTATTTGTAATAGCACATGGTTGTTATTTAGTGCTTTGTGTTTAATATGTGAAGGTATTATCATACATTTAGTTTTAGTGGGATGTAGAGCCATATTATTTTCATCACACCACCTATTTATTTCTTTCAAATTAGCCTAAGTCGGGTTTTTACTTTAAGGATATCATGGTCAGCTTCATATAGAGTGGAATCATCCGCGTACAGATCTAACTTTCCTGCGGTAGTTGTTTAAGCAATATCATTGATATATATTAAAAATAGAAGCGGCCCCAGGATCAAACCCTGGGGTACGCCTGATGTCACTAACAATAAGTTTGTAGTGAAAGTACCATGTTTCATGAACTGTGTCCGGTTTGAAAGGTACGATGTAAACAGTTTGACCGTTTTATTTGAACAATGATACAAGTACAGTTTATGTATAAGTATATTGTGGTCTAACAAATCGAATGCCTTCTTCAGATCTAAAAAAAACGCACTGTCACAAAATGTCACGGGTAGAGCGTACTGGTCGTATATAGCTCTTGTTATCGGTTACACCCAAAATCTATTGTTCGAGTTGAAACAATTTCACAATATTCATGATCTATTCATGTAACACGTAAAAGCGTGCACATTTTAAGTGGCCGCCAGAGAGGCCGTGTCATAAGTTTAGTTTTGTGCTAATGCATGTAAACGTATAGGTATATTTTCCTTAAACGGCAAAATTGTATAAGGGGCCTCTCGTGTAGATTCAATACTGTAGATTTAGCCACGTTTGTCACGGACTGAACGGGGGAAATAATGATTTGGGCGTAATGTTTGCTATAAAACCCATTGTCTTCTAGCTATCGCCGGGATCATCGATAGTACTTTGTTGGAACAGAGATTGGACGGCAAATTTCATAGGCAGCATGTGGTTAGTAATTGTATTAAACTTTTATCGTACATTTGTATTCAGTGGGCGGCGCCATCTTGTTTGGCGGTTACGACATCCGGTTAGCATTGATGTTTCTCAAACATAACTTTAGACTAGCATATGATTTTGAAGTTACTTTATTAGATGTAATTATTGTAATTGATCATTAATTGTAAAACAATATTAATTTGATAACAGTGGATAATAGGTGCATTAGTTAACGTTGGCGTATAACTCGGTGATTGTAATACACGATTGTTAACATTAGTTAACAATGAGATGAGTGACAAGAATAAATGCGTGCATGCATAACTCAGTCAGTGTAATATATGCGTAATTTGATCATGTTTATATTACATGTATTAGGGGCATTGATTAACAGCGACGTACATAGCGTATACATGGCGTGGTTGAATATGTATTCATTGCTACTCATCATTAGAACAGCTTGCATATATTGATTGAATAATGATTTGTTTGGGTAATGATAATTATGCAAGTTTGTTATGTTTGTCAATCGACATCTAAAACGTATGTATAATTACAGCCTAAGCCATCCAGGGTTGGATATTAGCCATCCAGGTGTGGATCTAAGCCATCCAGGATATAAGCCATCCAGGGTTGGAGTAAGCCATCTAGGTTTGGATATCCAGGAGTGGAGCTAAGCTTCCACGATTAACGTTACAAGCGGTGGAGACGGTCCCCGTACCTGCGCAGCCAGGTTTTACTAACGACAACCCCCGGGACACAAGGTGGGCCCGTTACCAGTCCTCACTGGAGGAATATCATTCACAATCTCAGTGGAGATTAACTATCATTGCATCGCGTCATCAACCCTTACAGAAGGCATTTGATGACAATCATCCATTGAATTCGCGCATCATCATCTTCATGAGCTCTCGCGCATCACAGTTATCGCGCTTGATCAACATTGTTATAGCTTTAACAACACTTGTCTTAGACATTCAGTATTTATAACAATACTAAGAACGTCTTAAACGTTCAGGAGAACATTCTTTTCATAGTTCATTTGTGTATTCGCTTGTTTTTTTTTTGATAATTGTATATATATTAAACATATTTTAAAAGTTGCATTAAACTTATGTAAATGCATTCACCGTCATTGATTCTTTCCTGAGTTAGCCCAACCACTAAGGTCATCCTGTGACACGCACCAACATATTTTCCTAAATCCACATCTTTTAACCATGAATCTATTAAATGAATGAGCGCCGTTTGACACGAATGCTGTTGTCATGAATGATAAAATATTTTATAAAATATGATTGTAGCTGAGATGCAATATGTCTTTTAAATCGGTTTGACACACGCCTCTTTTAGTGCTTCCGGAAAAAATCCTTGATCATTACTTTGATTGATGATATAGGCTGCTGGTGTGATACAATCGCCACAGCATTTAAGAATTTTGGGACCAATACCATCTGACCCTGTAGACTTATTTGGATTTAAATTGTGACCCTGTAGACTTATTTCTATTTAAATTGTGTATAATTTTCTTTACTTCATATGCCGTTATATGATCAATTTCAAATACTGCTGTTTTAATTTATCATCTAGAGTTTGCTGAAGATTTGAAAAGTTTTCAGCAACCAAGGATGTTTTGTCAATAATATTTGAGATATTTGTAAAATGTTCATTTAGAGCATTTACAATGTTATTCTGACCCTCAATAATAGTGTTTTTATACCGAGTTTTGTTTGATAAAAAGGAATTTGCATCGTTGTGAACTTCATTACATATAGCTTTTAAATTCTTCCGTAAAATGCTTGGAGACCTATTGCTTTTTATTGCTTCACTGAAAAAAAATATTTTTATGTTTTCTTATCATTGATAATATTTTATTTCTTACTATTTTAATTTCGGTGAATGGTTTTTCGCGGTGAAGTTTATTTCGTTGGAAAATAGCAGCTTTTATTTCATCATTGAACCATGCTGGCTGGATATCACGCTTAATTCTCTTTTCTTTTTGCAGTGCGTTTTTCAATAAAACACTATTTATAATACCATAAAGAAACTGTAATGAATCATTCGGGCTATTGAATGTTTCTATGGTCTCAAGTGGCACAGTCATTAAATCAAACTGGAAGTCATGTTCATTGAAGTTCTTAAAACTTCTGTAAGTAATAGTTTTATGATTAGTTTGGCCGTGTTTAATTTTTCCTACTGAGCGAGTAAAACACACCGGATAATGATCACTGATACTGTAATACGGCGCGTTAACTTCAACAATGCATTCAGATATGTTAGTGTAAGTATGATCAATTAGGGACGAACTCGTTTTGCTTATTCTAGTTGATTTTTTTTACTTTTTGAGTTAATCCGTATTTTAATATCACATCGTGCCATTTTGTATTTTTAAGTTGTCATAGTTTTTATCTTGACTGTAATTTATGTTTATATCCCCAAGAATATGCATTTCATAATTTAAAGAATCCATTTTATCAAGAGACAGATCAAACAGATCAATCCATGATTGTTTTGCATCCGGGGGTCTAAATACGAATTTAATAAAAACGGTTTGCTGTTTTGATATTTTATCTCAATACAAATGGATTCTATATCGATATGTTCAAGGTCATGACGACGTGAATATACAATTTTGCTGGCAATATACACTAAAATACCGCCACCTTTTTTTCCTTTTCTATCTTTTCTTTCAAAGGTAAAACTCTCGATATTTAACTCATTATTTTCAGTATTTTCATTGAGAAATGTTTCACAGAGTCCAAGTATGTTAGTTGAATTGGGCAAATATAAATGATATTTTAACTCATCAATTTTTGGTATTATAGGTTGAATATTTAGATTGGCCACATGTAGCCCTTTTTTTTCATATAAAAATGAATTGATCTTAGTCTCATAAATTAAATGTTTAGATCGATGATCAACGGTCATTTATCGCGATTTAATGATTTTACACCGATGTTTTCGCTTTTAACAACACTGACCATTTTATCTATGCAAACTGGTTGACATTCATTTGTGTCATTTATAGGTGTAGTTTTATCATTTAATATTGTAATCGTACTAGAGTCTAAATTGATAAATTGATCTTCCTGATCCAGCATTAACATAAAATCATATATACATGTACATATGATGGAGTTGCAGTTGCTACATATCACCTTTAAAAAGTTCATATTTGTTTGAGTGTTTGTCGTTGTACACGTACATGTTCCAAAATGCTCTACACATATGGGGCTTTCAGATAAAATAGGGTGTACAAAATTCCCCCTGGGGTGAGGGTTACTCCTACTTACAGTCTATTTTTCTATTGTACCGCTATTATATACTTTTTCTAGATTTTAACCCAATACATTGCTGATTTTAGTCCTTTTTTTCCAACATATTTCAGCAGATATGTTATATCTGATGTCAGTAACCACTTGAATATGTATGCTGTGCAACACTATTTTAATTCAATTTGATAAGTTTATGTTAAAACTATTTTCAAAAATAATTTCAGATTCCGTCGATTTTGACAAAAATACACATTTTTCGCCTAAAATTTAAGGCATTTTCAAGCATCATATTGTTCGGGACTTTTTTCTACTTAATTATTGGACTTTTGTCTATCCAAAAATGTTAAATGTGTCCTTATTCAATTGTTTTAAATTTGTTTCTATATTTTAACCCAATACCCCCAATGGATTACATTTTGCCCTAAAATGCCAATATTTGAGCTCATATGTTATATATCGTGTCAGGAAAAACTTGAATATGTATGCTGTGCAACATTCTATTGCTTCAATTTGATAAGTTTATGTTCAAACTAATTTCAAAAAATAATGCCAGATTCCGGCGATTTTTGACAAAAATATTATTTATCGCCCCAAAATTAAGGCATTTCCAAACATCATACGGTTTGGGACTTGTTTCTTCTTAATGACTGGACCTTACCCTGCCCAAAAAGGTTACAATATTTCTTTTTTCTATTGTATTAGATATATTTCTAATTTTTAGTTAAATATCCCCAATGTATTACAGAAATCAGCGATTTTATTCAATTTTTTAACATTTTACCCAAAATCTCAATATTTAAGTATCGGATCCATACATTATATGGTGGGACACGTAGAGATGTGTTCCGAGAAAGATTCCATCAATTCAAATTGGTTCTAATATATTCCATTCATTTTCTAAAAAATAATTCCAGATTTCGGCGATTTTCGTCTAAAAACGCAGTGTTTCCCCCCAAAACTCACTAAAGCCCCAACGCTTGTCTCATTTTGAAACTTACTGTATGTTCTTTCAGAAAATGATAACCTACAAAATTCCCCCTTGGGGTGGGGGTGGGTTTGGGTGGGTGGGGGGGGGGGGGGGCTTTAACAACCATGGCACAAACATTACTGCCAAGTTTTGAGTGCCAGCTGTTTTTGAGTTATGGAAGCCAAGCAAATTTTAGTGAGTTTTCACATATAGACTGTGAGTTAGCAGGAGAACCCCCCCCCCCCCCCCCCCCCCCCCACACACACACACCCCGCTCCCACGTCCCCGGGCATATATGTTTTACACTTACGTATTTGCAGTTATAATATACTACGCGAACCTCAGCATTGTTCCCTACTTTGTCAACCGAACAACCGAACTGTGTATGACAAAATTTAGTGCATGTGCCTTGTATGGTTTATATTTGGATATACATACAATATTCTTCCAGATTGTACCCGTGCGCAACTATATATTCAGTACTTCTTTCAAATCTTTCATTTAATCTTTGTTTTAAACAGGAAGTTTGCGTGACATAATGAGTAAATAACTTTTGAAAGCTGCGCACTCACAACATTGACCATTTGAAATCCATTATTATAAATGCTATTCAATGTTTCGGGGCACACACCAACGTTTTAGAACTTCTAGATTAAGTATAGCGCACAACCCCGACCCCACACGCCCTCCCGTGATTGCATCCGTGGCCCAGATGGTAAAGACATTGAGTTTCAAACCTTGTTGCATCTCACCACTTCGTGTTCAAATCCCACTGGGAGCTTTACGTGTGTGAGAAAGTGTTGATTCTTATGAACGCCGGAGGTATACAGTACTGGTTCTGCACAGGGAAAAGTGGGCGGTCTGCCTCCACCACTAAAATCGGCCGTCATATATGGCCTAAGATGTGTTTAAAATGACGTAAAACACAATTCTAACAACCTATCTTAATGTTATTGCGATTCGACGCATACTTAGCCGCTAGCAGCGGGTAGCAATCCCATTGAGGTTACAATTTAACAAGAGCTGTCGGATGACAGCGCGCTCGACTTTTGAGACTTTGCAAATTTATTGGGCGACTGAGCTGAAAAAGAGACACAATTCATTGGTACCAAATACATGTGGGAAGTTTCATTCAAATCTGTGAAGTGGTTAGATATAAGGTTACTTACACATTTTGACTAAGTAAAAATAGGGCATAATTGTGCCAAAATATGTTGCAGAGTTATGTGACTAGCGCATGGAATGCTATTTATTGATACCGAACACAGGTGTGAAGTTTCTTTCCAATATGTCTAAAGTGGTAAAACAGATTATTAGTTACATATTCATATTTAACACAATTTGACTGAGTATAAAAAATGTATAACTTTGTAATGAAAACAGGGTTGAAAATGTATGTAACTTGTGCGATCAGACAGCTCGCTTGCTTTCGAGACCATGCCTATTTATTGGGCAACTAAGTTGACAAGGGGCATAATTCATTGATACCGAACACATGTATGACGTTTCATTCTATTCTCCAGCGGTTAAACGTTTACATACTCTTATTGTACACAATTTGACTAAGTATAAAAAAGGGCATAACTGTGTCAAAATAGGTTGAAGAGTTATGTACCTGTTATGTTATCTATTTATACCGAAGACATGTATGGCGTTTTATCAAAATGTGTCAAGAAGTTTCTGAGATATGATCTACCGAAAAATGTTCAGAAAAGGACACGGACACGGAGACGCCGGGGAAAGTACTGTAAAAGCTCGTAATTTCTTCGAAGACTCGAGCTTATAAAATCGCTGATAATATTCTGATTGCCAACAATTTGTTTATAATGCAGATCTGAATTAACAACGTTTCGCTTTGAATTTAGTCCGAAGCTGTTTAGCATTAAATTTTGAAAATAAATTTACAAGGGCCAAGTTGTCCAAGGCTCCACTCCCACCCCCTCCAAAAAAGTTTCATTACAGAAATACCATTTAATACAAAGAAAACGTTCGTTCCGATAGCTATCTTTGATTTCTGGATCTCCAAACTCAGTCGACTTTTTGTGTCCATGAAGATGCAAGCTAAGTTGAAAATAATTTACACAAATTGTGATCACACATGTCTAGAAATCTTTCGGATAGCCATTTTTCAATGCACTTCCTGGGGCAGGTATTTTGAACTTTTGATGCATGGATAAAATTTGAACTCGGACATGGTTTTCCATTTGCATTGTAAGTTTGAAAGTTGTGACCGCAATCAGTGTCATTTTAACCTATTTCTAATTTTTTTTTTTAATGCATCCATCTTGAATGTTGATTTTGACGAGTGAAAATCGAACAGGGTTTATACTCATAAAGATGCCTGCTGAGTTTGCTAATATTTCACAAAATATCCATAACCTTTTCCAACATCTTTTTTCAATACATATCCTGTAGCAGTCATCTCGGATTTCCGATGCTTGGACCTCAAAACGAATCTCAAGCAAACATTTGTTAACGAGTTTGTGAACGAATTTGTGAATTTGTTAACGAAAGGAAGTTCGAAAGAGATGGGTTCAAACGTGTGACCACATACTATGTCTAATTGAATTGGGTTGTAAGGCGCACCAAGACATGAACGATTATATGGCGCCTAACAGGAATGAACGTGCCAGGCTTATCCTCCATTTACATCAAGATAAAATATGGAGAATGCATGGGCCTAGAACCTTCTTACCTGCAGAACTGCAAAGTTGTTGCAAATTCTATAGTAGACACTCCATTTACGATGGAGCCACATTTTCACGTTTGCACAGAAGCATAATAAAGCTGGTTAACTAACAGAAACCTGTATATATGCTACTGGTAGAAAGAAATAGTAGCTGATTGGTAATGAGTGTCATATTTATGTGTCACTGAATCACAATCAAGCATTCGATTATACTGAAAACCCATCCTCCTCATTAAAAAGCACATGTTTGTATTTTTACAAAGATGGCCCTAATTCGCTCACCTGACCAACTAAAGAACATGTTTAAAAACATATAAATAAGGAAAATAAGCCGCGTCCCGTGACTGCCTTGTTTTTGACAGAACGGGTCGGCTTTAGCTATTTTGGCAGGTCACCTAGTGATAATTTCTGTAACGTATTGAATGTTGACATTTGGTTTCAGAGAAGACTTGTATCATCTTCAGTGAGAGCTTCAGTAGTCATATATAGGATAATGGTGGCCATGTTTAAGGATAATAACTGGTGGCCATGTGTAGGTATTAGTTAGAGGCTATGAAGTGAAATTTTAACAATTAAGAAACCATAAAGGAAGGAAAGCAGCGACTGACCGGGGTTTTCTTAATTGTTAAAATTTCACTTCTTAGCCTCTAACTGACTTAGTGTTTGCCCTACTTTTTCCCCGCGCTTCTACGAATCCACGCGCGCTTCTACTAAATCCGCTTCCTTGTGTCCAAAAAAGTCCAGACTCTATTGTGCCCATCGCGTCAGGTATACCTTGACGTGTTCGTTGGCGGACGGACTATAAACCTTAGAATTACACACACACACCTTGTGTCCAAACAAGCGCGTGCCATTTAGTAAGCGATATTACTTAATGATTAAATGATTAAAACAGGTGATCGTTAGAAATTTACATGAATAAGTTCGCCATTTCTTTAAAATTCCTCACCGTCTGATTGGACGAAAAAGTACGGCAAATACTAGGGATAATAACTGGTGGCCATGTTTAAAGATAATAACTGGTGGCCATGTTAGGATAATAACTGGTGGCCATGTTTAAGGATAATAACTGGTAGCCATGTTTTTTTTGACGAAATAGGTCGGCCTTAGCTATTTCGATAGTCACCTAGTGATCATTTCTGTGAAATTATTTTGAATATTTTAAAAGTTTTTCATTCTCGCTGCCATTGCAACCAGAGTTCTGCATGGATTGCCTTCCGTTTTGCCATTTCTTTACAGGGTCATTTCTGCGAAGTTTGATTTGGTTATGCAGTTTCAGAAGAAATGTCGTTTTAAGCAAAAAGTAAATGATGGATGATGGGCACCAGGCGATCACAAAAGAATAAAATTACACACATTCGGTCACACACCGTACAACCCGTATCTTTGATGACAAAGGGATAACTTGATATCCGAGCAATAAAAACGGCAGACATCAATACTGGTTAGATATTTCTTTCAAGTATTTTTTCAAAAAAACAGAAGTGAGATAAAAATTTACAACGTGTACATGTGTATGGATGTTTAGACATTCTACAGTGATTATCCCGATATTCGATTAAACGTCGAAGTTTTACGAAAATTACGCAAAATGTTTGCATTTGATGCTATTACTATTAAAAACATTTAATTCAGTCATTGTAGCGCTATTTTGTGAAATGGCAATCATTGAGTGACATTTAGGTAAACTTTTAAGTGTGTAAGTACTCTTTTGGAGAAGTTATCCGCTTCGAAAGGGGTCGTGGTACGAGAAAACATGATGCCTTAGTAAACAGATCCGATTTTACTAAGAGATCAATGATGACAGAGCAAAGAAATTGCGTGTTGCCCAAGTTGACAGAGTTTATTCTTTGAAAAATATCTATATCTTCCGTTTTTATCGAATATGAAGCATATTTTATTTTATTAATAAAATGAACTCGAGAAGATCCCACAGCAAAGCAGTACGCGTGGAACCATGTTGATTTATGACGGTACCGCGTAATAAGCCAATGCGTCTCATACGGTTAATCTGCACATATACATTATTATATGACCTGAACACATGGATAGAGTTTTGATAAACGGCTTTGTAGTGTAATAGTGCCGTTATTTGGCGGGTTAGTTCCTTTAACACGATAGGGCCTTCATTTTGCCATATTGTGACTTGTGAACACTTTAGCCCCGCAATTTTAAATTTGATATTACATAGTAGTTATATACATTTATAATTAATATCTCAGAAGAGTTCTTGAACCGACCCGATTGCTAATAGACTCCATATAACAGAAGTAAACCTATGGACTTTGCAACGAAGTGGACTCATAGAGGGGCTGCGATAGTCGAGTGATACTACTCGTCTCTCGATCCAGAGGTCCCGGGTTCGATTCCCGGTGGGGTCACCTTAATGGTGTTAACATTTATATTTTACTATAACGTTAATAGTCCGATCTAGCTGTTTTCCAATTTGTCTGAGCTTTTAATGGTATGTACAATATGGCCAAGTTTTTGTAAAGATCAGATGAAAAATGACGAAAAATGAAGGTAAAAGGTAAAAAATTGATGAAAAATAAAGATGTCATAGCGTCTTCATCAGGCAGAAGTTAACATACGACGGACGGACAACGGACAACTCGACATCACATAAGCTCTGCTAGTCTTCGGCCATTAGAACTAAAAATAACTAGTGGTACTCGCTCTATTGGCTAAAGAGGCCAAGACTGTTTGAAAAAAACTGAATAAGTGAAAAATAATGATTAACATAACCAATGAAACAAGTTTCCAAAATCAGTCTACCCCACTGGGATTTGAAACCCATGAACCAAGATGTCTTTATGAGAAAATAAAATAACAAGTAGGCCATTGGTTCACGAGAAGTCGTTTAAAGGTGTTTCTGTTGTTAGTAACGGTGGTTATATTTGATGACGGATCGGGACAATTTGTGTAAATCTGAGAGAGGACCATGCAAGGATGCTTCCTGTAAATTTTCAACCCAACAGTTCATGAAAAAAAGTTGTTTAAATATTTTCTATTGTAGTAACTGTAGCAATATTTATTGACGGATCAGGACGATTTCTACAAATCTTAGGGAGGACCACGCAAGGATGCTTCCTGTGAAAGAGTGTACGTTTGGTTAAGGTCAGATGAGTGTCCACAAGGCAAAATTAAGCATGTTTGACAATTCATGGGCAGGTAATTCAGCTATAAGCAATCGAATCTGTCTGGTTCAAGAACTCGTTTGAGATAGCATTTTTATATTAGTGTTGGTAAAGATCAAATGAAACATGGAGGGACTAGAGTGTTCATAAGTCACAATATGGCATTTTTCAATAAATGATCATACTCTGGTGTAACTGATCCGATATGGCTGATTTTCGAACTTCTTTGAGCTTCTAAGAAGCACAAAATGAATGTGCTTGAGTGTTCACAAGGCAGAATAAGGCAGGTTTCAATAAATCAAAGGTCATAACTTAGTGTTACTAATACGCTATAGCTGTTGTTCAAATTTGTATGATCTTTCATAAATATCAACAATCTGGCAAGGTTAGGTAAGATCACATAAGGAATGAATGTTCTAGAGTGTTCACAAGGCTGAAACTGACATTTTCAGTAAAACAAGGACCATAACTCCGGTGCTACTGGTCCCATCTGGCTGCTTTTCGAACGTGTCCGAGCTGTAAAAGATCAAATGCAAAATGAAGGCCCTATCGTGTTAACTAGGCAAAATATAGATTATTTCATAAAATCAAGGGCCATAACTCCGGTGTTAATGATCCGAACTGGCCGATTTTCAAACTTCTCTTAGCTTTCATTGTTATCAACAATCTGGTCAAGTTTAATTTCATAGCTTGTGTTTGTTACATCTGATAACTTTCATTTTATGATGAGCTTCTGTTGCCGTGAATAAAATATTTTTGTAGTTATCATGCGTTATCTCTTTTTTGACAACACATTTTTTAACACCTTTGCATTTCTTTGTTTCAGTATTATCAGCCAAAATGTATGAGTATGACTTGCTCCTCAATCCAACAAACTCTACGATTACCGCACCACAGGCCTCGTCTTTCATCTTACCAATAACCTTTTTGTTATCGCTGAAGTAAAACTGGCTTTTTTTTATCATAATCACTGTTATCAAAAAGTTCTTTGTCTTTGTAATGATCAGCATACACATCTTTTGTTTTAATTTCATAACACAGAGAATCAGTGTCAGTAAACAATAATTTGAATTTTAAAATTACCAGTTGGTAAAGGTTGACACATCGCCCACCCGTACAAGTTGTTAGCGTCAAGATACATTATATACTTGCTCTGTTTACTACTATCATAGTTTTCCATATACTTATTATTAGCTTTCGAATATCTAGTTGCAATATAACTCACGCCCCCTCTCATACCTTTCTCTACAAACAGATATTTATCAATATCAGCAATCAAGTCAAGTTTAATCCCAGTCATTTTTAAACAGGCATCCCAAGATAAACCGGGACTACTGAAGTAATGACAAGGATATAATTTGTAATACTCAAAGCACATTTTTATGAAGTTTTCAAAAACATCAGCTAGCAGCAAGCAAAACATCGCTTTTCAATTACAGATCATGATATTCTCCCATGTTTTTGATCTTGAATGTCTTCCATATTTTTTTAGCATGCTCATAATTTTTATCTGAGATGTTTTCATCATTTAACTGGGAGAAGAAGCTTTTCTTTTCAGGCAATTGTTTTTCCTCGAAGCATTCAAAACTATCCATATAATCATACGGGTAAACTCCTTTTCTCTTCAAAAGTTCTAACTTTTCATCAGAGTATTCCTGAGAGATATACTTAAACAACGGAATGTTTTTCACCAAGTTATCGAGTGACTGTGACATAAACTGGAAACAATCTATAAACACCAAATTTGACCCAAATATGAAAGCCATATACCTTTCCATGTTATTTGGTATAACATTTATCGTTTTTTTGAACTTTCCGATGTGCTGCACTATCAATTGAGCGTCATAATCTCTCAAGTTATGAAACACAACAGGTATCTTTTTAGTCAACTTGAAACTGAGATTACACGCATCACGAGCACTTCCTCTAAACTTCCCAGTTATGTGACAATGATCTCTAACTGCTCTATCACACGTCATATATCGTTCATCGCAAATATGACATTTCTCGGCTGCCCTAAATTCTTTTTCTTCTGCTGCTGTCATCGTCAAATCTTTCTTAAACATGCATTCGCAGTTTTTTTACAAATTTTTAAACAGCGTTTGGTCACCTGTATGTTACAACCGGTTTGGAATATTTGTCATCATATCAGCAGACAATCTTGTACCAGTATGTTGTTGATATGCATCTGTATACGAGTTTTTTGGATTATTTGTAGCTGAAGAGATTTTTTCTGTTATTGCTTCAAAGTCGGCATATATAACAAATGGAGCCATTAATTGCCTGCCGTAGTTTTTAAAGAAAACCTTTTCACTCGCAAAAGGCATTTTTATTGTTTGCTTGCCATTTAGAGAAAGACAATCGGGTTAATGCTTTTCCAAGACTTTTTCTAATGTAAAGCATTGCAAGCATGTTTTACAGAACCATTTTTTTTCTTTATGAGATGTTTGATTATACATTAACCGATTAAAATCCTTTATCCATGCAAAATGGGTTTTTTCTTCTTTGACAATCTAAAGCATATCACATTCTTCTTCTACTTTATTTTTTGATATGTACAGCGGATACACCCCACTTTTTTCATATCCAAATATATTAAAACATATATTGTTTTGTTTTTTTATTTTGGGAATTTGCTTTAATGTAACAAGAAATGTAATTCCGCTTAATCAAGATCAACAATGTGCTTTTTATACTTTGTTATTCTTTCTGGATGGACTGTTGCTGGAAATTTATATGCTAAATGACACCATCTGAAGCACTCGTCATCTTTTTTATTTATTATATTTATTAAACCTTTTTTAGGGTTAGAACGTTCTTTTGGCAACTCTAAATAAGAGCTACCCCTAAAAGGTTTATACTTCACCCTGTTTACATAATGAAAGTCCACATAATATATATACTTCTCAATATACCTTTCCAAAGGTTCAGTAAAACTATCATTTTGCTGCAGATGGAGTATTTTAGAAAAGCATGATGAGATTATCTCCCCGTTTGACATATTAGATGTTTGTACATATGAAAGAAGTTGTTTGAAACTCCTATGATATGATTTTAATAAAACCTTTTTCTCTGCTATTTTAGTTGTGTTCATCAAAACCGCAATTATTGGGGGAATTGCTCCAACGATAGCTATGAAAACAGGAACTGCGGGGATTAATACCAATGCAGCGGTACAACCAATTATCCCACTTGTGATATGTAACCCCGTGTTAATTCTACCTCATAATTTGTAACTAAGTATGTATGCTGCCGCTTGTCGAGTCAAGTAACTAATTAATTCCTCCTTGCGTTTAATTTCTTTCATTATAATAATTAGATTAACTGAAATATTTAGAAAACAATTTAACTGCTCATGTTCTCCGGCTGATATATTACCATTTTTTAATAACTCGTCGATTATGCTAATGCCTTTATTCGTCAACTGTGGACTATTATTTCCCGATTCGATACTTCCACACACTAACTAAAGATCATTAACTAGATCATCAGGACTATTGTAATATCCCGCATATTGTATTTTCCATTGTTGTAACGCTTTGTCACCAAATCAATAAAATCATCATCCACTTTCAGATCTAGCACAACTGACCCTCCTTGTTTAGCAATTAGTTTGTGATGACCAACAAGATTAGGTATATCAATTTGAAGCATACCGTAGTGACCATCTTTGCTTATTTTGTATGAATTTCTTTTCTGCTGCATACCTTCGCCGGAAGTATTTTTTGTAGTCTCTCTGGCTGTCTTAACTCGTTCTGGTAACTTCTCTATGTAAAACTCTATAGCTTTTATTTCATTAGCCAGCTTAGCATGTTCCGAAATATATCCCTGTTGTTTATCACTAGTAGTCTCGGGGTTTCCAATCAATTCTTTAATTTTTTTTATAGTTCTTGAATCTTTCGCATTTTTTAGCCTTTCTTTAAGTTTTTCTGGATTGAGGCCACGTATTTTTTGCAACAGACCTGTTAAATCAGGAGTCAGCTGATATTGTATATCCTCAGCCTTTTAGACATACTTTTCATAATCAGTATCCTCATCCATAATATCTGGTATTTTAGATGGGACTAGCAAACCATACTTATCAAGGACTTCTTTTTCCATACCAACATCTAAGTCAACATCATACATTGGTTTCTTAGACCTCGCAGCAGGTTCTTCTTCTAGTATTTCTTCCTCAGGATTAATTGACGTACCTTTTTCTTTGATTTTCTCATATAATTCTTCCATGAGTCCGGCAGGTTTTGATCTGGGCACTTTTTCTGGAGTTTCTTTTAATTTAACCCCAGACTCTATTACCCGCTTTAGTTCCTCCTCGAAATTAGCCCTTGGTTCTTGGTCTTTAGGATCTATGGTTTGCTTGGTAGCCGATTTTTTATCTCTAGAAACGAATGGTGGTGGTGGTGGTGCTATGGCTCCACGCTCAGGCGGGGCAACTAATTGCGGGCGTAGTGCCTCCGGAAGTATAGCCAACTTTTGGCATATTTCTGGAAGAGTAACCAAATGTTCCGCTAGCTGTCTTGTTTGCTCTGTTATTCTACTAGTTACTGGTTCAAGCATTTTTTGTTATAAATCCTTGATAGCTCCTCTTTCTAGTCTTTTTTGAATAACTTTATTTTCATATTCTTTAATAAGATTATTCAATATTTGCATTTTATTCGCTAATTCTTTCCACTTTAACAAAGGCATGTATACTATAGGGTTAGATTAAAATAACATAAGTTAAGATTAGTTGAGTATTATCCAAGTATTATTATAATGCAAATTCCAAACTATGATATGAAGACAGACAACCGTAATTTCAGAGATATGGAACTTCATGCCAGACTATTGCTTGTATGCGGTAACTCAGGATCTGGTAAGACAAACACATTAGTTCACATGTTGTTGAAACCTTTTGTTTACCATGACAAGATTTATTTGTTTGCTAAAATCTTGGAACAGTCAAAGTACAAGGTCTTGTCACAGAAACTTGAAAAAATAGCAAAAAAGAATAAAATGTCAGTCGAAGATATACTGGAGTGTTCGAATGATCAAGTTATCCCCGTGAATGATTTGGATTCTGATACTCAAAAGATAGCTATTTTTGATGATTATGTTTGCGAGCGCAACCAAAATGATATTGTCGATTATTTCATCCAAGGCAGGCATAAGAATTGTTGCGCGATTCACAATCTTATTACAAAACTCCTAAAGATATTCGTTTGAACTGTTCTCATTATATTTTGTTCGCGACTCCAGTTAATCGTGAGCTGGGCATGCTTTCCAACGAACAGGATGTTAGCAAAGAGCAGTACAGAAAAGCAACTGACAAACAGTATGACTTTCTGTATCTCGATCGTCCTAGGAAATTAGTAAGACGTAACTTCGACTGTGAAATTTAATCTAATATATATATAATGGGACTTTTTAATGATCTTGGAAGTGAGGAAACTAGTTCAGGCGGTGTTACTATTGCAAATGTTGGCATTTTATCTACTAATATGTATAATGGAACAAACAATTGTATTATCATCAGAAAGAGCTTCAATAATTAATAGCTTAAATACACCGAGTTATTTTACAACCGTATTTGATAGACCATTGATGTTAGACAAAAACAAACAATATGGTGTTGGGCTCGATAAGATTAATTCTACGACTTACTCGTGGTATAATATTAGCGAGGATTTTAATAACAAAGTGATAAGGTATCACAATGGAAAAGATAAAGATCCAAAAGCAATTATTTTACAAATGGAAATTACAGTTATGCTGATATTGATAATTATATAAAAGAAACATTAACTGTAAACGGTTATTTGACTGATGACTCGCCAGTCCCGATACGAATTGAATTTGATTTATCAAGTTTCAAATGTTTAGTTACCATTCATAATAACTTTATGCTTGATTTAAGGGAATTAAACTTTCACACTCTGATTGAGTTTGACAAAGGTGCGGTTATTAGAAAAACTAAATTTGGGACAGTAGTACCAAACATAACAAATTCTATTGATACTTTATATATCCACTGTAAGTAATTATATTGTTGATGGATCATACGGGGATGTTATTTATGAAATAAGTACAGCCGACCTTACGAGGTCAGATCCTTTCAAAGATGAACCGATAAGAGTCGGGTTTTGTGGAGTAAACAAAACGATCATTAACAGTATTAATATTCACATAACCGATTTCTCTGGTAAAATTATTAATCTCAACGGAGTCCACACATCATTTCGATTTGTTTTGAAAGAATTAATGTAGTTGAGTAACTTACGTTTTATCTAACATATATTATATGACGCGATTAAAAAATGTTTATGATACTAGCACGGGAACTTATACTGAAGTTGACAGATTAACTGGAGCTGGCATATTTTACATTTTTTCAAAAGTTGGCTCAAAGATATTTAGTGAGTCTGTAAAAACAGCTGGCAAGAAAGCATTAGAAACTGCTGAAAAACAAATCATAGAGAGTGGTTCTAAAAAACTTTGAGATGAAGTAGGTAAAATGGCTGTTGATAAATTAGTTTCGGTTATTAAACCTAAACCAAAAGGCGAGATAATGTTAAAAGAACTTACAAAAGCTGCTACAAAAGATGTTGTGGCTGATAATATAATTTAAGAAGATGTAAACGCAAAAATTAATAGATTACTATCCGGAAGAGGAATTTATGCAAGAATTAAACGATTAATTTAATCCAATTACTAGTATACATAGATGTTTCGAAGTGATAAATATAATACTAGATATGAACATGTGCCTGTTCAGTTAGATACCCTCATAATTTTACCTGGAGCTAATACTAGACAAATGAAAAGTGGCTACCAATTTACAATAAATGATAGAAGTTCTTACTTTGATTGGTATAACGCATATTTTGAAATCAGTTTTCAAGTAAACAAGCTTGCCAATGGGGCTGATTTCGTAGACGCTGATGAAATTGCTCTAATTAATGATGCAGCTTCGCTAATTGATCAAATGCAAGTAAAGCAAAATGGAAAAACAGATTATGATGGAAATACTCTTCATAGATTTGTTAACGTTAACAGTTTGCTTAAAATGTCTGACGATTATGTGAAAACAACCGGAACAAACGAATACTTTATTTAGATACCACAGCTGTGCCAGAATCTCGAGGTGGTAAAGTTGGTTATAATTCAGGATTTTCGATTCGTCATGCTTTAATCATAACTAATCTAAAAGTTGATTCTATAATTCCATTAAACAAATATTCCTTCTTTGAAGGTTTGGAAACAAACATGCTGCCTCCTGGTCAAATTCAAATTAGCTTGCAACTGGCGGCTGATGATGTGCTAATTTTCAAAGCTACTGGTGGTGATGACGGTCGGGTGGTTATTAATAAATTAGTTTTGTGGATACCTAAAATGATATTTAACTCGGATGGTTTAGCTTATGTTATGTTATGTGAAATCACATGACATCAACAAAGTTGACTTAACTCCGTGAGATGATACAAGAAAGTGGAAGCTCCCAACTAAATGAATCCGTATTTAGAATAACGGCTGGAGTTAAAAGTCCAAAACATGTTTTTGTGTATTTTCAAAGGGCAAACAAGAGTTCTTCTCAAACCAAAATCCTCATCTTTTGAATACGTTTAGGCTCAATGTTCCTGATAACTGCTATTTACAATCAGCTAGACTGGAAGTTGGAAACGGTGTATATTATCCAGAATCTGAATACAGCCATGATAATAGTATAAGAATATTCAGAAATGTTATTAATTATTCTTATAAATAAAATGATAAAAACACTGGAACTTTTCTCAATGCGAGTAATTTTAGAAATCTATTCGGAATGATATATTTCGATTTAAATTACGAGGGAAATGAGGTCAGTGTTGATCCAAAACAACTAAGTTTGAGATACAAAATAAATGGACTTCCTGCAGATAGATATACATTTTATGCTCTGGTTCTCTATGAAGAAGATGTAGTTATTGATACTGTCGGAAACGAATTGGTAATAGTTTAATACTTATAATATATATGACTTACGTAAAGTATTCGATAGATTTGACAGATGACGAAGTCTAAAGTGAATTAAAAACAAAAGTGAATTAACGCTCAGGCTGAAGAATAATCAACTGACTGGGGATTTTCCTTTGTTGTTGACAGCTACTCAGATTAACAATATTAACAAAGCTAAATCCAACGGATATGGATTGGATGTGAATATATCAAAATCGCAGATGAGATCTCAGTCCAGGAATGGAGGCTTTTTGGGAGCATTAGCCGGTTTGTTAACTAAAACAATATTACCGACAGTTGCTAGACTCGCTCCGAAGATATTAGGACCTCTGGCAACAGGAGCACTTAGTGGTCTGGCGAGTACTGGAATTGGTAAATTATTCGAAAATGGAATGGTAACTATCCCTTGCTGCAAAACAACAAGCACTTCTTGGGTCAAATAAATTAACACTTGCACAAAGAAGCAAGATAATAAAGTCAAAAGGTTGCTGCCCTATTAAACTGACAAGACATCAACAACAAGATGGGGGATTTCTTGGACATGTTGCATCATTAAGAATTCCTTTAATTGAATCTCTTATTAGCGGTTTGACGGGAAAAGGTTTGCAAGTGGGTAGGAAAGGGAAAGGCTTGAGTAGGCAAAGGTTTACAAGTAGACTCACAATTTAGACCATATAAAAGTATCCCATTCGTAAAAAAAGTTAATTTTCAAAAACGAGCCTATTTCTAACTTGTCAAAATAAAATATTGTTATTTTTACTGGTCCTTTGAGACTAACGAGCCCAATATAGGTGGCTTTGAAGTAGAATACCGCTTGGTGCTAGGGGGCGTGAGAGGTGTTGCTTCTTTCATTACTTCTCATGAACAGACTCAATAAAACCGAGTCTGCTGCTTTATTCTCTTAATTCAATAATAAATTGTGTTTGTTGCTCCCAAAGGATCACCTTTATCAGTATTTATTTAGACATAATAAAGTGGGTTAGGCAGTTAGACATTAAAAACTTTAGGGGAGTGTTTAGCAAGAACAAATTACCAACAACACAAAATAAACAAGAATGCGGTATTATTAATCTTGATGATTATACTGGACCTGGTACACACTGGACTTGTTACCGTAATGAGTATTATTTTGATCCGTTTGGCTTAGTCCACCAAAAGAAGTTTTAAGGTACATACCAAACATAAAATACAACATCATCCAGTATCAAGATAAAACGAGTGTCTTGTGCGGATATTTCTGTCTGTACTTTGTCAAAAAGTTGCAAGAAGGGAACAGTATGTACGATATTCTTTATAAAATATTAAAACCTTACAAACCTGTGGAAAATGAAAACATAATACGATCATATTTTAAAAAAAAAGTTTAGTCTAATCATATTATATATGAGTTACCTGGTTACTGCGTAAAAGAAAAGATAATTACTGAAAATGTTAATCCTCAGTATATTCTAACAAAAAATGGTAGAAGAATGTTAAAAGCAACATGTGCGTCTTGCGGTATTACTAAAACGCAATTTGTTAAAAGTACACAAGGTGGAAACATTGATATCCATAAAGCTTTGCTTTCTTGCTACCCAAAAAGGGGTTAACGCTTCCTGCTTATAAATATTGCGGTCCGGGTAATCCGCTCGACAGTGGAGAACCATCAAATGAATTAGATGCTGTTTGTAAAGATCACGATTATTGTTATGAAGAAAGTCCTAGTAATAAACCAATGTGTGATAAAAACATGCTGGCTGGTTTAACAAGAGGTCAATGACCTTGAAGCTCTACTGATAGATTTTTGATAGCTAGGTCAACATTCCTGTGAAGTTTCATGAAAATCCATCAAGTAGTTTCATAGGTGTAGTCGCTACAAGTTTTCATTATATAACTATGTAAACAAAGATGGCCGCTGGCGGCCATGTTTAATGTCAAATCAAAATATTTTTTGACAAGGATCAACATCATGTCATACGGATTATTTTAGAAAAAGTCTCATATCAATATCACTTATAGTTTTCAAGAAGTAGTCGCTACAAACTTGAATTTTGAAAAACTATTTTAGCCATGGCGGCCATCTTGAATTTCCGGCCGACCTGAAATTTTGCTAGGATCAATTAGACATCAAGAGCAACATTCCTTTAAAGTTTCATGAAAATCCGTCAAGTAGTTACAGAGGAGTAGTCGTTACAAGTTTTTACGAGATAACTCTATGTAAACAAAGATGGCCACTGACAGCCATGTTTAACATCGAATCAAAATGATTTTCGGCAAGGAACAACATCATGACATTCTGATCATTTTAGAAAAAGTCCCATATCACTTATAGTTTTCAAGAAGAAGTCGCCATAAACTTGTTTTTTGAAAATCTATTTTTAGCCGTGGCGGCCATCTTGAATTTCCGGCCGACCTGAAGTTTTGCTAGGATCAATCAGACATCAAGAGCAACATTCGTGTGAAGTTTCATGAAAATCCATCAAGTTTTCATTATTTAACTCTATGTAAACAAAGATGGCCGCTGGCAGCCATGTTTAATGTCGAATCAAAATAATCAAAATAATTTTCGGCAAGGATTCACATCATGTCATATTGATCATTTTAGGAAAAGACGCATATCAATATCACTTATAGTTTTCAAGAAGTAGTCGCTACAAACTTGTATTTTGAATTTTTTTTAGCCATGGCGGCCATCTTGAAGAGGTCAATGACCTTGAAGCTCTACTGATAGATTTTTGATAGCTAGGTCAACATTCCTGTGAAGTTTCATGAAAATCCATCAAGTAGTTTCATAGGGGTAGTCGCTACAAGTTTTCATTATATAACTATGTAAACAAAGATGGCCGCTGGCGGCCATGTTTAATGTCAAATCAAAATAATTTTTGACAAGGATCAACATCATGTCATACGGATCATTTTAGAAAAAGTCTCATATCAATATCATTTATAGTTTTCAAGAAGTAGTCGCTACAAACTTGAATTTTGAAAAACTATTTTAGCCATGGCGGCCATCTTGAATTTCCGGCCGACCTGAAATTTTGCTAGGATCATTTACACATCAAGAGCAACATTCCTGTAAAGTTTCATGGAAATCCGTCTAGTATTTTCAGAGGAGTAGTCGCTACAAGTTTTTACTAAATAACTCTGTAAATAAAGATGGCCACTGGAAGCCATGTTTAACGTCGAATCAAAACGATTTTCGACAAGGACCAACACCATGTCATGCTGATCATTTTAAAAAAAGTCCCATATTAATATCACTTCGAGTTTTCATGAAGTAGTCGCTACAAAATTGTTTTTTAAAAATCTATTTTTTAGATTTGGCGGCCATCTTGGATTTCATATCAACATGAATTTTTGCTAGGATCAACTAGACTTCATGGGCAACATTTCTGTAAAGTTTCATGAAAATCCATTCAGTAGTTTCAGAGGAGTAGTGGCTAAAAAAAAAAGTTTACGGACGGACAGACAGACGGACGCCGCACCACGGCATAAGCTCTGCTGATCTCTGATCAGTAGAGCTAAAAACGGGCAAATCCAAATCGCTTGAAGAAAAGATTCCTAAGAATTTGATAGTCAAGCCAAAAAACAAGAAAAGGCGTTGAGATTGACTGATAAGCTAGCCGATGAACTTCATAAACTTATACGAAGAAAGTTCACTCAACGTCGTGTGATTGTTAATGAAATAGATAAAATATGGTCGGCTGACTTGGTTGATATGCAATCGTTTTCAAAATATAATAAAGGTGTCAAGTTATTGATGTATTTAGTACTTTTGCTTGGGTTATACCTGTTCCGAATAAAACTGGTACAGAAATTACAAAAGCTTTCCAAAAGATAATAAGCACAGGAAGACACTGTAAATTGTTGTGGATTGATCAAGGTGTGGAGATTTATAACAAGACGTTTAAGCAGTTCCTTGTTGATAATAATATCGAAATGTATCACGTTTAATTTCGGAAAAGCTGTAGTAATTGAAAGATTTAATAGAATATTGAAAGAGAGGATGTGGAAATATTTTACAGCGAAAAGTACAAATACGTATTTTGACGTGCTACAGGCGATGGTTGATAAATACAATAATACAAAACATCGGAGTATTAAAATGACACCGATTGAGGCCAGTGATGAGAAAAATATCGACAGCCATATATAACCTTACATGTGGTGCAAATGACGTAAAACCCCATACAAAACTAAACTTCTTATAATAGCCTGAAGAACAATTAATCTGTCCCAGAGCACACCAGTTTCACAGTATATTCCTTTTAAAGTATATCAAACCTAAAATTTTATTTTATTCTAAACTAAGATAGCTTCATTTGGATGTCCTAACGAAATAAGAACGACACATTTTTTAAATACGTTTTTTAGAGTAAATTATACATTAAATCTGCATGTATGGACATTATTTCTGTGTGGTTTAGGTAAGCATTAATGAGTCACACAGCAATCTTATTTTTGTTAAAACTCGCGGCGTCTCGTCAGTTTTTCTACATAAATTGCATTTGTTCAATCATTAATACACGTTTTAATTATAAAAAATGTATACTGAATTGGGTTTTAAGGCACACCAACACATGAAATATATGGCGCCTAACAGGAATGAAAGTGCCAGTCTCATCCTTCATTTACATCAAAGAATTGTATAAAGCAAATTGTTTTTGCATATTACTAACTGTTGATTGCATCAATAATATATGTAATGATAGAATAACGAAGAAAAGTTAAAAACTCAAAATAGTATTTAAATATGTGCAAGCAGATTTAAAGTCAAAATGAAACTGGATTAATAAATCGAGGCTAATTGTACTGCTTGATCAACACGTGTTCTTGGGCATCAATCCTCCGTGGTGCCACTGTGTTCCGTCGGTGTGTTCTTGGGCAAGACACTTTCCCTTAGCCTCGTCCTGATGGGGACGTAAACCGGACGGTCCCGTGTATGTATCGGTCTATCCTCCGAGCACGTTAAAGAACCATAGGAATTTATTCGATAATAAGAGTAGGGCACGGTTCACGGATTCCTATGTATCCTCCCCCTCTCTGGGGTGGCTCTAAATGACCTATACTGTGTTGATGAGCAGTTAAACAACATTCAATTCAAGATTGCCAAGTGTCCCTTTAACACCCTCTATAAGGGGATACACCAATGATGGGCTGTTCTTTTTATCTTATTTAACTAGAAATCGGATTTGCCTACAACTTAAATAGCTTTTAACAAAATGAATGAAATAATCAAGTATTTGGAGATTTACAAGATCATAAAACAATTGTTTGATAGAAGGAAATCCTAATGTACATACTCGTACATCAGACTGTGTATGCTTATTTTTAGGTAACACTATTTAAAAAGCAAGAGAAAGGAAAACAGAACACCTGTATTAAGTGACCACCACCTTTAAGAGTCACCGTTTCAGTTCCAAATTGTGTTGTTTTATTACAATACACCTGCATTAAAAAGTCTACTTGTATTAAGAGAGATATTTTTCTGTACCCTTTAGTGATAATACAGGTTTGTCTGTATGTTAAATTTCAGCAAATTGAATGTAATCATAGAAACTTTCGATATCTGAACATTTAAAACCTTTTTATATCTACCTGCTGAATCTACCTGCGAAAGTCTTCTCAAAAACGCATTGTAAACCTTCGCCTCTCACCGCTGCGGGTTCGAATCCCAACGAGAGCTCGACTTCTTCGAAATCTTATGGTCATATACAATCTGTGCAAGTTTTATTAAGATTGTTCAAGAAATGTGGGCTCTGTTGTGTAATAACATTGATATAAAGACACTGACAAAGTTTGGTAAAGATCAAAGACAAAATGAAGGTGCTAGAGTGTAACACCTTGGGCAGAGTCAAATGTGACCCCAGGGCTACATGTAATATATGACAGCTGTGTGCTTTGTAGTTTCAGAGAAATTTTTTTAAGTTTTTCCCTATACAAGTCTATGTAAAACGTGACCCCTGGGACCATAAGAGTATAGTAAATGCAAAATATTAAACCTCTGGCTCTTGTAGTTCCAGAGAAGAAGACTTTAATGAGTTTCCTGTATAAGTCTATGTAAAACTGTGACCCACGGGTGGGGTCGAATTTTACCCCAGGGTCACCATTTGAACAAACGTGGTAGAGGACCATAATCTTATTGTAAATGCAAAATATTAAACCTCTCGCTCTTGCAGTTTCAGAGAAGATTGTTTTTTTCCTATATATATAAGTCGATGTAAAACTGTGACCCCCAGGGCGCGTCTAAATTTGACACCAGGGTCACCATTTGAACAAACTTGGTAGAGGACCGTAAGCTTATAGCAAATGCAAAATATTAAACCTTTGGCTCTTGCTGTTCCAGAGAAGAAGGTTTTTTCGTTTTTTCCCTATACAAGCCTATGTAAACCTGTGACCCCTGGGGCGGGGCCAAATGTGACCCCAGGGTCACCATTTAAACAAAATTGGCAGAGGACCATGAGCTTATAGCAAATGCAAAATATTAAACCTCTGGCTCTTGCAGTTTCAGAGAAGAAGATTTTTTAAGTTTTCCCCTATACATGTCTATGTAAAACATGTGACCCTTGGGGCGGAGCCAAATGTAAATGCAAAATATCAAACCTCTGGATCTTGTAGTTTCCGAGAAGATTTTTTATTTTTTTTCCTCTATAATCAATGTAAATTGAATTGGATTTTATAGTCGCACCAACAGCTAAGGTCATATGGCGACTTTCCAGCTTCCATTGGTGGAGGAAGACCACAGGTGCCCCTCCGGGCAATTTTCGTGCATGGGCGAGCACCTGGGTAGAACCACCGAAGTTCCGCAAGCCAGCTGGATAGCTTCCTAACATAAAGATTCCTAGGCCCCTGAGGGATCGAACCTACAGCGGTGAGGGGCAAGTGATTTCAAGTCAGAGACGTTAACCACTCGGCCACGGACGCCCCTAAGTCTATGTAAAACTGTGATCCCCGGGGTGGGAACAAATTTGACCCCAGGATCACTATTTGAACAAACTTAGAAGAGGACCATAAGCTGATACTACAAGTAATACATGAGAGCTCTGTGCCATGTGGTTCCAGAGAAGAAGATTGTTTTCAGTTTTTCCTATACAAGCCTATGTAAAACTGTGACCCCCCGGGGCGGGAACAAATGTGACCCCAGGGTCACCATTTGAACAAACTTAGTAGAGGACCATAAGCTTATAGCAAATGCAAAATATTAAACCTCTGGCTCTTGCAGTTTCAGAGAAGAAGATTTTTTAAGTTTTTCGCTATACATGTCTATGTAAAACATGTGACCCTTGGGGCAGGGCTAAATGTGACCCGAGGGACACCATTTGAACAAACTTGGTAAAGGACCATAAGCTTATAGTAAATGCAAAATATCAAACCTTTGGCTCTTGTAGTTTCCGAGAAGAAGATTTTTTAATTTTTTTCCTCTATAAGTCTATGTAAAACTGTGACCCCCGGGGTGGAAACAAATTTGACCCCAGGGTCACCATTTGAACAAATTTAGTAGAGGACCATAAGCTGATGCTACAAGTAATACATGAGAGCTCTGTGCCATGTGGTTCCAGAGAAGAAGATATTTTTTCAGTTTTTCCCTATACAGGCCTATGTAAAACTGTGACCCCCGGGGCGGGGACAAATGTGACCCCAGGGTCACCATTTGAACAAACTTCGTAGAGGACCATAAGTTTATAGCAAATGCAAAATATTAAACCTCTGGCTCTTGCAGTTTCAGAGAAGAAGATTTTTAAGTTTTTCTCTATACATGTCTATGTAAAACATGTGACCCGTGGGTCACCATTTGAACAAACTTGGTAAAAGACCATAAGCTTACAGTAAATGCAAAATATCAAACCTCTGGCTCTTGTAGTTTCCGAGAAGAAGATTTGTTATTCTTTTTTCCTATATAAGTCTCTGTAAAACTGTGACCCCCGGGGCGGGGACAAATTTGACCCCAAGGTCACCATTTGAACAAACTTAGTAGAGGACCATAAGCTGATGATACATGTAATACATGAGACCTCTGTGCCATGTGGTTTCAGAGAAAAAGATTTTTTAATTTTTTTTCCATTATGAAAAAACATGCAAAATCTCAATATACAAACTTTGGACCCCCGGGGCACGGCCATTTTTGACCCCGGGGACTTCATTTGAACAAACTTGATAGTCTAGGCATTGGCAATCATTTTAAAAGAAAAACTGTTGAAATCTGTCAAGCGGTTCTTGAGAAGATTTTTTAAGGTTTCGACCATATATGGTAATGGCGGCCATCTTGGATGTCGCGCTGACCTAATTTTAACAAATCTAAAAAGCATTCATCTAAAGATCATCCATGTGAAGTTTGGACAAAATTGACCAAGTGGTTTCTGAGGATGTCGTTTGAAGAAAAGTTAACGACGACGGACGAATTGAATTGAATTGGAGTTTTAAGGCGCACCAACACATGAAAGGTTATATGGCGCCTAACAGGAATGAACATGCCAGGCTCATCCTCCATGTACATCGAGATAAAATATGGAGAACGGGCCTAGAACCTTCTCACCCTGAACTGCAGAGTTGCAGAGTAACCAAACGGGGCCCCCGGAACCACAATGGGCCGGACGAAGAGTGAACCCAATAGATCACCTTCAGCCTTTGTTGCTGTAAGTGACAAATGCCCCCGTAGTGGTTTTGACCTCTAAGTGTGACCTTGACGCCAGGGAATTGGATTTTGCACGCAACACGTCGTCTTGTTGTGGTGAGCACTTGTGCCAAGTTATTTGAAAATCCGTCCATGAATGTTAGAGCTGTTGACTGGACACGATGGTACGGACGAACGGACGGTGCGACTACTATATGCCGCCCTTCGGGGGCATTAAAATAATCTGAGTACTGTTTTGTTCATGAATGGGAACTGCTTCACAAGGGAAGAAGGATCAAATGAAGGATAAAACTTCCTTCAGACAAAAAACAAAAAACAAATAGATATAAAATTTGTAATCTCTTGAATACCTTTTAAAACCAAACGTTCTAAATAATTTTACTTTAACAGAACCATACAGAGGACTGTTCCATTAAAACATAAATGGGATCCCTGGAAGGCACTTCTGAAATTGAATACCCACCCATAGATGCAAAATTTAGTCTAAAGAACCAAATTTCAGAAATTAGGGTTCATTTAAATTGTCTTCCTGTGGTCCCGGAAATGTTTTAATGGAATAGCCCAGAAAGGTAATGCATACATGACTGCAAAAACAAGTTTAAAATGTGGACACGAACACTTTTGTCCTTCTTAATGTATGTGGTTCTATCGATATGCCCTTCTAATTGTGTAACCACTTTTGTGAACAACAAGGTTTACTCTGATTAAAAACATAAAATGTGTTTTCTGGAGCACATGTGTCACGGGGCTTTACCATTACATTAAATGGTGTGGTCACATTAGGTGTACATATTATAATGAAATATAAAGAAACAAAAAAGTTACAGGAAATGTTAGTTTTGTGTGACCAAGACAATGACCTTGACCTTTTTATATTGGTATATGTGTGTGTGGTCATGTGACTATTGTCATGATGCATATATACTGAAGGTGTAAAGGAAAAAAGTTACATGGAATTTTAGGTTTTTGTGACCAAAATAACAATGGCTTTCATATCAAGACTATGACCAAGATATATTGGTGTGGTCATGTGACTATTATCGTGACAAGAAGAACAAGAGGTCAATGACCTTGAAGCTCTACTGATAGGTTTTTGATAGCTAGATCAGCATTCCTGTGAAGTTTCATGAAAATCTGTCAAGTAGTTTTAGAGGAGTAGTCGCTACTACACAGTAGTTACTATAAAACTATATAAACAAAGATGGCCACGGCAGCCATGTTTAATGTCGAATCAAAATAATTTTAAATAAGGATCAATACCATGTCATGCTGATCATTTTAGCAAAAGTGCCATATCAGTATCACTTATAGTTTTCAAGAAGTAGTCGCTACAAATTTGTTTTTTTTTGGTGGCCATCTTGATCCGGCCGACCTGAAATTTTGCTGGGATCAACTAGATATCAAGAGCGACATTCCTGTGAAGAATCCGTCAAGTAGTTTCAGAGGAGTAGTAGCTAAACGACTTTACTATATAACTCTATGTAAACAAAGATGCAGCCATGTTTAATGTTGAATCCAAATGATTTTCGATAATGACCAACCTCATGTCATGCTGATCATTTTAGAAAACGTCCCATATCAATACCACTTATAGTTTTCAAGAATTTCAAACTTGTTTTTTAAATATCTATTTTTAGCCACCGTGGCCATCTTGAATTTTCAGCTGATCTGAAATTGTGCAAGGATCAACTAGACATTAAGAGCAACATTTCTGTGGTTTCATGAAAATCCGTCAAGTAGTTTCAGAGGAGTGGATGCTACAAGTTTTTACTATATAACTCTATGTAAACAAAGATGGTCGCTGGCAGCCATGTTTAACGTCGAATCAAAACAAGGAACAACATCATGTCATGCTGATCATTTTAGAAAAAGTCCTATATCAATATCACCTGTAGTTTTCGAGAAGTAATCACTACAAACTTGATTTTTAAAATCTATTTTTAGCTTTGGTGGCCATCTTGGATTTCACATCAACATGAATTTTTGCTAGGATCAACTATACTTCATGGGCAATATTTCTGTAAAGTTTCATAAAAATAAATCAAGTAGTTTCAGAGGAGTAGTTGCTACAAAAAAAGTTTACAGACGGACAGACGACGGACACCGCACCACGGCATAAGCTCTGCTTTGATCAGAAGAGCTAAAAATATAAAGAAAAAGAAAATGTCAAAGGATGTTGAGTTTTTGTGATGACAACAATGCAAGACGATGAACAGAGTGATTCCTAAGTTTTAAATACAATTAATACAGAGACATTATGTGGCACATATTAATCATTTCAAATTACAGTTACTAAAGTGGGTACATCCGACTTTTCATGACGGTCTAGGGGTCTGACTGAAAATTGACAAGTAATGATGTTTTTCTATTCTAATGGGCCAAAACATAAAAAATGAACCAGTACTGTACACCTCCCGCCATTCGTAAGAATCAACACGGATGGCGGGAGGTGTACAGTACTGGTTCTACCCAGGAAAAGTGGGTGGTCTGCCTCCACCACAAAAAATTGACCGTCATATATAAACAACCCGAAGAAGGTATTTCCTAACTATGGTGATGCGCCAGGGATTGCTATTTTAAACTTGGCGGTAAAACAAATTGCAATGTATTGCAAGCGAGCGTCATAATGTAGATATCCTCTATTTGCTGCACGGGACAGCTATTTATAACTTCGAGGTTTCTCTATGGACTTTAGACCTGTTGTAAATTATCATTTTTTATTTTTGAGCTTGGAAACTGTTAATGTTTCATCAGAAATATTTCACACTTTAAATTAGTCATTTCATACTTCATTATGTTTTTAAACAATTCGGCCCCAAAGCCTGATGTACTCTTTAACTAAATTATGATCAATGGCAAACACATCATTACATATGAAATAGTGATTTTAATTATGTAATTTATACAGGAATGTAAAACTTCATGTTAATCATAATCAGTCTTGTCTGTTTATATCAGTCAATGTAATAACATTCATTCTGGCAATATCTATCACACCTTCAATACCATTTTGTTCAATTTATGCAGGGACACTCCTCTGAATAAAATAGGTTCGTAAACATAAACAATCTTACATATAATGGTCTGGGCATTTATTATTCACTATGACACAGCCATATCTGACCACCATTCTCAACTTTTAATATAAAAATCGTACAAAATTTACAACGTAGACCTATAAATCAGTTGTCATCCACATGATTTGTAACACCGGGAATTTAAAATCTCAAGCTCAGAAATACAGGTGTACTTGTACACAAGGAATACAGGTGTACTTGTACACAAGGAAACAATTTCTGAGCTGGAGTCAAAATGTCATATACATTATTTGATAACAAGGCTGTCCGGGGGCAGCGCTCTCGACTATCCAGGCCTTGTTTATTGAAATTGAAAAAGGGGCATAATTCTGCTTTATAATTGCATGACAGAAGTATGGCACTTGTCTCTGTACCTTGTAAAACTCAGTGAATACGTGTAAGTTTTATTGAATCCTTCAAAGCGTTTCAGATATGAAACATTTCATATTTATAAAAAAAATGCAAGTCAAAAAGGGGCATAATTCTCCTTAAATACAACTCAATTCGAGTAGAATAGTTTACCTTTTCATCGAAAAACAAGCAAAAATCCATGATTCTTGCAGTGTTTTATGACTTGTACGGAGATATGATTTTGACTGGATGCTATACAAAATACAGAGGTGTTGAGTTGAGTGCTAGCCTCCTGTCAAAGTAAAAGTGAAATGTTTTGTTGCTAACCATGTGATTGTTTTATCATGCAATACCAACAAGTCCACTAAAGCTGTCATCCGCACCACTGAGAGTGATTTGTATAAGATGTGTAGCTTGATTAATTGATATAAAATAAATATAGTTTATACTATTTTACACCAAGGAAGTTATAATTTTTAAAAAGAAAATTCATTTAAAAACATTGCGCTTTTAATAAAATATAAATACATTTTGTGGATGAATATGTTGGATGAATCTAGCGAGTGCAGTCTATACTCATACGCTGTACTTTGTACGCCATATGTATACTGATGGGAATTAACACATGACAAAAATCTTGCAGTCCGGCTGGTTGATGTAAAAAAAATGTGCGACAATTCAATCGTGCATAAACCATCAAAAATTCAGTCACGTGACGTTAAACTGTCAAAAATGTTGTTTAGTTTCATTTGAAAGCATTTCTGAGAAAAAAAGTCAAAAACTGTTCAAAATGCGTTAGAATCGGGTTCAGTATTTCAGTGTTGACTTTTGCGAGAGTATATCAGTCATTTATAGGTCGCAACTCATGTCTAAAGGCTCCGCTAACGCGTCGCAATTAAACAAAATTTGCGACCATTAAACGACCGATATATCGCAAAATTCAAAATTTCAATATAGTTAATCCTATATTTACAGCATATAGATATCCATCAATAGTAATGACTAAGATACAATTAATTGTACTTTAACTAAATGGCACTGCTATTTTTTATTTTAATATGGAGTTTGTTCAGTCGCTTCAGATTTAAACAAGAAAGGCCATTTTGATTTTTCTTGTGATGAAATTCCAGGGCCACTTAACCCTTAACCCGCTACATATATATAATGGACTGTTCTTCCTTTGAATTAAGACCATTCCATTTATGTGACAAAGGGGTGTTTTGGGGAAAATGACTGATTAGCAGCCAGACATTGTAAACCCAGATCAGCCTGCGAGTAAGGACATTGTAAACCCCGATCAGCCTGCGAGCAGGCTGATCAGGGTTTACAATGGACGCAATGGCTATTATAGTCATGCTTAGTGGGTTAAGGATTGACACCACTTCATAAGTCAACATCTCACTTCTTAAAGAATGGTGGACCGGTATGTCTTTATAATGAGAAATTGAAAGTTCATAAACATATCACAGGTAGATGTGTCGCAGTGATGTTTTCATCAATTGTCATTCATTGAGCATATGTGCCATACATGTCCGAAACTGTGGTGAATGGAACACAATCTAGCAGTCACCATTACGTGTTCCACACATAGAAATACATCCTCTGCCAAGTTGGAAGGTATTCCAGCACAGGTCCTGAAAAATGCATATTCATAGATTTAAATATATAGCATACATTCACAGGCGATAAAATGCTATATAGTTGATTAAAATTTCCCACAAGATCCTTTTTTGAAACTTCACAAACAGTGAGGTTGAGAACACTGAACTGATATTCAACTGGATTAATCGTTGACTGCGGATGCATTATAAAAACATAAATCAAACGAAAATAGTCTTCAATTTCATATAAAAGGTGCTAGTGCACTAAACTGTACCCTGTGTTCTGTCTGGTTTAAAGAAACTTTCCCGCCAAATAACGGAAAAAACTATAAAACCGTGTATCAAAACTCTATCCAGGTGTTCAGGTCATAAAATAAGATGTATAATTATATGCTGATTAAAAGTAAAGGTTTTTATATTATGTTCTTATTATATTGGTAACCATGACAAAATAACACAATTCCAACAGAAGTTCATGAAGTCTATATCACTGAAAGAAAAACAGGTCCCTTTCATATTATTTTTTTCAAGGTATTTAACATTTTTAGTGGCGGAGGCAGACCACCAACTTATTCCTGGATAGAACCGGTACTATATACCTTCTGTCATCCATAAGAATCAACACTTTGTCACTTACAAGTCAATCTCATAGTGGATTTGAACCCGCAATAAAACAAACTACATCTGATTATAAGGGCTGCATAACTCCCAAACATGGCAGTAAGATACTTATCTTCATTCACAACCTTTCAAAAATGTATCTAACGTGATTTATTAAAATACTCAATGTTGATTGGTTCTTGCGGTGGTCTGGAAAAAGCTATATAAACCTCTGATGTCTTGTACGTCAACCGTTATGACGATATTTTAAACGCCAGAAAACACGTTAACCGCTGAGACGTCATTTTAAACGTCATATGCAAAACAACAACGCAATGAAAAGCGTTATTTTAAGCGACGCTACATTCCAACAATACATTTATATAGGATGAAGCTGTAAATTCTTCTTTGATGTTGATAGGCATAAAATGTAAGTAGTGAGAATTTGTTTGTATTTTGTGCAATCTCTCGACAAAATGTGTTTCATGATACATAAAACTCCATGATAGATAAGAAATAAAATATTTCCAGTGGGTTTATATTGTGCGAAATCAAAACCTGGTGTTTGGGACTTGAAACACATCGAAACCGCAGCCTTTGGTATCGATGAACTTCAAGTCCCGCCCTCCAGGTATTGATCTGGGACAATATAAACCCGCTGGAAATATTTTATTTCTTTAGTAAAGTATGCTTACCATAGATATGTGCAACAGACTACAGTGTGTCCTGCTAGAAATAGTGTATAGCATTGAGTTTTATTTATTTGACGGACATTTACAAGAAACATTTTCATTTGTTTTTCAACTTACTGATAATAATTCCGGATAAAGGCACATAGGTGGCAATGGCACGTAGAACAGCAACTATTCTGGCTCTGAAAGATAAAATACATGGAAACCAATTGTTATCTCAACAATTTAAATGGATTATGCAAGATTGGAGGATTATGAACAGTGTCAACACAGTTAGTGAAAATAGGATTATGAACAGTGTCAACACAGTTAGTGAAAATAGGATTATGAACAGTGTCAACACAGTTAGTGAAAATAGGATTATGAACAGTGTCAACACAGTAAGTGAAAATAGGATTATGAACAGTGTCAACACAGTTAGTGAACATAGGATTATGAACAGTGTCAACACAGTTAGTGAAACTATGATTATGAACAGTGTCAACACAGTTAGTGAAACTATGATTATGAACAGTGTCAACACAGTTAGTGAAATTATGATTATGAACAGTGTCAACACAGTTAGTGAAACTATGATTATGAACAGTGTCAACACAGTTAGTGAAACTAGGATTATGAACAGTGTCAACACAGTTAGTGAAAATAGGATTATGAACAGTGTCAACACACAATTAGTGAAAATAGGATTATGAACAGTGTCAACACAGTTAGTGGAAATATGATTATGAACAGTGTCAACACAGTTAGTGAAAATATGATTATGAACAGTGTCAACACAGTTAGTGAAAATATTGCAGATATGAACCAGTAGTTGTACGATTTTTTAATGCAGAAGCATCGAGGTGTAAAGCACTGAAGGATTTGTACCACTGTTGTGTATAGTCAAATAGTGACTATAAAAACATGTTCCCCGGCCTTAAAGTTCTCTGGCCATGTTTTGTTTCATGAACATGTTTATGTTTTGTTTAAAAGCGAAATCAATACCCAGCAATATATATTTACAATTCTCACATTGTAATATCTGTGAAAAGCGAGAATAAGATTGTATGTGATGACGTAGAAAACTTTGAACAGGTAAATTAATCCACGGGTAATGTATTTATCAATTATCTGACAATAGTTGTGCAGCTATACAATTCAGATTTACCTCATTTCCCCGTGCAGTCACGCAGTGGTAAAAGTAGTATCTACATCATGCAAATAATTCTTATTTTTACATAAAACTTAGTAGCGGTTTTCAATATATGTTTCTCTCCGAGACTATCAAGAAATGTTCATATGATGTTTAAGAGTTCAATTTGTTAATTGATAATACTACAAAAAGTGTGGCCATTCATCTTTAATTATGATTTAGGCTGAAGCACGTAAAAGTCAAGCTACACACTGTTTTCCCAATCTCAGCATAGCAGTGATAGCACCATCAAAGCACTTAATTTTTGCCCAGTATCTACGGGTTCCTCGCTCATTAAAGGCACTACCCTGCCAAATATTGGCAAAATTACACTACAAAATTGTTTATCCAAACTCTATCCTGGCCTGGAATTCACCAACCATTCTTGAGAATATTCTTAGACTTAATCCCAAGTACCCAAAGTTTATCCAAACTCTATCCAGGTGTTCAGGTCATAAAATAATGTTTATGTGCTTATTAAAGGTATAGGCTTATTCACGGATACTTAAAATACATGAGATTGAATACGAAATCAATTATGAGGTGGTAAATCTCGACGTTCCAGTTTTGGGTTTTGGCTTGGCTTGTTAAAGCCGTTTATTTTGTGTCTATACTCTATAGAGTTAGACTTTTTCAACTTGTCATGAGTAGGTTTAGCAGCGGTATATATCTGCTGCAAATTTTGCCTGCTGATAGTGGGATAGGGACTTTAAAAAGCAAAATAAGACTGCGATCCTTGCCAAGGGTAAATATAACTGATATAAGCTTACTTACTTCGTGTACTTATCATAGAACGGTGATCGCATCAGGAAATATAACAAGACAATATTCCGTCTACGTAGCTCCGATTTCTCTTTTGGATTCAAATCTTTGGGCTCACCCATAATCGTGTTGCTGGAAAAAATACAGATTGTTTTTACTCTTATTTCACCTACATGTAAATGGATTATTTTAACTTGATATGGGATTCAGAAACAGTCAAACTATTCTTAACTGCTCTCTTAATAAAACTCACTAAAATTATTTAATTGAAGGCATAACTTAAAATGTTTGGTAAACAATTTCTGACGTGGGACATAATAAACATTGCTATTAATTAGTTTCATTTCAGGCTAAAGATAAAGCTGTAATAAAGACAAATTCCGCTTCAAAGATCAAACAATTGACAGGAATGACTTGAAAAACATTATCCACCTTATAGTTTCAAACTTATGTTGCAGAGCGACTATAAAATGTAGAATTTCTCCTCGCACTCAGTGATTGACAATGTTAATAATACAAAGTCTTGCCTGAATTTATACTTTAATAGAATGAAAAAATAAAAGTATATACCTCGAAAGATCCATCCCGCATGCCAGTAACCATGGTTTCCAAGAATTCTCCCCAAAGACGTACATTCCCAGTACTAATAAGGTGAAGGACTATAAGTGACAAGTTGAAGTTTAGATTAAGTCTAGTTTAACAGTCTAGTCATTTGCAACCTTGGTTCCCAATGTGGATAATAACACAGACATTGGGTTTCAAACTTTTTTTTAGGTGTGGAAAGTCCGGAACACTTATATGAACTTATTCTTATATGTTGGCAAAAGGAGTGGTGTTGGAACAGAGGGCATTCAGGTATTCACAAAGGGGTAATTTTCAGGACTGGTGTTTCCTTAGCTAGGAGTCCAGCAAATGAACATGTATACAGTGTGGTAAAGTGCAAATGAACATGTATACAGTGTGGTAAAGTGCAAATGAACATGTATACAGTGTGGTAAAGTGCAAATGAACATGTATACAGTCATTCATCTTTAGAAAGTAATATAGATGGATAACAGACTGAATCCAGTAAACTCCATTTATTTTGCTGGGGTACAATAATATATTTTAAATCAATTTTCATTTAAAGGGTCACAGTGACCTTGACCTATTGATCCCAAAATCAATAGACGTCTACCTTTACCTAAATATAACTAAAACTATCACTGAAGGTGATGAATAGCCATGCTTAAATTGTAAGTCAAAGAAAGGGCCATAATTCTGTAATAAATTTGGGAATCAACAATGGGTGACGTAGAGGGACATAAGACCATCAGTCGTTATGTGTATATGAAGTTAGGGAACAACTCATTCAGAACTGTTTGAGGAATGCAAGTAAGGAAAATATGTTACCAACAATAAGGTCCACAGCAGTTTGTCAGTTAACTGACAGCAAATAACCGATAAAATTACCTGGGTATTAACATCCCTGGTCAAACTGTTTAAAGTTATAAAATACTAGATGGGTTTCTGCGGAACACGTGTGTCACCTGTCAGCGCTTTGTCAGTATAACAAGGTTTTTTGGACCCAGATAAATGACTTTGACAAACTGGCCTGAGTAAGTTTTTGTGAAGAGAACAACGAGTATTTAACCCATATAATGACCTTCAGTGTGACCTTGAACTTTATATTTTAGTATGGCCATGTCGATGTTGTCATGACAAGTATATATTGAAAGTTTGATGAAGAAATATCAAGAATGAGAAAGTTATAATCATTGTTATGTTTTCATGAAGAAAAACACGAGTCAAGACCTTCAGTGTGATCCTGACCTTTATGTTTTAGTATGGTCATGTCGATGTTGTCATGATGAGTATATTCGAGGGGCGTTCAATATATTCTGTCACTAATGCGCTTCCGTAGAAACCGCCTTACATTACCGCACTGAAAACTCGTGCATTTGAAGGCGATTTCACTAACTACATACATGCAAAATAGCGATAACAACTGACGTTGACGGAGATATCCACTGTTGAATTAAGCGCACTCATGTATAGTGGCTATGTTTCAATGCTATCATGAAAAGTGAAGAAAAAATTGAAATTAGGGCTTACATTAAAGCCAGGGTTGCTTTAAAAGTACCTGCAAAAGAGATTTATGCTGAACTGTGCCGTGTACATGGCAGTTCTGCCGTGACATTGAGAAAGGTTTTTTTAGGGCTAAGACATTTAAAGGGGGTAAACTTAGCATTAAAGACCGTAACCATCCTGACAAGCCTGTTGTTGCAGCAACAAAGGAGAACATTGATGCTGTGAAGGCTATTGAAGATTAAGATGGGCGGTATACAGTTTCTAAGATAGCTAATAGTCTTGGCATCTCAGAAGGCACAACTCATCACATTTTGAACAACTGTTTGAAATTAAAGAAGCTTTGAGCTAGATGGGTCCCTCATTTGCTGTCAACTGAACAAAAGGCCAAACGCTTAAAATGTGCTAAAAATCTTCTTAAAAAATATGAAAATTGTCATCCTAGAAAAATTTCTGAGATGCTCACTGGAGATGAAACGTGGGTTTACTATTTTGAGCCCCAGCGGCGAATAAACAATAAACAATGGTTAGGTAGAAATCAGGCAAGACCGGTTATTGCAAAACAAACAAAAAGCACTAAAAAAGTTTTGTATGCAATTTTCTTTAATTCCAGTGGCCCTGTGGTACAAAAATAATTACAAGAAAAAATGCCCAAGCAAAGTATTGAATGGCATCCAGCTGATTCATGACAATGCCTCAGCTCACAAAGCTAAAATTGTGCAGTCTTTCTTGGACAAAGAAAAAGTGGTACAGCTTGAACACCCATCTTATTCTCCCGACCTTAGTCCCTGTGACTTTTTCCTATTCCCTTTGCTGAAGAAAAACCTCTCTGGTAGACGTTATGCTTCCAGAAGTGCCCTTGGAGCTGGAATATTTCAGTGTCTCAACAGTATACCAAGGGGAGACTACTTTGCTGCGTTTATGTCATGGATAGCGCGACTCCGAAAGTGTGTATCTGTTCAGCGGGAATACTTCGAAGGATTGTAATAAGAAGTTTTTTATATTTCCAGTATATGTTAGTTCCGAATACCAGTGACAGAATATACTGAAGCCCCCTCGTATTGAAAGTTCGAAGAAATATCAAGAAATGAGAAGTTATAGCCAACGTTAAGTTTTTGTGATGAAAAAAACGAGTATTTAACCCATATAATGACCTTCAGTGTGACCATGACCCTTATATTTTAGTATGGTCATGCTGATGTTGTCATGAGTATATATTGAAAGTTAGATGAAGAAATATCAAGAAATGAGGAAGTTATAGCCAACGTTAAGTTTTCGAGACTACTGATGGGCGGACTGACGACAAAGGGATCCCTATGTATCGCATTTTTCCTCGAAAAGGCGACACAAAAACAGAATCATCACTTGTTGTGTATTTGATTTGGATTAAAGAAACGTTTTATGAAAATATACTGGTTCAAGAATTTCACAGATCTTGTCATCTAATACATGTAAGAATATATAATGGCTAGTGATAAAGGATACAATGTGCCATAGGCCTGGCTATATGCAGGCATTCCCCCCACATTCGTTGTTTGCTGAGCTTTGATGGGGGCTGACTCATAAGCTTACGTCTCTTGGTCAGCACACTTGCACGAGGGTCTGTGTTTTCAGCCTTAGGGACACTCCATGTTCTTGTTCCATTGACTTGTGCTGAAAGAAAACAATAACAAAGTGTAAATATTGAATTACCGGTATATAACTTTCCATTTTTTTTTAAAATCATTATTACTTTTAATTTGAATAGTTCAAAGTAATTGTTTTTTGAATATTACTAATTGCTGATATTATTGCACCAATAATATATAAATATATTGTAGAGTAACAAATAAATTTGAATTTTTCATTATCTTTTATTTTTTGAAAGTGGATTTAAAGTCAACATGATGTAGAATTAATTAATAATTAGAGTTGCTAACCTCAAAGCTTGTTAAATACTTCAATATTGCCGTGTCTCCCTTTAAATTTAATACCGGTATATATTATTGATGAGTTAAGAAAACTGTGGGAAAAATAGAAATAGTTCTTTTCACTGCCATAATTTGCAACTGGATATCAAATTCTTGTGATTTCATGCAAGAAATTAAAGGATTCAATATTAAATTTGATAAAGTGGTCTTGTGCAATAAAACTTGTTTTTTCTCTTGACAAACCTGCTCTAAGAGTCCGTATCTGTCTGCCCGAGCTCTTTAAAGTAAAGGTATTTTCTGGAGCGTTGTTTGCTGCGTCCTCATCCCATGCATCTTCTAATGACTGAAATTGGTTTTCAATTGTACAGATGAGCATTAATAGTGTACAGATGAAAGACGATACACTTATAGAGTGCTGATGAACGTATTGACTACATGCCCCCACCCCAATATATGGTGGGAGAATAAAAAGGATCTGAGTAGGGATAGGTCTCTATTTAAATATAAGGTCTCTATTTAAATATAAGAATATGTCGTGAGTATCCAGTATCCAACACAAGGCATGCTTGTTTTCATCAGAACCATGGCTCTGCCAAGATTTTGATTAAAACAGTAATACGGAGGGTTGGAATTTCTCTATCTGAACTGGATACCCATGACTGACTTTTTCTTTTCATATCATTGAAATTTTGTGCGTAAACATGGCCAACTACTAATGTTTTGCATGTTCATTTACACAATGAAGTTGTGCAACGACTGATGTTACCGAATTCGCTGCTGATGCAACTTGCCAAGGGACTTTAATCTTCCCCAATGTGTAAGAGCAGGCTTTCCAGCACTCACGTAAAGGCAGATAACCTTATCTGGTATGTAAGAATTTAAGTGCATTATCCTAGAAAATCAACAGATTTATTTCAACAAAATGAAGCATAGATGTATGGTATTTAAACTGCAAGACAATAATGACTGAGATTTTATGTCTAGTTTCGATACATGCTCATTGTTAGTTGATGAAGACTTCGGAATGTCGGTGGCCACAATACTTCAGTTACTCTTCAATGAAAGGAAACGTGAACATGGAACCTTCTCAAAACTAAGCTGCCTAGGTTTTATTTAAGCTAATATAATGAGACAAAAATAAAGTGTGTACATCTATTTTTGGAAATATTCAAAAAGTTGTAATGACAAATTTGGCAAAACAAATTTTAAACTAGAGGCTGTTTTTAGTAAAAAAGATGGCTCTCCCACTGGAGAAAGGGCCATAAAACCTCCTAAAATCATTCAACTGGAACACGACGATAACATGTGCAACTAAGCTCGGTAATGATCATCCCTTCCAAGTATCCTTGAAATCCGGCCAGGAGATCAGGAGAACTAGTCTGGACAAAGTTTGTGTATTGAAACCTTTAAAGAGACACAAATCCCCCAAAAATCATTCGACCGAAATTCGCCAATAACATGCGTAACTGGGCTTGGAGAAAGGGCCATAAAACCTCCTAAAATCATTCAACTGGAACACGACGATGACATGTGCAACTAGGCTCGGTACTGATCATCCCTGCCAAGTTTCGTTGAAATCCGGCAAGGGGTTCAGGAGAAATAGTCCGGATAAAGTTTGTGTACTTAAACCTTCAAGGGCCATAACACCACCAAAAAGCGTTCAATCGGAACACAGCGACGATATGCCAGACAAAGTTTGTGACATATAGATGACAGATGGCACAAAAACAATATGCTTCCCCTACACAAAGTCACGTGAAAGTGGGGGAGACATAAATATGCCAAATGTATACATTAACAAAGCAGTGATAACTTTGTATGAAACGTACCTTCACCAGCAGAGTCCGAGTTCCACAAAGTAAAAAAATAGAAAAACAAACATTGCAAAATGCATGATGTTGAATATTTATACTTTATATTTCTGGAATTTCTCATGAATCTCAAACTTTTAACTTCTCAAACATAAACTTAGGATGTTTGAAGAAATTTTATGATGCAAAAGTGGTTACAGCAATGTTATATTCATAATGAGGTTGACGGCACACTTCTTTTTTGAGTCTGTTTACCGGTACATACATCATGTTCCTCCTGTGCAGCCTTCAGGGCTTCTCTGTCAACAGGTGATAAAGGGGGCGTCGTCTGAATGCCAGCATCCAGCCTCATCAGCAGCACAAACCGCATAATTGTTCTGAAGATAAAAAGTAAATCGCTAGATTAAAAAGAATTGATAAAATTTCTGACTGAAAATGACAATTATTTAACCCTTAACCCATGTCTACGATGCGGAAACCGTAGACTGTTTCTTTCTTACAGCTTTTCTGTACTTTCTATGGTGGGAAAACGTCTGACAAAATAGTAGAAGTGTTGTTTGACATTGTAAAAATAATAAAACACCAACATTGTGATAAAAACAAAGTTTTTTTTCTTAACAAATCCGCCAAAGGACTAGGTATGATAAGGAGCAAAATTGGTCCCCAGTATTGGAAGTTTTAATGCACAAGTTTTGAATAACTAGATTAGCTACAAATAAACTGAATTATTATTAAAACTCATTACAAGTACGTTTGAAGGCTCTAAATGAGTTTGAGCCTCACAAACAAGGCCTTTTCTTTCAGTTTTTGATCTTAGTAATACAGAGTGCACCCTCGAGCACAGCTGATTTTTTGTTGAAATAGCTACTTGATAGGGATGCATTATCAGCCAAAAAACTCTGTGTGCTTGGAGGTGCGCTCTATTATTTTAAGATCAAAATCTTGTCCAGAAAGGTCCAAAATCTACAAAATTACCAAAAATACCATTTTTTGAGACACTGTTAATTCTTCTAGATTAAAAATATCTTTTAAAGACAGAATATGATCAATTTACTTCAACATACACAACAGATTATATGTAAATATTATTTTTTGCATTTTGAACATATTTGGGGCCAAAATACCCCTTATCATACCTTGTCCTTTGACGACCTTTGCTGACAGCACTGACATCATGAACGTGAACATATTGAAACAGAGGCACGTTATGGGGAAATTGGCCGAAGTTATTTTTCTTTTAATGTAGTAACAACTTTGAAGTATGACAAATTTGTTATTTAGATTCTTGACAGGGGATAAATGGGCTTACATTGCCTGCCTGGCAAGTATATTCCCCATCGCCTGACGACTCAGGTGGATATAATTTCCAGGCAGGCAATGTAAGCCCATGTCCCCTGTCAAGAATCCAAATCACTAATACTGTCTCACGGTAGGACTTACTGCTCAAGTTTCTGGACTACTGCAACACACATGATCTCGTGAATTATTACACCATTATGTATCAAAAGATAAATTTAAACAGAAAATAAACTAAACAAATTTTGTTGAAACCCACCTGTTTAATTTAATTATAACAACTGTGTTCTCTCGAAATTTGGGTCTCATGACTTTACGAGATGGTAAATTCGAGAGAACAGACTTGTTTTGCAATTACATTACAATGGAATATACTGGAAAATCACTTGTTTAATGTTTATATTTAGTTTTTTTAAATATACATTCAAAAGACCTTTCTTGAAGTTGTCAGATTTACTTACTTTGTAACTTGAACCACAGTGATGACTATCCACGCGCCCCGATTTCCCCATTTTTTCCTCGATGCCATCTCTAGAAAAACTTCTGCATATTCTAAAACTGTCAGCCATCTTTGTAACCTTTCTTTTGACACTTCCTGCATAATAAATTCAAGAATGGTTTGATTTTCATTTCGCAGCTTGTGCTGTTTTTTTTTTTCATGGTTATTGCATCGTCGGATACCCCCGTGTGATTTGTTCCGTTACTCTCCACCATCACTGATGAATGGAGTATAACGTAATCAATCAAACGTGGGTTTCGACGGTGGGTTATTGCTGCTTTGGCATTTTATAACCTGTCGAGTAGCAGTGTGATTTATTTGGTTGGTTTTACAGCTGATATTATTCCCAATGCCAAACGTATCTTTTCCCCCAATTTTGAGACAAAAATTCCCAATTGAAAGAAAAAAAAGAAGTGCTAGTGTGACAAGTACTGAGAATGAAACACTTTTAAATGCCTCTGCTGACCTTATTGTACTGAAAACGGTATTAAAGATACAATTATTAAATGAAAGTTTTACTGTATATGAAAAATTGCACTAAAATTCCCAATTGTTATGTAATTGGTTATGTTCCCAAAGTATAGAGAAAAAAACACTGAGAAAAAATAGTCGTAACAAAAGCAGCTGACTTTACTTAATTTAAATGCTTTACCTTAAGTTCAGTAAATCAGAAAATAACAATTATATGGAAAATCTCTACATTTGTATGTGCGAGTATATATGGACATTTAACATTTGTTCAATTTGACCTTGGTCACAGGTGTGTTTTGTGATACATGTACATGATATGGCAAACTTATCCTGGTGCCAGGTTTGACAAAATATATCTAACTTATGAACCAAAACACAAAGCTTATTCATTGTTAAAGTGTCACACCTTAGAGGAGCAAACTTAGGGAGTTTTTGTAAAACAACATGGGTAAAATATTTAAAAAGTCAGCTTATCTGCAGCTTGCTGTAATAACACAAGTGGACGTTCACTTGCAACTTCTGAGGTCCATAGGTGAAATGTTGGAGTTTGTTTTCCTATAAGAGTTAAAGAATTTGCTGTAGGAAATTCAATTTTCATGTCAGAATAGTTTTTCCTAAAGCAATGCATGTTAAGGAAATAAGAAACATATGTGAATTTCCCTAGGTATTTGTAAATATGAAGTTTGAATGGTGTTTTATATCATTTTTAGCACATGTTAGGCCAGACGGTCACTTGGTTTTGTGGTCAAGGCAGACCACCCCATTGTTCATGGGTAGAACCAGTACTGTACACCTCCCGCCATCTGTAAGAATCAACACTCTCACTTGGCAAGTCAAGCTCCCAGTAGGATTCAAACCTGCAGCGGTGAAAGGTTATCTACTTATGAAGTGGAACTTACAACTGTCTGTATAAACGTTGAAGCAGCTTTTAAAACATTATCATTTAGGAAAATGAGGAGATTTGATGCAGCGTAGAACAGTTCTGATATCAGTTCTCCATTCTCAAAGCGACCTGTGAATATATATACACATATATAAATTTAAGATATTATTTACTAAATGATGTCATACAACCACTTTCAATGTCATTTATGCAAATTAAGAAGTGTGCAAAGTATATCAGACAACTACATAAAATGTGTGCAAATAATGTGAGCCAACAACAAGGTGGGCATATTTATTTGACTTTCTTTAGTGCAACTAATAATCAAAGCACTGTGTATGCTGGGTATAACAATTCTTTTCCAAGCGTATATATTGTGAAACAATCCACAGTTCGTGCAAGCCGTATCCCCTTTTCTCATCAAGCCAGGAATGCTCATGATTTGATAATGTGTGTAATGGTCAGTTGAAGTAAACCAAAAGGGCGGACAGTATGGGAATTGAACATGGGAACCGCTAACAGGGCGAGTGCTCTACCAAATGACCAAATTGGGTACCCAATATGACCACATTTCTCTTCATTTTAACTTTAAAGAGCTGAACCCTGCCCTCCGATCTTTCCAGGTTAATGGTACCGCTGTCCTGCGTTCCCCCAATTATCCTTGATGTCAATAAAGTGTACCAAGGTGGAAAACTGAGGCCGGTAGGCGACTCGAACCCGGGACCCCTCGCATACAGGGCGGGTGCGCTACCAACTGAGCAAACCAGGCCACCCGGTACCCAAATTATATCAATTTGGTTTGATTTTTTGCTCCATCAAATTGAAGAAATAGAAAAATGTCAGATTGACCAAATTGTGTTATGTTTGTAGATCAAAGAGGTCAGGGAGGTAACATAACTTCTCCCTCTGTTCCCAATTAGTAGCACTTTCACAAACTGTTACATCACAAATCAATGCGATTAAGATAACAGATCAAATCCACCCATTTTTAGAAAGTCATGAAAGTTTCTAAAGCGAAAGTAGAAAAAATGAGACAAAACAATGTAAGATGTGTTTAAAAAATCAAACCTGCAACCAAAAATGAAAGTATTCTGACGGCTGATTCTATCTGGGATACTGTGTCTGGGTTATTACGGACTGCCTTTGTATAAAACTCTTTTAAATCTTGAAGTAGTCTCTCCAATTTTAATTGCATTTGAGTCGCCATATTGGATTTTGGTGACTAAATTGTTAGACTATTTTTCATTGGTTAATACTTATTCCCATAGACGAATCAAAATCAGTGTACAAAAGTCTTGTCGACTTGTAATTTTTACCTTCAAAAGTGGAGAGTACTCTGACACAAAACAAAACCCATTGCAAACATTTCTAACTTAAATATTCAACATAAAATCATATTTTTGATATGGAAACTGGCCATATTTTAATATCGTTCAGAACGTCTTTCCAAATATTTAGCTTTGTAAAGCTTTCTTCGAAATATTTGTGTAAATCAGACCCAACACTGCCATGTTCAGGTAGGCTTATATTAATTCATAACTTTCACATCTGGTCAACTTCCGGTAGGTTGAGATATTCAGTAGGTGAAAATAAAGGGGTTTACTCGGACTTCATCCTCAAACTCTATATGAAAAATGAAAACATTAGACCACGATTTAAATTAAATGTATCCATATTGGTGTTTTAAAATCAGACAACACCAAAAGAAGATACATAGATGTACACAAAACATAAAGCTTTTAATATAATTATCACTATAAACTAGTTTTATAAAGGGCTAAAGTCAGTTGAGCACCAACGATAAACACCGAGTTTACCCCCTACCAGAATGTGGAGGTGTTTTATTTTATTGATCACTGATTGGTCAATTTATTTTGATGATGTCATGTAAAAGTTATGAATTACATATAAATTGCTACACGTCTACTGATTAGTATGAGTAGGCTTGTTTATGTATGCCTGGTGTATAACAGGCTTGAATCTTGTACAATGTTATCAAATGCACTCCCTCAGGCTCGGTACCTTATTACTATTAGCGCAAAGTATTCTGTCGTTTAATACGAGTTTTCGATAGGCTAAGTGATCGCTGATAGATTTTTTTCTCAGCGAGCTGTTTAGGGAATACTGATTGTTCCGTTTTTAGTAACATGATACACTTTCAGTTGACACAGACTGTCTGCAAGTTGGACGATTATAACTCTATTTATAACATTTATAAATCGAGCAAGAAGCAGGAATCAGAGGGGGTGTCTCCACTCATCAATAAAGAAGGCTTTCTTCAGAGTGATAGTACCAAGAAAGCAGACATCCTAAATGACCAGTTTCAGTCGGTTTACACACAAGAAGACACCAGCTGCATGCCAGACAAAGGTCCCGGCCCATATACATCTATGCCAAGATTAAGATTGTAATACACGGCGTATCAAAACTTCTGTGTGACCTCAACCCTAGCAAGGCAGCTGGTCCAGACTCAATACCAACATTTATTTTGAAAGTAGCGGCTGAAGAAATCTCACCAGTTCTCTCAACAATTTTTCAGACATCTTTAAACACTGGCGAAGTACCAAACGACTGGAGAGAAGCGCATATCATACCTTTATTCAAGAAAGGCGACAAACATCAAGCCGGAAATTATAGACAGTCTCCCTTACATCAGTGACTTGCAAGGTCTTTGAACATATTGTTCACAGCAACATTATAAACCACTTTCTGAGAAACAGCATCCTCTGTGACAACCAGCATGGATTTAGATCCAAATGTTCCTGTGAAACGCAGCTGATCACTACCATCCAAGGAATCGCCAGCCAACTATGCTCTGGAAAAGGTCAGGTAGACATTAATCTACTTGACTTTGCCAAAGCGTTCGATAAAGTCCCGCACAAGAGACTGCTACATAAGCTGAAGCATTATGGTGTGAGAGGCGAAACCCTACAGTGGATCCAGTCATTCCTCAGCTATCATGGCTATAGGAAACAACAAAGCCGACTAGAGGGGTCCACATCATCACAGGCAAACGTTTTGTCAGGAGTATCCCAGGGAACAGTACTGGGTCCATTATTGTTTCTGGCATTCATCAATGATCTACCAGAGTCTACATCTTCGGAAACTAGGTTATTTGCTGACAATGGACTCTTAAATACAAACTTATAAGGTCTACAACAGATTCAGATGTCCTACATGAGGACCTTGATTCCGTTGAAGAATGGGAGACTAAGTGGCAGATGAGTTTTCACCCTGAGAAATGCCAGGTCATCCACATCTGTACCAACAAGCAGTTTCAACGTAAACCAACATACAGATTGCATGGACATCAACTTGAAGCAGTGGACTGCGCCAAATATCTTGGAGTCGCCTTCAGTGCAGACTTATCATGGAAGACCCAAGTGGACAGCACAGCAGCCAACCCTGGGTTTTCTCTGAAGAAACCTATACAACTGCACCACGGAGGTCAGAGATAGAACTTACAATTCCCTTGTACTTCCAACCCTATCACATGCCGCATCAGCATGGGATCCTTACCTCGCAGGGGACATCAACAAGCTGGAAAAAGTACAGAGAAGAGGAGCAAGGTTTGCCCTTAACAACTATTGGGACAAGACACCAGGCTGTGTGACAAGAATGGTAAGGGACCTTGGCTGGCAGACATAAGAAGAGAGAAGATGCAAACAGAGGCTAACAGTGCTCTTCAAAATACAGCATGGACTTGTAGATATGGCACCAGGAGATATACTGCGCTTCAACGACCGCAGAACCAGGGGAGGCCAGCGATTATACCAACCCGCAGCCCCTCAGAATGTCTACAAGTACTCCTTCTATACTCCTTTTACCCTTGTACCACACGCGAATGGAATGTTCTGCCAACTGCAATCATCGACATCAGTTCATTAGAAGACTTCAAGGCTGCACTTGACACCACCACTGCAGCCTTATTCTTCCGAGCATAGTATCATCAGCGGCTTGCGTCATGTACATAGTTTTAATTGTAAAATACCATCGTTTTTAACATTTTGGAGGATGATCGCTGTCTCATCACCTCAGTAAGGTCAACATTACAGTCTAAGAAGACTCCTGACCTTTGATTGAAAGAAGAAGAAGAAGAACATTTTAAACAGAGGTTGAAAAGTCGACTCCGTGAAAAATATATAATGAATGAATGAATGAATGGTGTTTTACGGCACGTCGACACATAAATAGGTCATATTGTGCGCAAAAATTTATGAAAAATGAAGTATTAATTAAAAAATTAATGTAAATATATAAAGATAAAACTATTAAAAAATAAGGGATGATCAGGTGTAATATAAACTATGTATGTAAATCAATAAATGCCCGTCAACGGATATATAAACAAGTAAATATATATAAGAACACATTATAATGATTTATATAGTCTGATCTCTTTCAGGAAATCTAAAACAAGACTAAAATCTACAGTATCAAATAACTCTTTCATAGTATTAACATTGTAGTACCTTTGACGCATAGGATCAAAGTCAACACATTCCAATAATATGTGTTTGACCGTTAACGGTGCAAAGCAGGGTATACATTCTGGTAATTGCTCACCTTGTAATAAATATGAATGAGTATAACGTGTATGCCCTATTCTGCACCGGGCTAGGACAACTTCCTATAGGTAGGTATGACTTCAATAAATAATAACTTGGCTTTATTCTGAATTTTATTTTGTTTTTAGCTCGTCAAATAGTTAATCAACCTTTTGACTATAAACAGCAGCTGAACGTCTGTCATTGCGCTTCTTAATCCTGCAAAACTACGCAAAATAAAGTTTACCTCGAGATTGTAGGTACCTCGAGAACAGGATACATGGAGGATACTGTGAAAGTATGCCATCTTTCGGAGGGAATGTAGGAATGACCTACAGATTTAAGTGCTAGCAGGGGCAAAAATAGTAAAAAATATCATAAAGTTGTATGTTTTTTGCATTTTGTTGAACATTTTTATTTAATTTGAAAATATTTTCACAATTTTTGGAAAATTTGGCTCTACTTTTCAAATGTTATAGCCAACCTAGATGACAGAGAGTCATAAGTCTATAATTCAATTATTGTGTGGCTTCATCAGAAGGGGTTATTGCATTTTTTATAATTTTATATATTTTTAAATAAATTTTAATTTTGCCGTTGTTGTCTGATAAAGACTGAGGCAGTATTGAAAGGAAACACACAATTTCGCTCGATCTCCCTGCATACAAGACAGAAACCTTTCATCCGCTGTGAAAAATCGATTTCATTCGCACCTTGCCAGTATAAGGTACTGACTCCTGAAAGACTCGGAGTGCATTCGAAAAACCTCAACTTGGCTTATTCTGGAATTAAATCCATGACCTCTGGGTCAAAAATTTAGAGAGTTTTCTATCTCCTCTACTACTGCAACTGATTGCCATGTCTCTGAACTAGAACACATGTAAACTGTGTTATCTTACTATGACTGGGAAGATTTTCTCATAACCACTTGTCCAGGTTTCTGTGGGAGTTTATAAATATAATAGGGTTTAACAGTGAAGCATGTTAATAAAACCAGACATTGTTGTGTGTGAATTTTAAAGTGCAATGCATAATTCTATTAAATTTGTCGTTTGTTGAAGTTATCGCAGATAGCTTCTTGCTCATGTCCTACTTTGAACCAGGGTATCAGCTTCTTGTTCCTGTCCTACTTTGAACCAGGGTGTCAGCTTCTTGTTCCTGTCCTACTTTGAACCAGGGTGTCAGCTTCTTGTTCCTGTCCTACTTTGAACCAGGGTGTCAGCTTCTTGTTCCTGTACTACTTTGAACCAGGGTATCAGCTTCTTTTTCCTGTCTTATTTTGGATCAGGGTGTCAGCTTCTTGTTCCTGTACTACTTTGAACCAGGGTATCAGCTTCTTTTTCCTGTCCTTTTTTGAATCAGGGTGTCAGGTTCTTGTTCCTGTACTACTTTGAACCAGGGTGTCAGCTTCTTGTTCCTGTCCTTTGTTTGAATCAGGGTGTCAGCTTCTTGTTCCTGTCCTACTTTGAACCAGGGTGTCAGTTTCTTGTTCCTGTCTTACTTTGAACCAGGGTATCGGCTTCTTGTTCCTGTCTTACTTTGAACCAGGGTATTGGCTTCTTGTTCCTGTCCTACTTTGAACCAGGATATCAGCTTCTTGTTCCTGTCCAGCTTTTGTCTATTAACTTATTTGGCGAAAGAAACAATGAAAGCAAATATGAATTAATTCCAAATAAAATGAATAAATTGCTTTCCATTCACCATAAAGATGTGAATTGAATTGGTTTTATAGTTGCACTTACAGCTAAGGTCATATGATGACTTTTTTAGCTTCCATTGGTGGTGGAAGACCCCAGGTGCCACTCCAGGCAATTTTCGTGCACGGGCGGGCACCTGGGTTGAACCACCGACGTTCCATAAAGATGTGATCAGTCAGTTAACTTACTGATATAATCAAAGTCTAACACTACAATATGGATGACCTATATTTATTCTTTCCATTTTCCAGATTTCGATAACATGAAAAGATGACGCAACAGTGGAAACACCCAAGGACTATTTTTAATTCATACTTTAACATATTTCCATGTAACTGTGAAATACTTTTGTAGTGGTTATTGTGTCGAATTAGATGAACCACACAAGAACTTCTAGGATTGTGCTCAGTTTTAAATCAAGGTTGAGGTCAGATGTTTTTTAGGATGGCTGTGTTTTACTATACATATGTAAGCTGTGATATACCAAAGTTTTAGACTGGTTGTGTTATTGTATGGACTAATAAGTACTGTAAAATCAGAGTTTAGATCTGCCTGAAACTATACAATTTCTGGATGTGTTACAAGTTTTGTATAATACTATTGTGTTCAAGGCTGAACTGTTGTGTTGATCTGTTCAAGTGTTGTGAGTGTACTTATACTTCAATATAAAGCGTTGGGATGATAAGACTAAAGAAGAACATGCTGACGTTCCTGGTGGTGGTTGGAGCCTTCCCTGTACTCCTTCTGGTCTACCTGGCCATACATTCTGATGGTAAGTACAATATCTCATTGAGAGATAATACCACTAATTCTCTTTCACCCATTTTGACTATATACACAAGAAGATATGCTCAATAAAAAGAAATATTGGGACATAGTCCAGTGCGTGGAACTTTACAAGCTGTCAATCAGGCTTATATATACCCTAGGCCCGCCCTAGAGATTTGACCCAATCAAAAGTACATCAGGTATTGACACTGTTACAAAAGCATTTTCACAAATAATGTAAAATACAATGCAGCTCATTGGGAGCACCCATGAACGTTAGAGGTTAGAGCTTGACACTGGATGTTGGAACTAGGTATTGATTGATGCCCAGCTGACCAATCAAAAAGAACATGGAATTTAGTATTCTAAAAAACTGACTTGTTGAAATATATTCAAATTTACCCCAATGTATGACTGCAGCCTCCCCGGTGGGGAAACCATTGATATGTGCATAAGACTTGTAAATCCTTGTTTTGTGATTAAAGTATGTTTTATTTGAATTATTATATATGTAAAACTGTTAGCAACATAAACCACATTTAAATTAACATTTGTGAATTACGATAGCAACAAAAATCAGCTTAATTTCATGTAACATACAGCTTAATTTAATATACATGTATATGCACTTTTCATATGTAACTGAAGCTTATTATGAGGGTTATCGTTTGCATTTGGATTGAAAATCATTATACCAACGTCGGCAACAGATCACATCCAGTTCCTTTAAACGATGTAATAGTACATTGTACTCCACAAAGTTGTTTACAACCATGTTGTGCTGTGTTGTTACTGGACAGTTGTGGATAACAGCTTCACATTACACAATCAAACCATTCTAAAATACCTTTATTGTGAACTGTGGTCAGATATAGGTATGATGTTAACAGCACGACAGTTCAGAACCAACTCCCAGAAGCTGTATTATTACAATGTTAATATTGTATGTGTGGTCAGATATAGGTATGATGTTAACAGCACGACAGTTCAGAACCAACTCCCAGGAGCTGTATTATTACAGTGTTAATATTGTATGTGTGGTCAGATTTAGGTATGATGTTAACAGCACGACAGTTCAGAACCAACTCCCAGAAGCTGTATTATTACAATGTTAATATTGTATGTGTGGTCAGATATAGGTATGATGTTAACAGCACGACAGTTCAGAACCAACTCCCAGAAGCTGTATTATTACAATGTTAATATTGTATGTGTGGTCAGATATAGGTATGATGTTAACAGCACGACAGTTCAGAACCAACTCCCAGAAGCTGTATTATTACAATGTTAATATTGTATGTGTGGTCAGATATAGGTATGATGTTAACAGCACAACAGTTCAGAACCAACTCCCAGGAGCTGTGTTATTACTGTTAATATTGTATGTGTGGTCAGATATAGGTATGATGTTAACAGCACAACAGTTCAGAACCAACTCCCAGGAGCTGTATTATTACAGTGTTAATATTGTATGTGTGGTCAGATTTAGGTATGATGTTAACAGCACGACAGTTCAGAACCAACTCCCAGAAGCTGTATTATTACAATGTTAATATTGTATGTGTGGTCAGATATAGGTATGATGTTAACAGCACAACAGTTCAGAACCAACTCCCAGGAGCTGTGTTATTACAATGTTAATATTGTATGTGTGGTCAGGTATAGGTATGATGTTAACAGCACAACAGTTCAGAACCAACTCCCAGGAGCTGTGTTATTACAATGTTAATATTGTATGTGTGGTCAGGTATAGGTATGATGTTAACAGCACAACAGTTCAGAACCAACTCCCAGGAGCTGTGTTATTACAGTGTTTATATTGTTCCACATCATAATTATGTTGTCTATCTACAGTTACAGTGAATGAATTCAATACAGAGGAGGGGCTGGGAAGACTTGAGGCCAAACTTGCAAACAAGATCAGGGAACTAGAAAAACAAAACCAGTTCCTGCAGAAAAAAATCAGGTAAACTTTGGGGTCATGTCATTTGTGTAGTCTGGCGGATTGACTGATTGTTGCTGATTGTTAGTGGCAAAAAGCTACTTTGTCATGTGGAGTTAAATTTTGATAATTTCGTAAACAACAATACATGCAGTCAACTTTGTATGCAGATTAACTACATTGCAATGTGTAACCAAGTTCAAATAAACTACATTGCAATGTGCAACCAAGTTCAGATAAACTACATTGCAATGTGTAACCAAGTTCAGATAAACTACATTGCAATGTGCAACCAAGTTCAGATAAACTACATTGCAATGTGCAACCAAGTTCATTAACTACATTGCAATGTGTAACCAAGCTCATATAAACTACATTGTATGTGTAGTCAAGTTCAGATAAACATCATGTATAGCCAAGTTCAGATAAATAAATCATCATGTGTAGTCAAGTCAGATAAACAACATCATGTATAGCCAAGTTCAGATAAATAAATCATCATGTGTAGCCAAGTTCAGATAATCTACAATGTATGTGTAGTCAAGTTCAGATAGACTACATTGTATGTGTAGCCAAGTTTAAATAAACTACATTGTATGTGTAGTCAAGTTCAGATAAACTACATTGTATGTGTAGTCAAGTTCAGATAAACTACATTGTATGTGTAGCCAAGTTCAGATAAACTACATTGTATGTGTAGTCAAGTTCAGATAAACTACATTGTATGTGTAGCCAACTTCAGATATCCTACATTGTATGTGTAGCCAAGTTCATATAAACTACATTGTATGTGTAGTCAAGTTCAGATAAACTACATTGTATGTGTAGTCATGTTTAAATAAACTACATTGTATGTGTAGCCAAGTTCAGATAATCTACAATGTATGTGTAGTCAAGTTCAGATAAACTACATTGTATGTGTAGCCAAGTTCAGATAAACTACATTGTATGTGTAGTCAAGTTCAGATAAACTACATTGTATGTGTAGTCAAGTTTAAATAAACTACATTGTATGTGTAGCCAAGTTCAGATAAACTACATTGTATGTGTAGTCAAGTTTAAATAAACTACATTGTATGTGTAGCCAAGTTCAGATAAACTACATTGTATGTGTAATCAAGTTCAGATAAACTACATTGCAATGTGTAACCAAGTTCAGATAAACTACATTGCAATGTGCAACCAAGTTCAGATAAACTACATTGCAATGTGCAACCAAGTTCATTAACTACATTGCAATGTGTAACCAAGCTCATATAAACTACATTGTATGTGTAGTCAAGTTCAGATAAACATCATGTATAGCCAAGTTCAGATAAATAAATCATCATGTGTAGTCAAGTCAGATAAACAACATCATGTATAGCCAAGTTCAGATAAATAAATCATCATGTGTAGCCAAGTTCAGATAATCTACAATGTATGTGCAGTCAAGTTCAGATAAACTACATTGTATGTGTAGCCAAGTTTAAATAAACTACATTGTATGTGTAGTCAAGTTCAGATAAACTACATTGTATGTGTAGCCAATTTCAGATAAACTACAGTGTATGTGTAGTCAAGTTCAGATAAACTACATTGTATGTGTAGCCAAGTTCAGATATCCTACATTGTATGTGTAGCCAAGTTCATATAAACTACATTGTATGTGTAGTCAAGTTCAGATAAACTACATTGTATGTGTAGTCATGTTTAAATAAACTACATTGTATGTGTAGCCAAGTTCAGATAATCTACAATGTATGTGTAGTCAAGTTCAGATAAACTACATTGTATGTGTAGCCAAGTTCAGATAAACTACATTGTATGTGTAGTCAAGTTCAGATAAACTACATTGTATGTGTAGTCAAGTTTAAATAAACTACATTGTATGTGTAGTCAAGTTTAAATAAACTACATTGTATGTGTAGCCAAGTTTAGATAATCTACAATGTATGTGTAGTTAAGTTCAGATAAACTACATTGTATGTGTAGCCAAATTCAGATAAACTACATTGTATGTGTAGTCAAGTTTAAATAAACTACATTGTATGTTTAGCCAAGTTCAGATAAACTACATTGTATGTGTAGTCAAGTTTAAATAAACTACATTGTATGTGTAGTCAAGTTCAGATAAACTACATTGTATGTGTAGTCAAGTTTAAAGAAACTACATTGTATGTGTAGTCAAGTTCAAATAAACTACATTGTATGTGTAGTCAAGTTCAGATAAACTACATTGATGTGTAGTAAAGTTCAGATAAACTACATTGTATGTGTAGCCATGTTCAGATATACTACATTGTATGTGTAGTCAAGGTCAGATAAACTACATTGAATGTGTAGTCAAGTTTAAGTAAACTACATTGTATGTGTACCCAAGTTCATGTAAACTACATTGTATGTGTAGTCAAGTTTAAAGAAACTACATTGTATGTGTAGCCAAGTTCAAATAAACTACATTGTATGTGTAGTCAAGTTTAAGAAACTACATTGTATGTGTAGCCAAGTTCAGATAAACTACATTGTATGTGTAGTCAAGTTTAGATAAACAACATCATGTATAACCAAGTTCAGATAAATAAATGATCATGTGTAGTCAGGTTCAGATCAACTGCATCTACGTGATGTACATTGTATGTGTAGTCAAGTTTAAAGAAACTGCATTGTATGTGTAGCCAAGTTCAGATAAACTACATTGTATGTGTAGTCAAGTTTAGATAAACAACATCATGTATAGCCAAGTTCAGATAAATAAATGATCATGTGTAGCCAAGTTCAGATAAACTACATTGTATGTGTAGTCAAGTTCAGATAAACTACACTGTATGTGTAGTCAAGTTTAAATAAACTACATTGTATGTGTAGCCATGTTCAGATAAACTACATTGTATGTGTAGCCAAGTTCAAATAAACTACATTGTATGTGTAGTCAAGTTCAGATAAACTACATTGTATGTGTAGCCAAGTTCAGATAAACTACATTGTATGTGTAGTCAAGTTTAAATTTAGATAAACAACATCATGTATAGCCAAGTTCAGATAAATAAATGATCATGTGTAGTCAGGTTCAGATCAACTGCATCTACATGTGTAGCCAACTCCTGATAAACTGCATCTACATATGTAGCCAACTCCAGATAAACTGCATCTACATATGTAGCCAACTCCTGATAAACTGCATCTACATATGTAGCCAACTCCAGATAAAATTCATATACATGTGTAGCCAAATTGATGAACTACATCAACATGTGAAGTCAAGTTCAGATAAACAAACTTCTTAGTCATGTGTAACCAAACACTTAAATAATTTCCTGCAATCTGAAACTGCAGTAAGTTGCAGTGTCGTGTGTAGTTGAAACTCAGGAGATTTGTGTTTAATAATTCAGCCAGATTTATATGTAGGTTAGCCAGCATGACTCGCCTGTCTGTCAAATACTTTGATATCGTTTGTAGTCAAACGAGGAACCAGTACCTTAGTATGCAGATGTCGCAGAATAGATCTGACCCTGGGACAGGAGATAAACTTGACTGTTTAGACCAGCAGCCAAATGTGCCCAAATGTGAGGTAAGTTGTACAGTCCCACCAAGGTCTGTATCAACTATCTGATAATGGTAATATATTTTATGCAGGATGCCAGTGTAACCATTTTAAAAGCAAACTGTTTTCCTTATCACTTTCATAATATTTAATTTTGCTGAGTAACATTTGTGAATTATGATTAAACCATTTTTATCACATCACATGCGGTGTGGGAGTGTTAATAACACCATTCCATATTTTCGATATACCACTAGTGGTATAACATAACGTTAATGTACGTTTTCTGACGTAATGTGACGTTATAAGTTATGTCATAAATAGAATCTAATATTTGTTCTCATTTATTATTGAATTTATTAAACTCGTTAGCAAAAATTATATAATGCTCGGCAAGAACCTCGCATTATATCATTTTGCCAACTCGTTTAATAAATTCAATAATGAATGAGCACTCATGTAAGATCCTCTATGAACATGATTGGATGCATAAGTCATCTGTGGGTATTTTAAGTGCACAATGGTAAGTCAAGGAATTCTTTGGACACATTTGTATTACATTACATAACAGTTTTTTGGTACAACAAACTATCTACTAACAGGTGCTGCATGTGGCCATAGTGTGCGCCGGTAACAACGCCACGCGTGATGTCGTCACATTGATAAAGAGTGCCCTGTTCCACCGGAAAAATCCCCTACATTTCCACTTCATCTCCGACCCTATAGCCCAGCTGATACTGGATCAGTTGTTCAAAACATGGAATCTTAATGAACGTAAGTGTTAAATCTGAAATATGTTTTTCTTTTTTTACCTTTTTTTCTCTCTCTATAAAAGTATTATGCTGTCTGTGTACAGGTGCAATGTACACTTCTTGATGTCTATAAAACGAATGATGTCCTGCATTAAATTTGATCACTTAAATATCCGTAAGCTGGTGAACATGAAATTAAAAAGAAAGTGAAATGTGATTTTTATATAGGGTCCATAGCTTAATTGCAATGTTTGTTTTTTTCCAGTTGAAGTGAGTTTCTACTCCGCTGACATCGTGAAAGCTGACGTAGAGTGGATACCCAACAAACATTACTCAGGAATATACGGGCTAATGAAACTTGTTCTGCCTAAAATACTACCAACACATCTACAAAAGGTACATACATTATAAATGATGTCCTTCCAGCTTAATTGGATTCATAAACTAATTTTATTTTAATACATGATAATGGTTAAATTATAACAGTGTTAAATTTTTGAAATGCTTTTTATAAATTGGTTTGTTTCTTTAAAAAAAAACGTTGATTATAAAATCATGTAGATGTTTTTTTTAAAAATTCACTGTCCATATGTTTTCTTTCATATTGGCTCGTATTCAAATTTACTTAAAATTTAGCTCTTGTATGATCTTTACTTAAAATTTAGCTCTTGTATGATCATAAGCGTGTTTCAGTGGTACGTTATGGTATGTTATTCCCCAATTCCAGGTGATAGTGCTGGATACGGATATAACATTTGCGTCAGATATCGCTGAACTCTGGAAGCTGTTTAATGTCCTTACTAAAGAGGTATTGTACTTGTGTAGCTTAAGTTGATGTATATATTTTTAATAAAATAAAAAAAACACTATTTATTGTAATTGAAATTGTTCTATTACATAGAGGATCTTAAACGAGTTCCCATTTCATATAAGATTTATGATACGAGTTGTGAATTATGTTAATTTTAACGAGCCTTTTGGCGAGTTAAAATTAAAAATAATTCATAATGAGTTTCATAAATCTTATATGGAATGGGAACTCGTTTAAGATCCTTTTTATCACATAACATTACAATCAAATTAGTAAAAATTAATTCAGATGGACATAGAACCGCCACGACGTCAGACACACTTTAGCGCCAAAACATCATAAAATATGTGACGTCGTAACGTCGCGTCTCACACATAACGTCGCGTATAAAAGAGTTCCTGTTTTATCTCTTTACAAAATAGCGGTTTCGCCAACTTTTTAACAAACCAACAACAATGTTTTGTATAACGTGCATTATTTTTATAAGTTGTCACAAATAATAAGTTTATGACTCAGATCTGGGTGAATTTGTAATAAATAAAATAGTTTCAGTTAATAAACTTGCGTAGTGTTACAGGTTTAGCTCAACCAATCAAAATTGTTCCAGGTTGTATTACACGTGTGTCATACAATAGAGTATTATATGGGTGTTCGACACTGCTAACAGGGGACGTTATGTGATAAATAAACATGTGTAGGTTGTCTTTTTGGAAGATATTTGAGTAGAACACTGAAATTCAGCACAAAAGTAATTTTAAACATGGATTTAACTTAAGTATGGAGATCTGTCTTTAATAAGTTTGCAGTAAGGCTCAGTAGATAGCAAGGTGGAATTTGAATTTGAGTCTCACCAGTGCCACTGGGTTTCTTTTGTGTGTCCTTGGGCAAGACACTCCTGTAGCCTCGTCCATTGGCTGAAACTGTTGTTCTCTTGGCACATCCTCTAGTCAGTTTTTCCATTGTTACAAATTCTAGGATTGATTTTTTAATTGTTACAGGCTCTAGGATTGGTTGAAAACCAAAGTGATTGGTACCTAGGAAAACTTTGGAAAAACCACCAACCCTGGCCTGCATTGGTAAGTAGCCTGCACAATTACTGCAGGGTATATTTATACTGTTTATTCAGTGTTTTTTTGCTCCACCACGAAAGTGGAGCGGTCATATAGTGTTACCCTTGTCTGTCTGTCTGTCCGTACATCTGTACGTCCGTTCTAACATTTTTTTCGTTAAGTCCATTTCTCATACACCGGAAGCCATATAGAGCTTTCAGACTTCACATATGTTTACATTTACAGCAGTATGTTCCTGTCAATAGTAGGTTAATCTGAATGACCTTCACCTACTTTTTGCTCTTTGTTAGTTTTTGATCAAGTCTACGTCCTTGTGTGAGTATGTTCAAAAGGAACCCTGCACAATATAGGAAGAAGCAGATTACTCAGATAAATTTTCATACGCACATCTCATGAGAAAACTCGTTCCAGTTCATTAAAAATAGGTCAGTATGAAGGACCTTCACCTAATTTTTGCACTTTGTTAATTTCGTTAAAATTTGACATTCAAGTTTTTCTTTAAAGCACATACTCAGCTACCAAACTTACTATATCAGTAACACATTCCTACCAACAGGACTTTGTAGATGGACAACTGAAGAAGAAATGTTGCTTGTCTTCAATACTACCACTATGACAGTGATGATTCTTCATGCAGGACACATTTGCTAAGCATTTCATCATGTGCGTGTATATCAGTTTGCAGGGTCATGGCTTCAACACGAGTGTGATCCTGGTGGACCTGGAGGTGTTACATCATGAAGGACATATTTGCTAAGCCTTTTATCATGTGCGTGTATATCTGTTTGCAGGGTCGTGGCTTCAACACGGGGGTTATCCTGGTGGACCTGGAGGTGTTACATCATGAAGGAAACATTTGCTAAGCCTTTCATCATGTGCGTGTATATCTGTTTGCAGGGTCATGGCTTCAACACGAGTGTGATCCTGGTGGACCTGGAGGTGTTACATCATGAAGGACATATTTGCTAAGCCTTTCATCATGTGCGTGTATATCTGTTTGCAGGGTCGTGGCTTCAACACGGGGGTTATCCTGATGAACCTGGATATGTTACGGCAGCTGGACTGGATGCAGATGTGGCGTCAGGTTGCCGAGAAGGAGCTCATGACCATGTTGCACACCTCACTTGCAGACCAGGTATGAGCTTACAGAATTCAAACTGCAGCTTTATGTTTCAGTTTTACATTCTCAGACGAGCGCATCTATTACCAAGATGGTAAAAACGCTGTCTTTCAAAATTTCTGACCTCTCACCTCTGCGTGTTTGAAACCCTCTGGGAGCTGGACTTGTAAGTGAGAAAGTGTCGATTCCTACGGATTGCGGGAGGTATACAGTACTGGTTCTACCTCGAAGAAATGGGTGGTCTGCCTCCACTACGAAAAAGATTGACTGTCATATAGCCTAAAATGTGCTGAAAATGACGTAAAACATCATTCAACCATTTTGGATTGTCATTTAATCAATCCTAACACCGGTTAGCCCAGCTGAACACTGCTGAACAATGCAATTGTGGCCTTAAGCAAGTCAATTAAACTACCTTGGTTAACTGTCAGAGCAGTATTATTTGTTTCCAGAGCATGTAAAAAAAAGGCAATGTATTGGAATGGGAGATAAACCTGTATATTACCTCCCTTCTAGCATTATCCGCACAACTACTCTCTGCTGTTGTAAACCCGGTCCTGATGTTTGATCTCCTTTGTGTTTATCATTGTATTTCAATTTGATGGTGTGTATTTTCATTAGTATTTCTTGCATAAATAAGTGTCATTACAAACAAAATGACTTGAAAGGATTTTTATCAAGTGCATTAGAATTATTGTTATACTTCCAACATTTCGATACAGGTAACCATGTATTATGTATTCTTTTTGCAGGACATTATTAACTCCGTATTGAAGAAGAACCCTCAACTGGTTAAAACTCTGCCTTGCCAGTGGAACGTCCAGCTGAGTGACAACACACGTAGTGAGCAATGTTATACAGAGGTATCTGATCTAAAGGTAAGTGACGAATTATGCAGAGCCATTTCAGTCTTCTTTACTCTGGGGTCAAAATTTAGCTCCTTGCCAACTGATAAAAACAAGATGCAATTCCTAATTCTGACAACAGTCTTCAACTACATAGTGTTGATTGGGATTTCTCAGTGAAAGAATATTCATAATCACTAAATATTATTGACTAACTCGCAACACAAAAATAACTAACTGTGACGCTGAGTTATGACTTCAAGACAGTGGTGCTGATGTCGATGTCATCCGCTTATAACGTTCAATAAAATGAACAATTTCGGTTAAAATCATGCACAAACGGATTTAAAATGTAACACTATTAAACTGCTGTGTTCGATTATATGGAAATCCTTCACTCGATGGTAGACGTGTTTTGTTTTTTCACTCACTCGCATACGCTCGTTCGTGAAAAGAACCACACGTCTACCATATTGTGAAGGATTTCCCTATAATCGATCCCAGCTGTTAAATAATCTATATGTTATGTCAAGTGGTATATTTAGTAATTCAAGTAATGTCACATCAGGTGCACACTGGAACAAAATTGACACAATTATAACACATTTAAAAGTTTACAGGTAGTTCACTGAAATTCACCAAAATATATTGATTTATTTTTCAATGAAAGATTTGCTTCGTTCACAGATTATTCACTGGAACTCGCCGAAGAAGATGAAGGTGAAGAACAAGCATGTAGAATTCTTTCGTAATTTATACCTAACCTTCCTCGAGTACGACGGCAATTTACTGCGGCGAGAATTGTTTGGTTGTGATTCCAAGAATGCTATGGACCCTGTACAAGAATTGGTATGCTTTTTTCTGAGTTTGCTTAATGATGGTTTCTGCTGTATATTATGTTTATAATAGCAATTTTTCTTGGAAATTGCCAAACCTATCAAGAAAAATAAACCCACTGATTGATTCGGAAACAAAATATCCGTAAAGTTCCTATCCCGGACTGCCATCAACAGGCAAATTTTACAACAGATGTACACCGTTTCAGAACCTACTGAGGATGAGGTATATATATAACTTACATGTTTTGAGAATCCAAACTATAGACACAATATAAGCAGCTTTAGCTAGCCAGGCCAAACCTCAAAACTGAAGCACTGAATACCAACCCATAATTCATTTTACGCATATTCAATCACAAGTATTTTAAGAACCCACAAATAACGTATACTTTTTATCGGCACATATGCATTATATGACCTGAACACCTGGATAGAGTTCGATAGAGTAATTAGCAGAAATTTGGCAGGTTAATTTCTGTAATAAAGCCTGAATAGTGAGCTCAGCAAGCCAGATAGATTGCCAGCTGTCACTGTATGGAACATATGTACCTTAGTAACACACAAACACAAAATAGTAAGACATATTTGCTCTGTATTTCAGATAAAGATCACTCATCAATATAATACTATACAAGAGATAAGACTGACTGTGCATTTTCATTATGAAGTATTACCATATACAACTATTTATTTATTGATTTAAGTTGATTACACATACACTATATATGCAGATAATATATTGATCATGGACATGTTGCTTTGCTGTTTTACAAAAAAGTGTGTGGCACTACAGATGAACTATTATTGAAGCGCTAGCTGTACTATTGCAGAGTTAACATGGTTAAGGAATGAACTATTGCATGGTTGGCATATTTCCCATCAGAATTGTCTGAACTATTTAATCACTGGTGACTGCTTCTAGGCCAATAAAAAAACTTATATTTTATGTTATCACATAACTTACGGTGTGGGAGTGGAATAACACCATTCATATTTTCGATATACCACTAGTTATATAAGTATGCAAATAAGCCCAGTATGCACTGTCAATTTTTTTTAATAAACTGGTTAGCAAAATGATATGCTCGGCAAGAGTCTCGCATTATATCATTTTACCAACTCGTTTAATAAATTCAATAATGAATGAGTACTTGTAAGTTCCTCTATATATATAATAATTCAAAATATGAGACTGGTTATGTGAAATTTCAGATAAATACCATACAGGAAGATGACGAGTGTTATGATTTTAGGAGAGAGCGAGTGATAGTCCATCGCACACATCTGTACTATCTGGATTATAGATACACGCCAGTAGAGTGGGACGTCACATTAGTGGCTCAGCTCAGTATGGATAGACTTCAGGTTTGTGCTTGATTTTGTTTGCCATACGTTCAAACCTTTTTTATGTGAGGAAGCTGGCAAGCGGAACGTCGGTTGTTCTACCCAGGTGGCCGCCCGTGCACGAAAATCGCCCGGAGGTACATCTGGGGTCTTCCTCCACCAATGGAAGCTTGAAAAGTCTCGATATGACCTTAGCTGTTGGTGCGACTATATAATCCTATTCAATTCAATTCCAAATTTTTTAGTTGTTGCTTGAGACTTTGCAATCTCAGTTTCTACCATACCAATAGCCCTGAAATATTTAAACTTTATACACATATACATATAGGTAATTACCATATATAAATAATGGTAATAAAATCTGGCCACCATAAACAACCTTACCTTCTTTTTGTGTCACCTGCGTAGCATGGCAGACACTTAGGATTTCTTTGTCTATCATTGTCCATGGTCCGTCACACTTTAACCTGCAACCTAACAATGGCCATAACTTTAATAAAAGTATTTTATCTATGTTCATAAAACTTCACACACATATTCATCTTACCTCAATGAATGTTGTTACCCAATAACTCTGACTTCAGAGTTATGCCCCTCTGTCATAAAACTTGAACCTGCAAATTTTCTTGGTCACTGTTGATAATGTTCATACAGTCGCTGTAGTTCTGAAAATTTATTTTTTTGTTTTTGGTGGCAAAATCGCTTTTATACAGGCACACATTATGCAAGTAGCAAATTAAAAAGTACAGTTAGTTACGATCAGATGGAAATACTTTTACATCAGTTGATTGAAATCATGTTTAAATAACAAAAATTGAAATTATAATTATTATATTAAGTTACAATCGGTTGTAGGTTTGATCAACAAAAACCGAATATCTCTCATAGTGTTACAGTTATATTAATGCAAATATACTGGCCAAATGACCAATTAGAGAAAGTATTGTTTTGGTCATGTAAACACAAGTTGGACATCAATCTTGCTAATCCTCATAACTAGGATAAAACTCAATTTTGAGTCTCTTAAAAATTGACATAAAATCAACTTCTAGGTTTGAGTACTACAGCGGCAGTATGTACCAAAAATTCGATCAACAAGTTAGTCCTTGACACAAGTTTTGTACTTTCTTGATTCTGGTTAAGGTATTTGGGAAGCTCAGTTTAAATCTCAGAATTTTCTTCATGCAGCACACAGCACAAAGCAGTCATCCTAAAGGCACATGTATTTTATCTCTGTTGGTTTTATGGTGTTTGAATTGAAATCAAATGTTTTTCAGATGTTAGAAACTATATGCAAACACTGGGAAGGTCCGATAAGTCTTGCTTTATATATGTCTGATGCGGAGGCGCGACAGTTTCTAGGCTACACGCAGGAGTCAGAGACGCTGATGAGTAGAAAAAACATAGGATATCATGTTGTGTTCAAGGATGGGGTAAGATGTTTACTCTTAGTCTTTTTTAGTGAAGAGGATGTCGTTTTACTTATAGGTTTTAAACAGTTTAAAGATTTTGTAAGTTTTTTTAGTTTTTAGATTCAAATCTTTAGTATCTATAACATAGTCGACGTTTTTTCTTGACATAAATGAGTGTTTTTCAAGCAAGGGTAGAAAAACAACACGTGACTGACCGTTCTTGATTGCTGAACAATAAAAGCAAAGGATTGTAAATGGATTGTAAATGGGTTCATGGGCAAGACACTATAAATATAATTCATCAGACTCGTTCCTTGTATGAATACACAAACTGGACGGTCCCATGTATTGGAGTTTATTAAAGAACCATAGGAATCAATTAGATAGAGTCTCTGGGGCAACTCTAAATGACCTCAGATAATGTGTTGCGGGCCATTAAACAAAATTCAATGTCAAAATTAAACTGATTTTGGTCAGGCGTAAAAGTCAATTCAGTAAACAAAATTCAGAACTGTATTTTGTAATGGCCATTGTTTTCTTCCATTACAGCAATATTACCCAGTCAACTATTTACGCAATGTGGCAATGGAACAGGTTCAGACAGAATTTATGTTTCTTTCCGACATTGACTTTCTACCTATGTATGGGCTATATGAATACCTCAAGAAAGCTGTGGCCATGTCCGATATGACAAACCAGAAAAAGGTGTGTATTGATTGAAAAAATATATAAACGAGTTTTCAGTAGTTTAAACCTACACAGAACAAGAAATGTCACTGTAAATGACAAATGCCCCCAAAGTGGTTTTGACCTTTGACCTCTAAGTGTGACTTTGACGTGGAGCCAAGGACCTGGATTTTGCGCTCGACACGTTTTCTTGTTGTGGTGAGCACTTGTGCTAAGTTATTTGAAAATCCGTCCAGGAATGGAAGAGTTATTGAGTGTACACGATTGGGACTGACGAATGGACACTTCTTTTTGACCTTGACCTCTAAATGTGACCCTGACCTTGGCGCCATCTACCTGGATTTTGCGCGCGACACATCATCTTGTTGTGGTGAGCACTTGTGCCAAGTTATTTGAAAATCCATGCAGGAATGTCAGACACAATTGGGATGGACGAATGGACGGTGCGACTATATGCCGTCCTTCGAGAGCATAAAAAACGGTTTTGATAGTCTAAACTCTAATGTCACACCCAGTCTGTAATGGGTAATTTTCTCTGATAGTCAAATGTGTTGCCCAGTCTGGCATGGGTAATTTTCTGAAAATTATCATCTTTTTACTTTGCCAAAGATTTTTATTTTACTATAGAACCTAAGAATAAAAACCGAGGAACACAAATTTTATCACCTACTGAAAATAAGATAAAGTCTCAACATCTCTGCAATGGAAAATTATGAATAGTTGTTTATAAATTGATCACCCACTGGAACTCGTAGCTTTTAACCAGATTCCCGATTTTCTCCCACATCAAGAAAATGCTGATGATGTTATTAGTACCATCGATAGATTTGTATAGGCTGTGCAGCTTATTTCCATCATTTTCCCTTGAATTATCGTGTAATATATCACGGTTTGGAGTTCAATTGTAAACTTAAATTATTATTTACAATTGAACGATTAGATTAATGTTCTATTTCTATTCTGATACCCCTAAAATCTCTATTCTAATACCCCTAAAATGTGAAAATAACGCACACATCTGTTCGGGCTCGTGAAATTGTTTACAATTGAACTCCAAACCGTGATATATTACAAGATAATTCACCGTAAACTATGTTCTATTTCTATTCTAATACCCCTAAAATGTGAAAATAACGCACACATCTGAAATCTTTCGCATTGCTTTGCTTACTCTCTTAACTTTGCAAACGTTACAGTGATATCTTTCGCATTGCCTTGCTTATTCTCCTAATGTTGCAAATGTTAGCGATATATCGTTGAATATAACGAGATATTTTAAACTAAGCTATATAGTGCGGGTGTATTAGAATAAAGTATATAATTGAATTCTCTTTTATGGTCACTTGAATATAGAAGACCATAAAACTAATAAAGCCACGTTCTTCTTACTTAGATGCAAATTCAACTTGACTGCTATATTGTTTAAAAACTTTATACAAATACATGTACAGTATTTGGATGCTTAGGTACTTCCTGTTATCTTAAAGTTTTTATCTTTTTATGGCAGGCGTTAGTAGTTCCAGCGTTTGAGACCCAGAGATACAGACTGTCCTTCCCCAATACCAAGTCTGAGCTCCTCACCCTCCTGGACACGGGCGAGCTGTTCACATTCAGGTATGGAGAAACACTCAGTCACTCATGTTATAGCAGAGCAAAAAAGAAAAAGTTGATGCACTGCATCAAAATCGCCTGAAACACTTTTTTTGCAAAATGAACTCTTGCTATCGAGGCAGAATGGCTTATCAACTAAATTCAAGTTTCAGTATTCAGAACTTGAACAATGTTTAGGAAAATTGAAATTTTTGATTTCATTTGCATATATTAGATCATTAAAATAAAACTATAAGGCCACGGCCTATATGTCGAGCCATATTATGAGGGAAATCCAGATTTTTGATTTAACCAACACCGTTGTCAATCCCATGATATAATCGTTCATCGAAAGTAGGTCACAGTAACCCGAAATTTTGCACATGATGTTAGTTGCATGGAAGGAACATTGTGATGAAGTTTGGTGAAAATCCTGTGAGAAAGAAGCAAGATATGCATGTCTTAGCGAAGACCGGTTGTGACCTAAATTTCAACGAAAGTAGGTAACATCAACCTGAACTTTTGCACATGATGTTAGATGCATATAAGGAATATTCTGGCGGAGTTTGGTGAAAATTCTGCGAGAAAGAAGGAAGATACGCGTGTCGTATCTGAGACTGGACATGGCCCATATTTCATTCGAAGTTGGTCACAGCTATCCGAAATTGTGTACGGATGTGTTGTTGGATCCATATGGTGAACATTCTGGTGGAGTTTGGTGAACATCCTACAAGTAACAAAGAAGATAAAAAGAAATGAAAATCAGACGCACAGATGGACGGACTAATGAACGAATTCACACGCATACACCCAGACGACATTGTGATCGCTAATTCGAGATCCATAAACGGGTTGACAGTAACTGTCCGTTAGGATTAATCAAATGCAAGTGTGCATACGTAGTCGAAATTTTAACTAGGGATGCATAACAAGAGCTTGTTAGCAAGTTGGTGAAACCATATCTCTTTAAAATTTATGCATAGTGGCTGCCAGCCAACAATTTTCTCTCCATTTACATATTCACCGAGAGACTGATGTGTTCTAAAATTTTGGTCCCAGCTGAATAAAACAACTACAATTCAGGCTGCTTATCATCAAAATGACTGAGTAATTATAAGGCGCCGTATTATAAACGTGTACACGGGATAAATCACACTTTTGGTAACATCATGATATACAACAAAGCCTCAGTAGTATGTAATGCGAACAAACTGCCAACAGTGTAAAACATCAGATGGATTCCAATTGAAATATAGTTATCTTAGGCACTTGACTGAAATAAGTCCAGAACAAAACTAAAAATTAAATGTCTACCACTATTTGTCCTTTCAGTGCACAAACCAAATGTAAGCACAAATCTATTTGCCTGGTTCCCCAGGCAGATAATTAGCCAGCTTTTAAAAACCCCATAAATTATGCTTAATCAGTACAATTGAACCAGTATTCAAAGATGACCTAAGGTTTCATATGCAGCATCTGGGAACTGCAGGTGATGTCTAGTTGAGAAATGTGAGTTCTTGTAAAGTCCAAGATGGTCGCTGCTTTGAAGTTATAAATTAAGGACATTCCCATAACAAAAATCAGCATGGCAGTTAGTTGTATATTCTGATTTTTATCCCAAAATGTCCGTAAGAGCACAGAACCCAGCGAGGGAGTCTTGTTTTAGAGATCCTGTCTAGGGGTCTTCTTTTCTTGTAATTTCATTCAACTGGTTCCTTTGTAAAACATGGTAAATGACAAAATGGTAATAAGGTGTTTTTTGTTATTTTTCAGATATCATGTTTGGGCGAAAGGCCATGCTGCAACTGATTATGAAAAATGGAGGAATGCCACTACTCCGTATGCAGTAAAATGGGAATTAGATTTTGAACCATACGTTGCTGTTCGTAAAGATATACCGAGATTTGATCAGAGATTTGTGGGATTTGGCTGGAATAAAGTCTCCCACATCATGCAGCTTGATGCTGATGAGTAAGTTTGTTCTGGAATTGCATTTAGATAATTAATAACAGAGATTTGTTAAATTTCTATTGGTGAAAGATTAATTTTGTCAGTCAAAGAAACTTCATAATAACTAAGTATTAACTGATTCTGAACATAAAAATAACTATTTTTGAGTCGTGATATCAATAAAGTGTTAAAGACATTGATGTCATATAACCGGGAATTTTCAACAGTGTGAATTATTTCATTTATGTCATACACAAACTGATTTAAAATGTAATAAGTATATTATTTAACTGCTGAGTTCGATTATAAGGAAACTCTTCACTTGATGATAGGCATGTTGTTGTTTTTTCACTAACTCGGTCCAACTCGTTTGTGAAAAAATCACACACCTTCCATCTGATGGATTTCCCTATATTTGAAACCAGCAGTTAAATAATTGTGTAATTTTCACCTGTCGTACACACCTGTCGTACACACCTGTCGTACACTGTCGTACACACCTGTCGTACACACCTGTCATACACACCTGTCGTACACACCTGTCGTACACAAGAAGACTTTATTCTATATCAGTCCTCTTTTTCTTCAAATTCATTCTCATAATTTCTATTTTCCATGTAGTTAGCCTAATGAACTGAATATTGAAATCATGCTTTATACATGTTATACTTCCAGATACGAGTTTGTAATTCTTCCCAATGCCTTTATGATACACATGCCACATGCCCCAAGTTTTGATATAGCCAAATTTAGATCTAACTCCTTATATAGAAGGTAGGTTGTGTTATTAATTTTGTTTTGAGCTCTATTGATCAAAGATCAGCAGAGCTTATGCCGTGGTGCGGGGTCTGTCATCCATATGTCTGTCTATAAACTTTCTTTTGTAGCGACTAATCCTCTGAAACTACTGGATAGATTTTCATGAAACTTTACAGGAATGTTGCCCATAATAATGTCTAGTTGATCCTAGAAAAAATTCACATTGATGTGAAATCCAAGATAGCTGCTAAAAATATATTTTTAAAAAACAAGATTGTAGCGACTACTTCTTGAAAACTATAAGTGATATTGATATGGGACTTTTTCCAAAATGATCAGCATGACATGACGTTGTTCCTTGTCGAAAATCATTTTGATTCAACGTTAAACATGGCTGCCAGCGGTCATCTTTGTTTACATACAGTTATATAGTAAAAACTACTGGGTGGATTTTAATGAAACTTTACAGGAATGTTGCCCATAGTATCTAGTTGATCCTAGCAAAAATTGACGTTGATGTGAAATCCCAGATGGCCGACAAAGCTAAAAATAGACATTAAAAATACAACTTTGTGGCGACTACTTCTCAAAAATCGTAAGTGATATTGTTTTGGAACCTTTACCAAAATGACTGGCACGTCATAGTTGGTTCTTACCAAAATTCATTTCGATTCGTTGTCAAACATGGCTGCCAGTGGCCATCTTTGTTTACATAGAGTAATATAGGAAAAACTTGTGGCGACTACTCCTCCTAAACTACTTTACAGATTTTCATGAAAATGAATCTTGCTCTTGATGTCTGGTTGGTCCTAGCATAAATTCAGGTTTGCCGCAAATACAAGATAGCCGCCATGGCCATAAAATATAAAAATACAAATTTGTGGTGACTACTTTTAAAAAACCATAAGTGGTATTGATTTGGAACCTTAGAAAAATGACTGGCATGACATGTAGTTGGTCCTAAACAAAATTCATTTTGATTCAATGTCAAACATGGCCGCCAGTGGCCATCTTTGTTTACATAGTTGTACAGGAAAAACTTGGGGTGACTACTCCTCAGAAACTACTTATGGCTTTTTATGAACTTTCACAGGAATATTGCTTTTAACATCTAGTTGATCCTAGCATAAATTCAGGTTGGCCGGAAATACAAGATGGCGGCCATGGCTAAAAATAGATCTTTGTGGCGATACTTTTCAAAAACCGTAAATGATATTGATTTGGAATCTTTACCAAAATATTTTGACTGGCACGACATGAAGTTGGACCTAACCAAAATTGATTTCAATTTGACGTCAAACATGGCTGCCAGTGGCCATCTTTGTTTACATAGAGTTATATAGAAAAACTTGTAGCGACTACTCCTCTGAAACTACTTGATGGAATTTCATGAAACTTGACAGGAATGTTGTTCATGATGTCTAGTTGTCCTAAGTAAAAATTCAGTTAGGCCAGAAATTCAAGATAGCAGCCACAGCTAACAAAATTGATTTTAAAAATACAAGTTTGTGGCGACCACTTCTTAAAAACCATACGTGGTATCGATTTGGAACCTTACTAAAATGACTGGCATGACATGTAGTTGGTCCTTAACAAAATTCATTTTGATTTGATGTCAAACATAGCCGCCAGCAGCCATCTTTGTTTACTTGTGGCGATTACTCCTCTTAAACTACTTCATAGATGAAACTTTACAGGAATGTTGCTGTTGATATCTAGTTGGTCTTGAGTAAAAACCAGGTCAGTCGGTAATTCAAGATGGCCATCATAGCTATAAATAGATTTTAAAAATAAAACCTTGTGGCGACTACTTCTCAAAAAACATAGGTTGTATTGATGTGAAACCTTACTAAAATGACTGGCATGACATGTAGTTGGTCCTAAACAAAATTCTTTCGATTCGATGTCAAACATTGCCACCAGCGGCTATCTTTGTTTACCTAGAATTATATAGGAAAAACTTATGGCAACTACTTCTCTGAAAGTGCTGGTCCTATTTCCATAAAACTTCACAGGTTCCCATGACTGATCTAGCTATGGCAATCTATAAGTAAAGGTGAATGAGGTAGTGTGCAAGATTAGGAAGGTGTGTGTGAATTGCAATATTTTGTAACAGATGATAAGTGTTGTTAATACCAATATAATTTCAGACTTTAAATAAAACATACTAAATGTATCCATGGAAATATCGATTTTATTCAGATAAGAAGTAAAAAAAAACAACGTTACTTGATGAATTGGATAACAGATAGACAGGAAACTGTGAAATTTATCTCATTTTCATGTGGGACACTGCTGCGATATCACAAAATATTGCCCGACTTAAAATACAGTTTTTTGCATACATGTTCATTTATGTCAAAACCTACCATAAATTTAATTATCTTAAGTTGAGGTAATTTCCGTAACATTTTCAGTGAAAAAAATGCCAAAAATTGACATCACATGTCATTTCTTCTCTTTTCAGATGTCTAAAGACTTTAAAAGCGGAATTTCAACGAGACCTGTCCAAGAAATATGGCATAAAAGCATTGAAATATTTATCTGTTGATTTGTACTAAAGTTTGTTTACATTTTAATTTATATTTGTGGACATTTTACATAATATTTTTTACACTTTTGGATAATAAAATATTTAAAAGTATTTTTGTTTTCCTTTTTTCTTTGATTTATTTTCTTTATCAAATTTCTCAGTTTACGCACACTTATAGTTCTCCGACCATGTTTTGTTTCATGAACATGTTTATTTTTATTTAAATCGAAATCAATACACAACAATAGATCTTTACAATTCACACATTGCAATATCTGTGAATAGCGAGAATCAGATTTTATTTGATGACATAGAAAACTTCGAACAGGTAAATTAATCCACTGGTAAATGTATTTATCAATTATCTGGCAATAGTTGTGCAGCTATACAATTCAGATTTACCTCATTTCCTGGTGCAGTGAGTCACGCAGTGGTAAAAGTAGTATCTACTTCATGCAAATAATACTTATTTTTACATACAAATTAATAGCGGTTTTAAATATAAATATTTCTATGCAGGACTATCAAAAAATGTTCATGTGATATTTAAGAGTTAAATTTGTCAATTGCTAATACTACAAAAAAGGGTGGCCATTCACCTTTAAGTTGTAGAAAGATGTATCTGAGAATTTGTAATTGTATTTTCGCTCATCTGTCCAGGTTGGTTTCAGAGAGCTTGACATGGTGATCACTTTGGCGTCAAATATATGTGCTTCCTTCGGTGTATCCATCCGTATTTGTCCCATAACAAATGCAAGTGGCTTTGAGTAAAGCCATGGTAACTGTAACCTTTTTACGCCCCCACTTGGTGGGGGTGGCATATAGATTTGTACTTGTCCGTCCGTCCGTAAATATGTCCAAAAACTTGTGTCGTGCGATCCTCCATTACTATTTATTAACCTACGTTCACGAAACTTTACAGGAATGTTGACCATGAAGTAAAGATGCGCACCTGGGTTTACATTTTTATTTTGGACCAAGAACTACAGAGTTATGGCCCTTGACTTAGTCCAAATAGGTGCATAAAAACAAGCGCTCCTCCATAACTCCACTGTTGTACACATTACCATTTCACTGACAGTCAACATTTCAGTTCTTCTTTAAAAAGTTGAACGTGTTGATCCGTGTTTATGTTCATTATCAAAATTCTATAGCCTTTTCGAAGAAAAGTGCGATACATAGGGATCACTTTGTCGTCCGTCCGTCAGTCTGTCACTCAGTCCGTCACGAAAACTTAAGGTTGGCTATAACTTTCTCATTACTTGATATTTCTTCATCAAACTTTCAATATATACTCATCATGACAACATCGACATGACCATACTAAAGTATAAATGTCAAGGTCACACTGAAGGTCATTATATGCGTTAAATACTCAAGTTTTTTCTTCACGAAAACCTAATGTTGGCTATAACTCATTTCGTGATGTTTCTTCATCAAACTTTCAATATGTACTCATCATGACAACACCGACATGACCATCCTAAAATATAAAGGTCAAGGTCACACTGAAGGTCATTATATGGGTTAAATACACAGTTTTTTCTTCACGAAAACTTAACGTTGCCTTTAACTTTCTCATTTCTTGATATTTCTTCATCAAACTTTCAATATATACTCATCATGACAACATCGATATGACCATACTAAAGTATAAATGTCAAGGTCACACTGAAGGTCATTATATGCGTTAAATACTCAAGTTTTTTCTTCACGAAAACCTAATGTTGGCTATAACTTTCTCATTTCGTGATGTTTCTTCATCAAACTTTCAATATGTACTCATCATGACAACACCGACATGACCATACTAAAATATGAAGGTCAAGGTCACACTGAAGGTCATTATATGGGTTAAACACTTTTCTTTTTTTTTCGAAAACTTGCATGGCTATAACTTTCTCAATTCTTTTTATTTCTTCATCAATCTTTCATTATATTCTTGTCATGACAAAATCGACATGGCCATACTAAAATATAAAGGTCAAGTGCACACTGAAGGTCATTGTATTGGTTAAATACTCAGTTTTTTCTTCACGAAAACTTAGGCCATTTGTCAGGGTCATTTATCTGGGTCCAAGAAACCTTGTTATACTGACAAAGCGCTGACAGGCGACACACATGTTCCACGGAACACCCATCTAGTTATACTTAAGTCAAATTGTGTTAATTCTCAGTAAGCTCATATGTCAGAAACTGCTTGACAAAATTCAGTGAAACTTAATACATTTCTTATGTATTTAGTATAAATTTGTAGTATGCCATGCATAAGTCACATAATGTTGCAACCTATTTTCACGAAGTCATGTCCCTTTTTGTACATAGTCAAATTGTGTTAAATATGAGTAGGTAAACTAATAATCTGTTTAACGCCTGGGCAGATTGGAATGAAACTTCACACCTGTATTTGGTATAAATAGCATGCAACTCGCAAGTCACATAACTCTGCAACATATTTTTGGCACAGCTCTGCCCTTTTTTTACCCAGTCAAATTGTAAGTAATCTAATGGTGGTCAACAATGGACAAGGTCATCAGGTGAGGCCATTTGGGCCATGGCCTCTTGTTTAACAAGCAAATTGTGCTAGAAAATCTGTATATAAGCTGATCTGTTGAACCACTGGACAGGTTGAAATGGAAATACCAGTCAATAAATAACCCGACATACACAAGTCATATAACTCTGAAACCTATTTTGCCACAGTTATGCTCCTTTTTTTCGTTCAAAGTCTGTATGTATATAAGCTGATATATGTTATCACTGGACATACTGGAATGAAACTTCACATATTAGTCTAATACACCTAGTTAAAGTAGCTATCACGCCATCAACGGGCACATTTTAAAAACAGATGTAAACTGTTTCTAAACCTACTGACGACTAGGTATATATTTATAACTTAATTATTTGAGAATCCTAACTCTATAGACACAATATAAACTATTGTAACCAGACAAGTCAAACCTGCAAACTGGTATTAACTTGTAATTCGTATATTCAATCACGGGTATATTAAGAACTTGTGAAAAAACTATACTTTTAATGGGCACACATACGTTATTACATGACCTGAACACCCGGATAGAGTTTTCCTAATAATAAACGTTTTTAGTGTAATTTGGCGGATTAGTTCTACATAATAAATTTATGTATTTACATAATATTTTAACAAAGTTATGCCCCCTTTTCATCTTAATTCCAAATTTATGTATTTACATAATATTTTAACAAAGTTATGCCCCCTTTTCATCTTAATTCCCCAGTAAAAACACAATGCCTCGAAAGTCTTAACAGCTCTTGTTAATTCCTAGTTTTTGAAGAACGTATCTATACAAATGTATCCCTTTGCTGCGTCAGTGACCGTGACATCAACATTAAAGTTAAAGCCTGACGTAAAACGTTTTTCACATTCTTAACTTTTTAACATTGCCTATTCAAATTCATTCAAACTTTACATACGTCTTCAGTATCATCAAGACCACTTAGACAGTCACACACAAGATCCAAAACTTTGTGGCAAAATTATGGCCCTTTTTTATGCCACCGAAGAGAAGGCGATACAGTAATCACAACGTCCGTCCCTTAGTTGTCCATCCAAAACAAGCATGCCTGAGCCATAACTTAAACAGTTCTGAAGTGAATTTGATCAAACTCCACACTAATGTGTTATATCACAATGAGATGATGTGTTGCACATGATAGGGTCAATAGCTCAAAGGTCAAGGTCACACTTTGAGGTCAGATGATGTCCGACTGAAACAGTCATGACATAGCCCTAACTTCGAAAGTTCTGAAGTTTAATTTGATGAATCTGATTTTATGAAACAAATGTTAAACGCTACGAGAATGTGAGTCGCGCACAAGAATCGGGTCCATACCGCAAAGATCAAGGTCACATCTGGAGGTCAGATAAATAAAATTGGGGTCTCAACCATTACTTTAAAAGAATCTGAATGGAATTGCATGAAATTTCACCCACGTGTTAATCACAATGATAAGGTGACTTACGTCCGTACCTCAAAGGTGAAGGTCACACTCGGAGGTCAACGATCAAATGAGTCAAAATTGTGTCTCAGTCATAACTTGAACTACTGGATTGAATTTGTTGAGGTGAGTCACACACACAAATCAGTCCATACACCAAAGATCAAGGTCATACATGGAGGTCAAATGACTCACGTGTGTCGCAACCATAACGTTGAAAGTGCTGGGGTATATCACTAGACAGTGACTGTGACATACTAAACTTGGTAGTCTCGTTAATTTTTCTACATACATTGCATGTGCTCACACCCATTAATTATATAATAGTTTAAAAGTGACACACGGCAATCTGATTTTTTTTAAAACACACGATGTCCCGCTTTTTTTCTACATAACTTGCATTTATTCAGTCATTAATATTAATTATACAAATAATATCAATTAAATTGTTGTTACATATAATTAACTGTTGATAGTATATTTAGCTCTACTGATCAAGATCGCCGTGGTGCGTCGTCCGTCCGTCCTTAAACTTGTTTGTGGCGGCTACTCCTTTGAAACTATTTGACGGAATTTGGAATTTCATGAAACTTTAAAGGAATGTTGCTCTCGGTGTCTAGTTGTTCCTAGCAAAAATTAAGGGCGGTAGGAAATTCAAGATGGCCGCCACTGCTAAAAATATATATTTAAAAAATGCGACTTTGCGGCGAGTACTTCTCAAAAACCGTAAGTGACATTGAATTGGAACCTTTACCAAAATGACTGGTACGACATGTACTTGGTCCTAACCAAGATTCATTTCGATGCAATGTCAAGCCTGGCCGCCAGCGGCCATCTTTGTTTACATATAGTTATATAGGAAAATATTGTGGCGACTACTCCTCTGAAACGACTTGACGGATTTGCATGAAACTTCAAGGGAATGTTGCTCTTGATGTCTCATTGATCCTAGCAAAAATGCAGGTCGGTCGGAAATTCAAGATGGCCGCAACGGCTAAAAATAGATTAAAAAAAAAAGACTGGCGACTACTTCTCAAAACCCATAAGTGGTATTAATTTGGAACCTTGTTTGTCAAGCATTGCAATTATTGTTTCGATTTTTATATCCGGTATCATTTTCACTTAAACCCACGTACATATACTTAAATAAAATATTTAGTTTTCTATGTTTTCCACTGATACTACCATAAGTTGAATTAGAGGTTGAATATTGAGCTTTTCCCACATTATTGCTCCCTAGATTACAATAAAAAGATGTTTTTTCGACAGTCGAGTTTGGTTCAAGGGAAGTGGGGAAAAGGAAAAGATAAAGTGCACAGCAATCCAAAAAGTAAAGCTTAGGCGCACAGCAGTATTACGTTAAAATAGCTATCCCGCCTAATAACAGCAACATTACACTACACAACGGTTAATCAAAACTCTATCCAGATGTTCAGGCCATATACTAATGTCTATGACCTGTGATTGAATATGCGTAAAATGAATGATAACTCTTAATTCGACGCTTAACACCATAGCTATAAATGTACGTGTGCGTCCGCTAGATGTTTATCTGTTAGAGGTTACAAACCATTAAGTAATTCGTTATGTAGTATCCTTACTACATCGTTTCAACGTGCATAGATGCCAACTAACAAATGACAGTCAGTTGTAAACAGTCAGTTGTAAATCTCCACAAACCCACACAATGAAAGTAATTAAAGTTTATATTTGATGCTTCTTCTCGTGGGTATGTCTGATATTTTGCCATTTCTCTTAACCAGATGTTGGAAAAGGGTGTACAGTAACTCTATGGGAAAATTAATTGAGGTGTGAGACCGTTTGTCGAGGTCACGTCACAAACTATCGAGTTTAAGAATGCTTATCTTAATTTAAACATATTTATTTTACATCAGTTGCGAAACGGGTACTTGCAGCTTATATTAATCACTCTCGATGGCTTCCTTGGTAGCATTAGTACTAAACAATGTGGATTAATATTTTTCTCAATGATAATTAACATGGCAATGGCGAGGATTGAACACATGACCTCTCGATTTGGAGTTCTCAAGGGTAAGTGCGGGCAGTGTCAGTAAGTAAACACAAGATAACATCGTTAAAATTAAGAACAGGTGAGGAAATAGTGCGAAAGGTGTGTTAAAATTATAGATTGAAAAAGATAAAATCAAGATAAAAGCGATACTTCTAACGTCACATGACTGGACTTGTGACAGTTTATGCACTATTGAATAGTCGCACATTTTTTAACATTAACCAGTCGGATTGCAGGATTTTTGTCAAGTGCGTTAGAAAATAGTTAATTAAATTATTAATAGTGTTAATTCCCATCAAAATGCACATGGCGTACAAAGTACAGCATATGGGTATTGACTGCACTCGCTAGATTCATCCAACATATTCATCCACAAAATGTATATTTTATTACAGACGAAGTGTAAGCGCAATGTTTTTAAATGAATTATCTTTTTAAAAATTATAACTTTGTTGGTGTAAAGTAGTATAAACTACATTTATTTTATATCAATTAATCATACTACACATCTTATACAAATCACTCTCATTGGTGCGGATGACAGCTTAAGTGGACTTTGTTGGTATTGCATGATAAAACAATGACATGGTTAGTAACAAAACAATTCAATATTGCAAGCACTCAACTCCTCTGTATTTTGTATAGTATCCAGTCAAAATCATGTCTCCATGCAAGTCATAAAACACTGAACAATCACGGTGTCTAGCTTGCTTTTCGATGAAAAGTTTAAGTATTCCGGGGAGCTTATAGCCGCCGCTTTGAGGATTTAGGTAAACGCAATCATAGGGTCCTCAATCTGTCCGGTCATCACACCATCAACGAGGAATCGTAGTGGCGAACTGTAAATGTCAACCACTAAACATGCATAACCTCGTTTGATAAACTGTTTAACAAGTTTAATAAAGATCGTACACAAAAGTGATTATGACCAAGAATCTTACGAAGTTAGTAAATCACATCACCATAGAAGTCAGGTTGTGATAGACCTTGTCGCAGAAGATTTCTTAAATTACTTTATTATTTTAAAAGTAGATCGGTGTTACGATACTAAATGTTTGCTAAGGTTTTACGAACGTTTATGGTTATCTTTTGTTTTAATGGTAGCTTCTAACTGAATTTAGATGACTTGAAAATGGGTAACGCTAAGGACTTGATATACCTGGTATGCCATCAATTAAATACCAAACATACTTAAAATGTATATTTAAAATGTCATCATTATAATATATAATTGTGTGGACACACCATAGTAGGTCACACCCCTCCCATTTAAACAATTGATCAAATCGTCATATGAAAAGGAAATAGCGTCCGACATATATCGAAAGTATTGTGTTATTACTTGACAATACAAGTATTGTGTTATTACTTGGCAATACAAGTATTGTGTTATTACTTGGCAATACATGTTTTGCCATGAAACACAGTAATCATGTTTATATAACAGTATTACTACATGTACTTGTATTTTAATATAATAGAATATCTTTCTCTAAACCATCGGTTGTAAATAGCGGGAGACGGTCTGATTTTAGAACGAATTAAATTCACCGAACGTTACAAAAAACAAATAGAATATCGAATGTGATCACCATAATCGATGTGATGATTTTATCGAACTACTAGATGATTTTAACCTAGTACAAATGATCCTAGTACACATTCACAAGGTATGAAGCCTTTGTTAACCTCAATCTACACCCTTGTTAAGGATATAAATATCCTACCAGGTATAGGCGATCATGACATCGTTATTTGCAATGTAAGTACCGAGCCATAAAAAACGAACACCAAGAACAGTGCACTTATTCAGGAAGGCCGACTGGGTAAATTTAAATTAGTTTTATGTCGGAATCAAAGGAACAGATACCAGAAAACCACGAAATCCAAACAAAAGAAGCTCTATATACCAAATTTAAAGACACCCTAAATGTAGGTATTAAAACGTACCTAAGAGACAAAGTACAAAGGTAAACCTTCCTTGGATAACTCAAGAAATTAAATGCCTTGTAAGAAGGACAGCCTCTATATTAAACATAAAATATGTAAGAGACGGAAATCACTTTTTAGAAATTAAAAATCTTGTCAGCCGGAACATAAAACGGGTCTATTACAATTACCTGGAAGATATCCTGGGAGCAAACTCTGTCGAACCAGATCCTGAAAACAAAAGTAAGTTTTCTCCGAAAAAACTCTTTTAATTCATTAAAGGTGCATAACAAGACGCTCGAGGAGTTGCTCCACTGAAAGAGAAACCCACAGACACGTACCTCCATACTCTAAACAAGGACACAGCAAATGTACTGAAAAGTTCGAATCATATTTTACTCTAGTATCGCCGCCAAAACTAAACCAACTGTGTCTACAAAGCACCTTGTATCCATCCATGCCTGATATCAAAATAGACACCAATGGGGTAAGTAAACTTTTAGCTAACCTCAAACCTAATATAGCAGCAGGACCTGACCAAATCAAACTAATAATACTGAAAGAACTCCGAACTGAAATCTCACAAATTATACAGGTTATATTTGGACTTCAATCCAAGTAAGTGCCAGTTCCTACATGTAACAAGACCAAAGCATGCAGTCCAAACACCATACACAATTCATAGACAAGTCTTAGAAATCGCAGACCATGCAAAGTACCTTGGTCTAGATTTCAGCTCCGACCTTAGTTGAAACCACCAGATACACCGGACAGTAACCTCTGCAGGTAAGACCTTAGTTTTACTACGTAGGAACATTAAGACCAGAAACAAGAATATAAGGCAGACAGCTTGCAAAACTTGTGTAAGACCCCAGACTGAGTATGCCTCGTCAGTAAGGAGCTCACACACACTTCAAAATGTTAAAATGGTTCAGTGCAGAGCTGCAGTGTGCTTAAAAAAAAACTACTACACATACGACAGCTCCACTGACATAACCAATAGTCTCGGCTGGATGTCTTTAGAACACAGGAGAGCTGATGCTCCACTTAACATGTTCTAAAGAATTGTCTACGGTATTTTAGCTGTCCAATTACCCCCATTCTTTGTGCGTCCATCCAGTATGATTCGCCACATATTTCCTTTTCCCCTTGGACCATTGTGCTATGGAAAAGACGGCGTCAGAACGTGCCATGCTCACTGATTTTGCATTATTTCAAACGGAGAGAATGTAAGATCAATCACACTATCCCATAAGTGGACATGTGTGCTTTTAACCATTTTTTAGATATCATTTTTAGCTCGACTATTCGAAGAATAAGAGAGCTTATGTAATCACCACGGGGTCGGCGTCGGCGTTGGCGTCGGCGTCGGCGTCCCACATCAAGGTTTGCGTGTAAGCTGTGTTTACAAGTGTATATCTCTTACATTTCTTATCCTACCACAACCAAATTTGTTCATGGGCTTCCTTGTAGCATTATTTTAAGGGCTACATAAGCAATTTTGGTTCCTGTAACCCATGGGCTCCCATGGAACCCAAATTATGATAGCCCATAAAATGTGCCCCATTTCACATCAAATTTTGCGTGTAAGCTGTGTTTACAAGTCTATATCTCTTACAATTCTTACCCTAGCACAACCAAATTTGGCCATTAGCTTCCTTATAGCATTATCGTAAGGGCTGCTTATGTAATTTTGGTTCCTGTAACCCCTGGGCTCCCATGGAACCCAAATTCTGATAGCCCTTAAAATATGTTTCACATCAAATTTTGCGTGTAAGCTGTGTTTACAGGTCTATTATCTCTTACATTTTTTGTCCTAGCTGAACTAAATTTTGGAATTGGTTTCCTTATAGTATGTTGTAAAGGGTTGGATAAGTAATTTTGTCTTCTGCAAATTCTGGGCTCCCATGGAACCCAAATTGTGATGGCCCATAAAATGTGCAATAAAGGCACATCTAGGTTTGCATGTAAGCATGTATATATCTATAATTTTGGTTTGGGATTTCTTATAGCATTATGCATCTTATTACTTCACCCATATTGGGGCATGGGCTCCCTCCTCCCCCACCCCCCTCTACCCCCGCCCCCACTCCCTTCCACACCTTTGTTTTTTTAGTCAATTCTTACACATATATGTTGCAACCCTCCCCGCCCCAACCACCCCCCCCCCCTCCACGCCTCTCACCCCATCACCCCCACCCCGCTTGAAACTTGAAACTTTTTTTTTTTTTTTTGACATATTTCTGTGTTGCTTTTGTCAATTCTTACACATATATGTTGCAACCCTCCCCGCCATCCCCCGCCCCCCGCCCCAACCCCCCCCCGCCTCTCACCCCATAACCCCACCCACCACGCCCCACACTTGATTTTTGTTGTTGTTTTTTTACATATTTCTTTGTTGTTTTAATCAATTCTTACACACATATGTTGCCCCCACCCCCAAACCCCCAACGCACTCCCGCCTCTCACCCCATCACCCCACCCCGCCCCAGACTTGAACTTTTTTTCTTTTATTTTGACATATTTCTTTGTTGTTTTAGTCAATTTTGACACATATATGTTGCCCCATCCACCCCCACTCCCCCAACCCACTCCTGCCTCTCACCCTCACCCACACCACCCCCCACCCCCACCCCACCCCACTTATATATTTTTTTTACATATTTCTGTGTTGCTTTTGTCAATTCTTACACATATATGTTGCAACCCCCCTCCCCCCCACCTCTCACCCCATCACCCCCCACCCCCACCCCCCCCGCCCCACACTTGGAACTTTTTTTTTTTTAACATATTTCTTTGTTGTTTTAGTCAATTCTTACACACATATGTTATCCCCTCCTCCCCCCCCCCCTCCCACCCAACCCACTCCCGCCTTTCACACCCGCTCCCCCCACCCATCCCCAACCCCCACTTGAAAATCTATTTTTTTTTTTTTTTTTTTACATATTTCTGTGTTGTTTTAGTCAATTCTTACACATATATGTTGAACCTTCCCCGCCCCCAACCCCCCACCCCGCCTCTCCCCCCTCCCCCCCACACACTTGAATTTTTTTTTTCTTTTTTACATATTTCTTTGTTGGTTTAGTCAATTCTTACACATATATGTTGCCCCCTCCCCCCGCCCCTAACCCACTCCCGCCTCTCCCCCCGCTCTCCCCAACCCCACCCCCACTTGAAACTTTTTTTTTTTACATATTTCTGTGTTGCTTTTGTCAATTCTTACACCTATATGTTGCCCCCTCACCGCCCCCCCCCCCCCAACCCACGTACCCCCGCCTCTCACCCCTCTCCCCCCACCACACTAGATTTTTTTTTTTTACATATTTCTTTTTTGAAACTATATATATTGTTTTTTTACATATTTCTGTGTTGCTTTTGTCAATTCTTACACATATATGTTGCCGGCCCCCCCCCACCCCACCCACTCACCCCCCCCCCACCCCCCCCCCCCCCAACCCCGCCTCTCACCCCGCCGCACTTGATTTTTTTTTTTTTTTACATATTTCTTTGTTGGTTTAGTCAATTCTTACACATATATGTTGCATCCTCCCCCACCCCCCCGCCCCCAACTCACTCCCGCCTCTCCCCCCTCCCGCTCCCCCCCCCCACACCCACTTGAAACTATTTTTTTTCTTTTTACATATTTCTGTGTTGCTTTTGTCAATATATGTTGCCCCCTCCCCCCCCCCACCCCCCCCCCACCCCACCCCCACCCCCGCCTCTCACCCCGCCCCACTGGAATATATTTTTTTTACATATTTCTTTGTTGTTTTAGTCAATTCTTACACATGTTGCCCTCCCCACCCCACGCCTCTACCCCATCCCCATTCAAACTCGATTTTTTTTTCCCTTCATATTTTTGTGTTGTTTTGGTGAATTATTACATAGCTTCTTACACATATATGTTGCCCTCACCACCCCCACTCCCCCCACCATCCACACCGCCTCTCTCCCACCCCCACCCCGCACCCCACTCAAAACTCGAATTTTTTATTTTATTTTATTTTTTACATATTTCTGTGTAGTTTTGGTCAATTCTTACACATAGTTATGTTGTGCTCCCAACCCCACCCCACATTGTTGTAGCCTTGTTTTCTGATGGTATATACTAGCTATAAATTTATTATTCTCCGAAAAATCGAATAGTCGAGCTGCGCTGTTCTCCGACAGCTCTTGTTTACATATATTGTCAACTTGACAAATTAGCCTGTTGCACTAACAGCTAAACTCACTCTCTAGTAAATGTATTTCACGCAGACTGCACAAACTAGTCCTCCCAAATGGACAGGATCTAGATATTTTAACATTTAATTGCACCGACACTTAGCTGCATGTGTTACCCGTAAGAGGTTCATACAGGATTAATAGATAGATAGAAATATGGTTTATACATGGACGCACGTGATTGGTTATCAAAAAGTACGAAGAACTAACGATTTGCATAATCTCCGATCACTTCACAGTTAGATCATTTATGCGCATCGCCTATTCTGGGAAATCAGTTAACAACGACAAGTCAATGTAATGTCCATTTATGGTCATACTACACCAATTCATTTGTGTGTGTGTGTGTGTACTTCTAAGGTTTTACGTCCCTCCGCCAACGAACACGGCAAGGTAGCCCTGCCGCGATGGGCACAATAGAGTCTGGACGGTTGTATCGTTGATGTGTGTTGGTTGATCTGGTGCTGCTGTGTTGCTGTGTCGTCGGTTCTCTTGTAGGTATGTAGGTGGATGTCGCTGCTGCTCTGTGGTTGTCGCTGTGGCGGTGAAGTGGTGGTCTGGTGGTCGAGGTGGCCTATCCGCTACGCTACATCCGCTAGGTGTATTGCCCTACAGCCGCTAGTGGTCGGGGGTCCTTGTGTTTGGGGCCACACCCGTCACAATATGGCCCCTGCGCTGCTGACATCATCTGGATAGCTGTGTATCCCGTGCTCCCTCTTCTGCTGGTTGACTACGGTCGAATGTAGGCCTCGGCGTCGATCCCTAACTATTACTAACTAGTTACTGCTGCTGCTACTTCTACTCTGTGTTGGTGGATCTCGGCTCCGGCCCGCGGACTTCTGTCTTCCAGCTTCCAAGTTTGCTCACTTCTATCTGATCAGATGATGGCTGCCTTGACGGGGGCGCAGGGGCCTTCTTCACTATCAGTCAAGTGACACTCATGCTCCTGAACCGAGACAAACCAGTTCAGAAGTACCAGTGTGTTAGTCACTATACGCGAATATAGTGATTTACCACACCAGCAATGTTGTACAGGGCTGGCAATGCGTACCCCCATACAAACACCGTAAGTGTCACCAGTGCCCTCTCCGCGACGTGCACGCTGTGAAGAGCAGGAGAGGCACCAATTCATTTTCCATAGGCCTACCTTATAGCTCTAAGCTCTGTACTGAGTTCCCCAATATAGGAAGCTATATGTTTTATTACTCGTTTTGAAAGACCTATCTTAGTTTTATCAAAAAAACATACAGAAGCCATACACTGAGTATGTTTTGAAAAAGCTGTTTGAGTCGGATGGTGCTGACCCACCTACTTGCATGTAGAAACATGAGGAAAATGTAAAATATACTTCTTTCTTTGATTATGCAACACATTATGAATACATTGCACAAATGTATGATTTAACCTTTATAAGTACTCTTCAAAATTTTAATTTTAATTTTTTAGCAAGATTTTTTGGTTTGTTTACCTTGACAACCAATCAAAATTAAGAGATTCTGTGTAATAGCTCCGAACTTTTCCCCTGCCCGCTGATTGGTTGGTAATTGGTGTAGTCTGATCTAAAGCCACGAAATGACGTTATATTCACGAGAGTATTGATATATTGAATAGTTTAACGCTGGTGTGTCAGTATACTATAATGTGCTCACATATTTCTTGAGCATTCTTACGAAGGTATATAATGAAAGGATCATTACTAGAGTAACATGTTGTGGAATCCTGCATCACCACTTCTGGACATGTCATATCTCAAGGGTCGCACTCGAAACTAAAGCCTCTCGTAAGATCCTGCAGATAGTCCATGTCCACAAGAGATGATAGTAATGATCCTATTAATTACAATTTGTCTTTTATGGATACACTACCAACCCTTAGAGTAATGGTGTTTTTGTCTTGTTTTTTATGTTAAAACAACTATGTCATTTCAATGCAATACGATATAATACTTTATTCACTCAGTTCACAAAGTGACAATATTAGGTGACACAAAAAATAAGACTGATCATAGCATATAGAGCATGTAGGAGAAATTTACAATTTGCGTGTAGAGCTACCTACAGACCACCTTTATAAGTCAAATCGCAGCAATTTCACTCACAAGCTGACAAATGCTTGGTTTATCTGATATCTAGTATAATTATCTTAACCAACGATATTGCTAGTTACGTTATGGCAGCCTAAAATTGGGTTTTCACAATCTGCGTGGCAAGGTAACCAAGCCCTGGGATCGCCAGAGGAGTGTATACAGTTGCTGTGCAGTTGCCGTTTGTGAATTTTGGAAATGTATCTGCGACGTCGCATCCAGTGGTGTCGAGCATGAACCTGACTGTGATAGCAACCAAGAACGTATGGGAAATCGTACGTAATGTGATAGCGATATTGACCGTTGTAGGTCCGACCTCCGCAGATATCAAGCAGACCAGACTTACGGGTAACGATAACGCCGTTTTCGATTAACGGACCATATATCGGATGGCCGTCAAGGGCGACGCCGAGGAGCTCGTTTTCAGTGCCTTTATAGAGGCAGTGTGGTAGTTGATGATAGTGGTATATGCCAGTCATTTGTGGGTGGCCCTGGCAGCTGTCGAAAATCTCCGCGCATTGGCCTGAGCCGTCAATTCCACCGACAGCGTCGTACCCGTTGTTGCTATAAGGGTTGAAGAACGGAATGCCGCTAATGGCAACACCAATGGGGCCCATGCCAAGGCACATTGGTTGAGCGTGTGGTATTGGTGTTTTGGGGATGCTGAATTCATTCTTCTGTTCTGTCACGGAGTTTGGATTGCCTCTTGATGGAAAAGGTCCGTAAGCATGATTCGGTATCCCATTGTGATGGAATAGCCAATGGTTCGAGTCGTACGTCGAAATATTTACACCGTTCTGTCTGAACGCGTCAAGTTCTTGCTCGGTTAGGGCTGGACTGCCAACAACCAGGGTGGGAAGGAAGGAATATCCACAGAGGGCGAGACATGCCAACAGGTGCATTTTCGAAAACTGTAAAATAACAATTCATTATTAAATTCAACTACATCGCACAGCTTCATACGCTTGTTAACTTAATCCACAGCGCATAGCTTCTTACGCTTGCTTTACAAGTTTAAAGTCGTATATCTGTTTATAAAATATAATCAGAAGTACTGGATCGATTTTCAAAACACACGTTTGTTTTTGTCAACTTTATTATTTAAACTTTATTATTTAAACATTTTATATAGTCTGTTATTCTAAACTACTAAAATGAACAAACTATTTCCACGTTTAAGGTGCACACGGCAATCTACTCTCCTTTGCATCGGTTATAAATTACTATATGTAATATTATTACGTCCGCTGACTAGGGAGCGTAACGGCATTCTTGAGTGGCATTCTTGAGTGGTCACGCATTAAATTGAATTTAATTGAATGTTGTTTAACGGCATGTAACACAGTACAGGTTATTTAGAGCCGCCCCAGAGAGAGGGGAAGGATACATAGGAATCCGGGAACCTGCCCTACTCTTATTATCGAATAGATTCCTATGGTTCTTTAACGTGCTCGGTTGATAGACACGGGACCGCCCGGTTTACGTCCCCATCCGACGGACGAGGCTAAGGAAAAGTGTCTTGCCCAAGAACACACCGACGGAACTCAGTGGCACCACGGAGGATTGAACCCGGGGCCTCCGGTTACAAATCCGCCGCGCTACCGACTGCGCCACGCCAGCCCACGCATTAAAACAAACTAATCGTCTACATTAGTGTCTTCTTTTTTTCTTTTATTTCTAACCGCCTATTCAATAATCTGAAACGCGATATTTATTCTTATTGGCCTCTATAGAAATAATGGAGAATAAATAAATAAATTGCAGAACAATGTTTTCTCTTGAAAACACCTCAATCATACTATTAATAAGTTTCTATAATATACTGAGTTGCAAAAGAAAGTGGACACTGAGTTTTGTTTAGATTAAATTGTATAAAGTGTTTTTAAAATTAAATTGGCAAATTCCAAAATGAATATGCCATGTTTGGTACTAAAGTTTTTATCATTCCATTGCCAATATCATGTTGTCATTTGTTTTTCAATATGTCGAATCATTAAGGGACTGTCGCTTGATAAAGAGGACAACAAATTGTCAAAGTATCGAGTTTCTTTTGCAACTGAGTATATATTATGCATTGTGGGTAAAAAAAAGAAGAGTAAATGTGTAAATTTCGAATAATTTAGAGTATGACTAGAATTATTTCCCTTTAAATTTCGAATAATTTAGAGTATGACTAGAATTATTTCCTAGAAATGACTAGAAAAAAGTCATATAACCACTTCTGTCTAACTTTCACTATAACAGCATGGAAAGAAGCAAAAATACCGTGTGCCCCTTACAAACACCCCCGACATCGGGTGTAAAATATGCGTACTTAAGTGGGAATTGTTAATATGAAACTTTACATTTTTAAAAGTCCAAAATGAGTTTTTGATGAGTATTCTAATAAAATATATTATCTTTTAAATACTAGTTGAAAACAGTATGCATTTCATTCGTGATTATCTGGCCCCGTGTGGTTCCCGGGGGCCCCGTTTCGTCACGGGGCAAATAATAGGGCCACTGCAGATCCCTTTGGAGGGGTAGGCAGAGGGGTAGAATCCCCCCAAATTCATGTTCATTTTATCATTTTTTGTTCATGTTCATTAAAGGTCTTCATCATGATCCCTGCATTGTTTCAGGTGCCATCTCGCTCACATCAAAGAGCAGTGGCAGAAAAACAATAAACGTGGCTCCAGCGTAAATGGAGTTTCTACGATAGAATTTGCAGCAACTCTGCAGTTCAGGGTGAGAAGGTTCTAGGCCCATTTTCCATATTTTATCTCGATGTACATGGAGGATGAGCCTGGCATGTTCATTCTTGTTAGGCGCCATATAACCTTTCATGTGTTGGTGCGCCTTAAAACCCAATTCAATTCAATTCAATTCGTGATTATCTGTCAAAACAATATTAGCCCAGAATGCTTTTTTTCTTTGAAAGTATTGCAACGCGTAAAGTTAAACTGCTTATTCATTGATTTTACAAATCGAAACTAGAACTATCACTGAAGGTGATGAATACCCCCGCTTTAAAAACGTTTGAAGTGGAAGGCACACGAAGTTCATTGTACAATATTAGATTGAACAATTCTAAGTTAATCAAAGGGCTATAATTCTGTAATAAATTTGGCAATCACAAATGTGTGAATTATAGGGACATAATGTCATCAGTTTGTATGTGTATATGAAGTTTGGGAACAAAAATCCATTCAAAACTGTATGTGAAATGCAAGTAATAAAACGTTTTGCGGGACATTATACAAAAATATCAGTGTAAAATTCTAAGTCAAACAAAGGGCCATACTTCTGTAGTAGTTAAGCAATCAGCAATGTGTGATATAGAGGGGCATGAGATCATCAGTTGCTATGTGTGTATTTGAAGTTTGGGATCAATCCATTCGAAACTATTTGAGAAAAAAGTGTGTTAAGGGACATTATACAATATTAGTCTGAGAGTGGTGACTTATATGTCAAACAAAGGGCAATAATTCTGTAATAAATTATGCAATCAAGAATGTGTGATGTAAAGTTTGTGAACAAACCAGCGCGATTCCTATGTAGCCCCTACTGCACTGTGAGAAAGCGGGGATATTGCAATGGATTACTTGTATAATGTTCTATTTACTAGTGATCTGGTGTTGTTTGTTTTCTTTCTATTTATATAGGTGCAGTTGTACTTGCATCAGTCCATACTAAGTCTTCAAACTATATTTGAGAGCTCTCTTAATACTCAGAATTTACATGCGAAGCCTACACCCATATATTTAATTCAATTCAATTTTTATTAAGGCATAAACATTTTACAATGTCCATCGCCATCAGCACTGAGGCGGTAATACATACAAGACATACTAAATGCAAATATAAAGACCGATACAATTTACAAATAGTTAATCCGACCTTCACCGACTCTAAGAACGTTTTTATTTGTATTTATTTATTTTAACTTTCGACCATCACCGAATCTAAGAACGTTTTTATTTGTATTTATTTTTTTAACTTTCTAAAAAGGAAGACGAAATATCAAAATAGTAAAAAAGATTAGTCAGGTCAGAAAATGAACGGATTAATAAATACAGCACTTACATTCCCAAGTGTCCAAATATTCCGGTAAATCTAGACTATAGCAAAAAGAGGTTCAGCTTAAGCAGTAGGACACACTTGTCCAGCGGGTGTCGCAAATATCGAAGATAACAGCAAGACTGTGTTTATATAAACATACACAGCTCTATATATCCGAAGAGAGGTTAGTAATCCTATAAACATGGAAAATAATTGTTTGGTTGCTAACAAATTCCCACTACTTTGGCATTTACAGAACATATTCTGGGTCGGTCGTCATGATCGTTAAAATTGATGTTGTCTAATTTAAACAAAACAAGAGTCTTTTAAAGATGTCTAAAGTAAAAAAAGTAAAAGGTATAAACGTTATTTAGTTTACATCGAATACGAAACAATCTGTTCAACACTCTCGAATGCGCGGATGACGGCGCTAATGTAGTAGCCTTGTTGTGGGTGAAAATCGGACAACCCAGGGAAACCGCAATTGGTGAGTCGCTGTAATAAGCTGATATCTGTAAAATTGAGACAATCAGAGACCGGGCCAAATTAAACCCATGGACACTATTTGAAGAAAACATGCAAAATATGTCTATACACAACTTTGAACTGCCGGTGCACAGCCATTTTGACCCGGAGACTTTATTTTACAAACGTTATAGTCTAGCGGTTCGTAATCATTAATAAAGAAAAAGCTGTCGAAGTATGTTCAGTGGATCTTGAGAAGTTTGTTTTAGGTTTCGACCTTTTTCGGCAATGGCTGACATCTTGGATGTCGCGCTGACCTAATGTTTACAAATCTGAAAGAGATTGACCTCAGGATCATCCATGTGAAGTTCGAATGGGGACGGTTTTTGTGGAGAAGTCGTTTTAGTCAGAAATAAACGACGACGGACATTACGGACGACGAAAGATGAGTGATCCCAAAAGCTCACCTCCGAGTCTTACAATCATAAATGTGGAAGTTGCACACAAAAAAGCAGATTTTCCATAAACTACACACCAAGTTTAGTTCCAATATCTCATTATTGTTTTCTTTTTCTAGCAACAATGCCTTTGACCCTAATGACATCAAAGTATATCCCAAGTTTCTGTTTAATACACACCAAATTTCACTTCGGTATCTCATTACAGTTATCGCCCAGAATCCATTTTTCTATTTTTAGGAACAGCGACATTGACACTAGTGACCTCAAATGCAGTCAAAATTGCCTTTCCATATAAGCTATATTACACACACACACCAAGTTACGTTTCAATATATCATTGCTAAATAAAGCTATTGCCAGAAAGCCACGAGTTTGAGGCCCCGCCCGGATACATTTTTCTATTTTCAGGAACAGTGGCCTAATACCCCAGTGACATCAAAGGAAATCTCAAGCTTCCTTCTTACACATCAAGTTTCCTCCCAATATTTTATTCTAAACTCTACCTATCAGACAGCAGTAAGTGACCTTGACCCCAGTGATCTCAAACACAATCCCAAGATTCCTTTTCATATAAGCTATCTATCTACACATCAAGTTTCGCTCCAATCTCTTTTCTATCTAAAGTAATTGCCAGGAAAACAATTTTCTATTTTAGTAACAGTGACCTTGCCCCCACAGACCTCAAATTTAATCCCAAGCTTCATTTTCGTATAAGACATTTGGAAATTCCATAAAAACAGGTTTTCCATAAGCTATCTACAGGTCAAGTTTAGTTCCAATATCTCATTCTTAACTGAAGTTATCAACCGGAAAACATTTTTCCTTTTTTAGTAAGTCATCTTAAAGGCTTTACCCTGGCTATTCCAAGTTTCTGTTTAAAACAAGTATTTACACACTAAGTTTCACTTCAATATCTCCTTTCTGAAGTAATTGTTCGGAATTATTGACCTTGACTCCAATGACCGCAAATGCAATCCCAAGCCTCCTTTTCTTATAAGAAATGTGGAAATACAAAAAAAAAGAAGAAAAAAAAGGTAAACTATACACCAAGTTTCATTCCAATATCTCATTCATAACTGCAGTTATCGACTGGAAACCATTTACCTTTACTAGTAGCGGTGACGTTTATCCAAATGACATCAAAGGCTATCCCAAGTTTGTGTTTAATACACGTTATTTACACACCAAGTTTCACTTCAATATCTAATTTCTAACAAAAGTAATTGCCCGGATTTGTTTCTCTATTTTTAGTAAAGTGACCTTGACTCCAGTGACCTCAAAAGCAATCACAATATCTTATTCTAGACTTAAGTTATTGCTCTGAAACTCATTTCCAATTAAAGTAACAGCGACATTGACCTTAATTGACCCCAGTGAACTCAAATGCAATTTATTTGCTATATAAGAACTCCAGTTTTTCTTCCAATATCTCATTCCTAATTGAAGTTATTGCCGTGAAACCATTTTATTATTTTTAGGTAAAAGCGACCTTGATCTTGAACCCACTGACCTCAAATGCAATACCAAGCTTCCGTTCCATAACAGCGAGAGTCGTTGCAGATACAGAGTACTGGTATACAGCAATGTTTCAACAGAAAATATATGTCACGGCAGATAGCCATCAATTAAGAGGGAAAACAGCAGAGCTGGCGAGAGACAGAGTGCGGGGAAGCGAAATACAGGAGCAGATAAGAGGGTTGAGAAGGTGGACCAAATAAAGAAACAAGTTATTCTTCGGACACGTACAAAGGGCAATAACGATCTCTAATTGATTTCTATCATTGTGTAGTTTAATTCCAGTCCCATTAAGTAGTTTTTAAGTTACGCTCCGAACAAGGAAATCGAGACGGAGGGACGGACAAAGCGGTAACCATAGCCCACCAACACCAATTGTTTTCAGGGAGCATAAACATCTCAAAATCTACGGTGCGGCTCTTGATGTGTTGAAGGTTTTGGCTATCTTTAGTAATGGTGGCCATTTTGGAAGTCTGATTGACCTATGTTTGATACTGCTCATTACAGAAGCATCAATATAAAATGTGAGCAACATATCAGCAGTTTCAAAGGAAATGTTCCAATGTTGCTAATGCTCACTGACAATACGCATGAGCGCGGCCTAACGAAACAGCATACGCTCGCTTGCTTAAGCTTTTACTAGTATGTAAAAAGTATTTGCTAGGTGTCCGGTAAATATGAGCTTGACCTAATGTTAACTTTTGACATTAGAAACAATAGGGATCATCCTTGTCCCACGGGCATTCTATCTATGAAGTTTCATGATCGTATTCTGGAAGGAACTCGAGTTGTAGTTCGGAAACCGTATTTGTATGCCGGGGCATCATGACCTTTGACCTAGTGACCTCAGAAATAATAGAGTTCATCCTTGTCCCATGAAAAAGGCTCAAGTAATAGCATGGAAGCCGTTTTTCTATGTCGGGTCACCGTGACCTTAACCTTTGACCTAGTGACATCAAAACCAATAGGGACCATCTTTGGGGAGGTCTAGGAGGTTTCATGATCCTAGATTGAAAGGGACTCAAGTAATAGCACTGAAGCCCTTTCTATGCCGGGTCACTGCGACCTTGACCTTTGACTTAGTGACATCAAAACCAATACGGATCATCATGGAAGTGTTTCATGATCCTAAGTTGAAAGGGACTCAAGTAATAGTTTCCTATGACGGGTCACCGCAGTCTTGACCTTTTTTCTTCTTCCGGATTAAGGGTAGAAATCCTGACGGCATGTCTAGTACTCTGTGTTAAAACTGTGTTGCCCGATAAAACAGCTGGCTATTTACAGATTAAAACTATTTACATGAATATGGAAGACTACTGGTGGACTGGCAGGGCCCCGACCTTTGCCCTGAACCCTTCTATGGTTTGGCAGTCTGTGACCCTGGCTGGTAGTAGGTTCCAGTCCCTGACGGTACGTGGGTAGAACGAGTTTTTTTTTTATAGACATTGGCTGTCGCTGGCATTTGGAAAATTCTGTTCTGGCCACGGGTTTTGTTGTCGTTCCGGACGAGAGGGTCTCAGAAACCTCAACAATACTGTTGCCTATCTTAAATATTATGGTGATTTTGGCTAGGTAACGTCGGTGTTGTAGCGGGTCCCAACCAAGGTCATGTAACATCTGGGTTACACATCCGGGAGTGCGGTCTGTGTAACGGTTATGGACAAACCTAGCTGCCTTCCTCTGAACTTGTTCGAGTGTATGTACTTCTGCGGCTGATGCAAGGGTCCCAGACAGTGGACGCATATTCCAGCGTTGGCCTTACAAGAGTTGTGTAGGCTGCGCTCTTGACCTGGGGTGTGCAATCGCCGATGTTCCGCCTCATAAAGCCAAGTGTGCGGTCGCCTTTAGCAGCAGTATTGGTGACGTGTTTCTTCCATGTGAGGTCATCGCTGATGCTCCGGGTTATTCACTACTGTCTGCTGTTTGTAAAGTATGTCCATGAAGAGTGTAGGTTGTTTCTAATAGGTGTCGCTTGTTGAGGCATATACGGAGTACAGTGCACTTCTCTGGATGAAACCTCATCTGCCAACTTCTCAAGCGCTGTAAGGTCCTTCTGTAGGAGGTCAGCATCTTGTTGATTCTTGATGAAGCGGAAGAGGAGGCTGTCATCTGCGAAGTCAAGAGGCGGGTGTCGGAAGAGGTCACACAGTCTGGCAAATCGTAAATGTATGCGAGTGAGAGCTGATATAGGATCATATACATATATAGTCGTACTAGAACAGGGGCGTGTTCATTCGCGGCTAGTTTTGAGGATGGCAGTTGAAATACAGTCTGGACATGTGGCTTTGTGGGGGTTTAAACCAGCGAGTTGTTTGCGAACGCCATTCCAGTAAACTTTAATATCGTCCATGGTTGGGTGTGGGCTGGGTCCCTTGTCTGGTATAGAAGACATCTTCCTCAGTAAAGTCTGATTTGAATGAACGGTGTTTTACGGCACGTCGACACATAAATAGGTCATATTGTGCGCAAAACCCGACGAAAGATGAAGAAATTAAGTAGCAATCAAAAATCAACGTAAAGATATAAAGATAAAACTATTAAAAAATAAGGGACGATATAGTAATAATATAAACTATATATGTAAATCAACAAATGCCCGTCAACGGGTATATAAACAAGTACATTTATATAAGAACACATTATAATGATTTATATAGTCTGATTACTTTTAGGAAATCTAAAACAAGACTAAAATCTATAGTATCACATAACTCTTTCATAGTACTAACATTGTAGTACCTTTGACGCATAGGATCAAAGTTTACACATTCCAACAAGATGTGTTTGACCGTTAACGGTGCAAAGCAGGGTATACATTCTGGTAATTGCTCAGCTTGTAATAAATATGAATGAGTATAACGTGTTTGCCCTATACTGCACCGGGCTAGAACAACTTCTTCTCGACGAATGAACGCCATTCTCCAAGTAACGGTTTAATTGAATGGAGTTTATTGTTAACTGACAAATCCCAAGCGGCTTGCCAAAAGTTACGAATAAATGTGTTAATACAACTTTTAAAATCAGTATAAGGTAATTTAGCATTAGATATATGTAAACCTAATGCTGCTTTAGCAGCACTATCGGCTCTATCATTACCACGTATTTATACATCGCTTGGAAGTCAGCAGAAAATAATAACATTATCAACTATAAGAGATTTGTACTTTTCTAAAAGTTGAAGCACAACTGGGTTATGTTTCATATTATCCAGTGCTTGAAGAGATGAAAGGGAATCAGAAAAGATTACAAAATGGTCATCATCAGATTCCTGAATATAATTTAAGGCAAGTTCAATTGCCTTAAGTTCGGCTGAAACGATAGAGGCCTGGTCAGGAAGGCGGCTTTTTATACTGTGTTTGTGAACAACAGCTGCTGCAGCTACCTTATCTCCATCTTTAGAACCATCTGTGTATATATGTTGACTGATTTGAACTGGTCGTTCAGGATCTCGGCTTTGCTGTTACTGTCGCTGTGAATGAAGCCGTCTTTGTTCTTTAGGGAGACTACTCCAAACGATTCTTGTTTCCTGGATTTGATGAAGGATCAGCATTGTTTTGGTAGTTCCTTATAACTTGTTGAAATGACGTCTGTCTTGTATTTCCTATGTCATTGTCTGCTCTCTTTCTGAGACTGTTTTCAACTTGGCATATCAGTTTGTGGGGCTTCCCTTCGCTTTGCATTCTTGAATGCTCGTAGTTCACGCTTCGTTAGCTTCCGGAGATGACTCTATCCATGGATGAGTGAATTTTGCAAGTGTTCTTCGATTGGGTACATGCTCCCTGGTGACTCTGTCAATGGCTGCCTTGATATCGGTCATGTCATCGACTGAGGGGAATGTCTGGTTCATGAAGGAATCACCATAGCTAGTCAACGCCTCCTTGATGCCTTCTGTGTGCACCTTCTTCCATAGGTAGATGGTTATCTTCTTGGGGCGGGCGCGGACTACTTGCATTGCCATGACGAAAAGCACGATGTCGTGGTCACTTTTCTCTGTAATGGGTGGTATTGGTTTGCAGCGCTCCGTAAAGCTGGGATGGGAAGTCAAGATGAGATCAAGTGTATTTTCTATTCTGGTTGGAAAGTTCCCCATCTGTTCGAAACCAAGGTCTGATGTTAGGTCTAGAAAGTGTTGGTTGACTCTCCGGAGGTAATGTTTGGTAGACGGGATAGAGTTGTCTTATATGAGATGTCTGGCAGGTTAAAATCTCCCCCTACTACGAAAATAGCTCTCTTGTTGTCTGATCGGATCTTGAGTAATTCAGAACGAGTGTTCTCTAAGTATGCTTCATCAGTGCGGGAAGGAGGTCTATAGTATGATCCGAGGATGACCTTCCTCTTTGACTTCGTCTTGATGGCTCCTGTGATCAGTTCCACACTGCTACTGCATTTAATATCAGTTCCACGGTGCTACTGCATTTAATATCAGTTATGTTGAGTTCTCTCTTGACTGCTAGTAGTACACCTCCATGGGGATTATCGGGTCAAAACCTAGACTCTTCAAATATTTCGGAGTTCACATCGCTGCTTAACCAAGTTTCGGCCCCAATGATGATATCAGGACGAGTTGATTCAATTAGTGTCGAGATATGCTTTGCTTTCTTCTTCGCACTCTGGAAATTGATCCAAAGGAATCGTAAAGAGCTGCTGTTTCTACTCCGTCTTGCGGCTTGCGATGGTTTTGGGAATGATGCTGTTGTTGGACTACCAATGGAGCTAAATGTTGTATTAGTCCTCAAAATCAATAGGACCAATCATCCTTGTCCAATGGTCAGTCTATGTATGAGGTTTCATGCTCCTAGGTTAAAAGGTACTCGATTTACAGTGTGAACCCCGTTTTTCTATGTCAGGTATCCGTGACCTTGACCTATGACGTTGTAAGCTCAAAAACAATAGGAATCACCTTTGTCCCAGGGGCAGTCTATTTATGAAGTTATAATATTATGATCACGAGTGTAATACCATGGGGTATCATGTGGAATTCAAATCGTTACCAAACGTTTTCTATGTCGGGTCACTACGACCTTGACCTAGTGACCACAAAAACAATAGGGACCATCCTATTCCCATGGGAAGTCTATGTGTGACTGAAGATTCATGATCCCGTGTGAAATACTTCACGAGCAATGTGGAATTCAAAATTGTTAACAGACGAACGTGTTTTTCTCTGTCAGGTCAGCGCGACATTAGCAATAGGGATTATTCTTGTCTCACGGGCACTCTATTTATGAGGGTTCATGACCCATGGTGAAATGTACTGAATTACAGTGCGTAACCATTTTCCTCTTTTGGGTCACCACCTTTAAAGAGTGATATCAACATCTGTAGGTGTCATCCTTGTCCCACGCGAACTCTATGTATGAAGTTTTACGATTCTTTGTTTAATACTTCACACGAGTCATTACAAATTGTGAACGGATGGACAATGCCATTCCATTCGTCCCGTTTTTCAGTAGGTATTAACATGGCAGTGACGACAAATTAGCGGATGCAGTGGGGACTTTACCCCTCTGCCAAGAAGAGCAGTGTCGTCCTTATCCACCGTTTACTAAAACAAGTGAACAAGTCACCAACAGTGGTGCGTGCGAATGCTGCAAATTCAACATTTTTTACTGAAAAATCTAAGTAAAAAGGGGGATAATTAAAGTAAATTAATGACATAGTTATGGTTCTTGTCATATAACACTGTGTAATGATAATGAAGATGTGTGCCAAACTATACCAGTAAGCATGGATTTACGCATTGGCAAAGTAAGAATTACAACATAAATTAATTGATAAAATGTATTTTATTGCTAATTCATAAATAACAATTTTCAAGTTACATGATGGAACGTAATCTAGTTTTTAAAGTAATTTTGACAGAATAAAAAAATCATTTTATATATATATAATGAAACATGTATCATCTCATCAAGGAGTTTCAATGTATAAATGTATCTGATGATAATACTGCCCGATTTCCTCCCACACTTGGTGTTCAATGGTAATAGTTTCATAAAAGTGGAACCCAGAGCTGTAGATAATTTTTGACCGCAATGAGTATTTACTCATCAGATTCAAATTGAATGAGTAAATGGAACTCGTTCAGAGTAAACAATTTCTTTAAATAGTTCCTGCTTTCAAAATGGATGTGAATAAATACATTTATAATAAAAGAAAAGTAAAAACATACGAAACACTGTATGACGTTAATAATAGAGTAAGACGCATGCTTGACAGGGCACGAAAATTTCACTCGTCCGCTCGCTATGACGAGTGCTCATTGATGCAGGACGAGTAGGAATTCAGATAACTTCTTTAACAATTTGGCCATTCAGATATTGCATAGGGCGAGTAACTCAGAAACAAATGATGCTTGCCCTGCTTGAAACAATTTTCATCATGTAAATATAGAATAAACTGTTCCACAGGAAAATATATTCAAATATAATACTCATGATTTGTATAAGTTATGAGTATTTGTAGTAAGCTAATGAGTAATGTTACTTACAGTTTAAAAAAAAGTGAGTTTTTGTAAAAATGGTACGAGTAAAATACTCAAAAACCCAGCTTATCTACAGCTCTGGTCAGACTCAACAAACACATGAACATGCATTTCTTGAGTATTCAGCTAAATAGTTTTATACTCTTCGTTACACTCAAGTTTGACCACATGCCATATCATATGAAACCAAATAGCACTGTCCGCATTAATTATATTATCTTTTTTTTTATTTAATTATAATCAAGAGTGAAACCTTCATATAGAAACAGATTTCGCTTGACAGGGACACACAGTAATCTTGAAGTATTCATTAAATTTAAATTTACACACATCAATTTTTTTCGACTTAAAACCGGCTTGCATTTAATTAATAACATGTTTGTATGGCGTTTTATGTCATTTTCAACACGCCAAGTTACATATGACGGTCGTTTTTTTGTGGTGGAGGCAGACCACCCATTATTCCTGGGTAGAACCAGCACTGTACACCGCCCGCCATCCTTAAAGAATCAATACTTTCTCACAAGTCGAGCTCCCAGTGGGATTCGAACACGCAGTGGTGAGAGGCGAGAAGGTTTACAATGCGTTTTTGAGAAGACTTCCGCAGGTAGATATAAAACGTTGTTAACCATTCGGCCACGGAGATTATTAATTATAAATAATAAATGCAAAAGTTGGAACAATTTGGATTTTCTTCGTTATTTTACCATAGGTTTAAATTATTACTGTTGTAATACTAACAACAATTATAAATATGTAAAAACTATTGCTTTCATTATGCAAGTTATTTAGATGCTGCGATTTTGAGATTGCTGAGTGCCCTTTAAACTATTGCTTTAATGAATGAATGAATGGTGTTTTACGGCACGTCGACACATAAATAGGTCATATTGTGCGCAAAAAAATTGAAAAATTAAGTATTATTTAAAAATTAATGTAAATATAACTATTGCTTTAAGTGTACTTTGAATGGTGTTTTATGTCATTTTTAGAACATGTGAGGCCATATATGACGGTTGATTGTTTTTGTGGTAAATGCAGACCACCTAATTGTTCCTAGGTAGAACCAATACTTTATACCTTTCAACACCCGAAAGAATCGACACTTTCTCACTTGACAAGTCAAGCTCAGTGGAATTCGAACCCGCAGTGGTGAGAAGTGAGAATACTATCCCGGCCACGGAGGTTTCTAAACCGTTTTGTCATAACTAAAAGGTAAGATGTGGCAGGCGCGGATCCTTGCAGACTTGCAGGTTCAATTATCAAGGAAGTCTTGAAAGTAGAAACAAGATACTTCTTTAGCCATCATAAGCTGGACCAACTTAAGGCCTAACAAAAAAATATGTGTGTTTCCGGTTTCCCGTCCGACCCTACTTTTTCACCGCCGACCCTAAATATTTTTAGCAAAAGAAAAAAAAAAAAGTATAATCAAACAACAAATATTTTTATTCAAATGATAATTTTATTAGCCAGAGTAGTTAAACATCTAATCTGGATCCAAACTGTTTGCAAAGGTTATCAAGAAGTTGCCTTAGTACAAAAATGGCATAATATATGCGAACAATATATATAATAAAAATATCTAAAAAAAAACTTTGTCCTACCTACCTACCCTAACTTTTTGACAGGGTGAAACCAGAAACACATATTTTTTTTAGGCCTAATGACCAGGAACAATTCATTTCAAATAAACCCATAAAATATACAGCATCCTTTTTTTTTTTAAAAATTCGTGGAAAAATAATGTTTTGTTGCAAAGTCATGGATAGTACATATTTTTATTGCAAGTGTATGTGTTTTCCCGAAAAAACATATTTTTGGTTTATAGATATTGACCATAGTATAAAGGTAGATTTCAACGCCAGCCTGTATTTTGTTTTGTAATTAAAGGCAGAATATATTATACACTAATACTTGACACAAAGTCCCTATCATCGCCGTTAAGGTTAACAATAAGCATACTCTTGACTTTTAACCGCTGCTGGTTCGAATCCCACTGGGAGCTCGACTTGTGAGGAAGCGACGATTCTTACGGATGGTGGGAGGTATACAGTACTGGTTCAGCTTCTACACAGGAAAAGTGGGTGGTCTGCCTCCACCACAAAAAATCGACCGTCATATATAACCTTACGTGTTGAAAATTACCTAAAACACCATACAAACAAACCGATTTTTAACAAGTTATCATTTGGTTGATAAAACCTTACTGATTAAAGGTTTGAACTGCCTATACATGTGATCGACATTAAACAAATGTATTAAAATAAATATAACACTCCTTATAAGGAGAAATGGAAAACTGCCAAAAATCAGCAATATTTCATCAGAAACCAAAACATTTCTGTTACATAAACCTGATGATAATGGCTATAACAGAATGTACTTATATTATAAACCTGATGACAATGTTATTATATAGCATATCAAGAACATGTTTATAATTACATTTGTCATCATTTGTCTCTAGTTTCTTTCTACTTGAAACTGATTTTATTGTTATCAAGTCACAATTTATATAAATTTCAGACAAAAATTGGTACTTATATAAATTGTGAAAGTATTAAAATCTTCTATGAATCTTTGTAGGTAAAATGATACTTTAAGGTTTGATACAAAACAGTCCAGCCTCGTTATAAAATTCATCCGTTTTTTATTTCTCCTTTCCACTCGAGGAATAATTATTATCAAGCACTTCTGAGCTTTCGAGAATAAATACTAGCACCGATTTATCAAGAATTAAACCAATTCAGAGTAGAAAAATTATGTCTTTTTATTCCATATTTTCCAGTGAAATAGTGGATTTTACGATTAAAATAAAACCTTTTATTTTCTTTGTATTTTCACGTCAGCCATATCAGTTTATATTTACACTGCTATTTTTCACTGCCGGAACTACTTCTTTAAATGTCAACAACTTTTTTTTCTTTAGAAAATATTAACTATCAATAGCTTGGGAATGGTCTTACTAAGAAAATGAGTCATGGTTTTGGCAAATGTGTCTAGTATTTTATGAATTGTCAGAGCTATTAAATTAAACATGCCTGGGACCCCAGGAAGGCATTTTAATAAACATCTATGGGTGAACCCTATCTTCTTTAAATTCAGTTTTACATCGATGGGTGGGTGTTCAATTTCAAAAAGTGCCTTCCTGGGGTCCCATGTATGTTTTAGTGAACAGCCCGCATTTAGAGATCTCAGTTTGCCAGTTCATTTTTTTTCCACAAAGTTAGTATGGTAGATATCATTGGATTGGAAATCACTTGAATGAATGATTTGTAATTTCAACTATTTTAAAAATTATGCGTTAAAAAATAGAAATTTCACCATAGTTGTTGATGTCCCGAAAAAAAAAGCCTAAATTTCCGGACTGAGTATAGAATAAAAATAATATTTGTTGGTTTGTTGTGAATAAATTAAAGGATTTATTTTCATCTTGAAGTGGGAAAACTCGAATATATGTTCACAAGTGCAAAGCGTTCGTGAACATATATTCGGTCTTCCTACTTCTCGATGAAAACGAGTCCTATATTTATTCCAAACCAACAAATATCCTCCATACACTCATTTCTAGAAAGAGAAGAATTCTATTTTAATTGATGATCAACTTTAAAATCCCTCTGTTCAATTCAAAAACTCAAATACATGATGTAACCTATTGAATTATTACAATCAATTCCGGCTTCCTGAAGTTGTAGTGAATGAGTTTACCATAAGTCTGCCTATTGTTACTTATATCAAAAGTTTGAGATAACCAGGTATATTTCTTTGTGCCATTGTTTCTGGGACTAGTTTACACCTCGATATTTCAAGGTTATCTATTAAAGATAAAAGGATCCAAAATAAGATGTTTTTGCACTATCTTTAGTTTGAAAGAACGATTATTTTAATCAAGACAGGTCATACAAATGCCCACGAATTTGACCTTTGATGTATGCACTTGATTCGTGGATGAAGTTTCATGAAATTCCATCAGTACTTTAAAGGGACACATGGCAATCTTGATTTTTTAAAACTCACAGCGTGCAGTTAGTTTTCAGCTTAACATGCATCTTTGCAATCATTTATATTAATTATTCCAAGGCAATTTGGTTTTACATATTACTGACTTCTGATAATATTGCACCAATAATATATTTAAAACTTAGATGAATATTGAAGAAAACTGAAATCTCAATTTTTTATTTAATTATATGCAAGCAGTTTTAAACCAAAATAAGGCAGAACTAATAAATCGAGGTGCTAATTTTAATGCTTGAATAAAACTCAAGATTGCCATGTGTCTCTTTAAAGTTCTGGCCTAGACATGATTGTTTCGGACGGACCGACGAACAGACGGACTATAGGTCCCCTCCCTTCAAGGAGCATAATAATACTAATAGTGCCTCCGCCCTTTGGTGGCATAAAAATAGCACCTCCGTGGCTTGGATGATAGAGGTGCCGTATTTGAAACCTTTTCATCACAGTGCAATATCTGTTTATTTCAAAGAAATTGAAAATCTCTCTCGATATATTTTCTCTCTGTGTTGGCTGTTGAGAACTGACTGAAGTAGACTTTCTCCGTCTGTGATTCTGCGTTGAAATCGTCCCCTGTCCCTTGCATATTCTTCCCAGGGTCCTTTGCGTGCAGCTTGGTAGGCGTATGACCATGTGACCATGGGATGCACAGTTGCGAGATCAGTGCTTGGAAAGTGTACCTGAAAAATATTAAACATTTGGATTATTTTCAAAAAGAGTCAACATTTCTAAAATGTCAGTTACATGTATATGTAGTCGGTAAAATGATCACATATTTTTTAATTCATTGTTTTGTATGTTTGGCCAGCATGTTGACTTTCGAGCAGCTGAAAGTTGAAAAAACAAAATTGAAAAAAAAACAAAAAAAAATGTTTGGGTCGCCGGATTTGCCGTGGGTCGTCGCAAACTGCAAACAAACAATATTTTAATTTAGGCTCAGGAAGTACATAGTACTGGCTCTACCCAGGAAAAATGGGGTGATCTGTCCCTACCACAAATAGATCGACGGTCACATGTGCTTAAAATGACGTAAAACACCAATGGGAATAAGATCTTACTCCAAGTCCATCTTTTACTATCCTAGCTCTGTGCCGGGTAGCCTGTGGGCAGGATAGGGGCTTTAATTAAACTCCGAGTTTCAATATAGCAAGCGAGTGAATATTAAAACCATTTTTGAGCCCAACTATTTATACCTTTTTTGTTGTAGCCTTTTTCTTGGAAGCATCAGAGTCTACAGAAAAGTTGACTTTCCAGGAAAGGTTGATAGCATCTATTGCACTGGAGGTTGTAGCTGTAGGCTGGATTGAGCAAATCACTTTGAAATTCATAAGTGGTGAGAACAGACCTAGTCCCCCAAGTTGATCTTTAAACTGATTATCGTCGTCTAACGTGGAGTCGCTATCTCCCTCACTGTCAGTCCAATCAGATTCACTGTCTATATCACATGACATCAGGAATGAATGAGAAGCACCATTAATTTTAGAAGTGTCGGAATCAATTCCAAGAATAAAGGAAACTGAGCTGTTCGGACGTTTTCCCTTTCCGGACTGCCCATTGACCTCTTTAGCACGGGTCTCGTCTCTTTGACAGTTATCATCCATTTGCTCTTTCTGCTGAGCCTTCTGGCGTCTACGTTTCTTTGAGGATGGTCTGCCTTTTTTACTAACGTGACAATTACGAATGTATAAAACAGAAAAATGGTGTTCTTTCTCTTGAAGAGCACCCTCTTTTTTACTAGAACTATTTTCACCACTGTCTTTGGATTCTTTAATTTTCTCATTTTCAGTTGGAACTTCAGTTGGTACATTAAAATGTTCTACACCTTGGAGCTGATCACATGATTTATTTTCATTTTCATTTTGACTAGAATGACACTGCATTTTTAGATTTCCTGCATTTTTCTGAACATCTACATCACTATCCATGCTCAACCAACTATGTAATGCAGGACATGTGTCTGTCATTTTTTGAGCATGTTGTTGGTTTTCTATTTCATTTAACTGTGAGTCAGTCTGTTTGTCAATAGGTTGTACCTCACTGAGTTTATCTTCAATATATATAGGAATGGTCTTTTGATTATCACTCTCATATTCAAACCAATCAGGGCAATTGTCATTTTGCAATTTAGTATGCTGTGAACTGTCTGGTATTGCAGACTTCTTTGCTGCCACATCAAATTCTCTCTGTTCGTTTTGTATAGTATCTTGCGACATTGAAGCAGGTGCAGATACCTTACTTTCAACTGTATCCAATATTGCATCAATCTTTTTAGCATTGTCTGAACAGGCTTCGGGAATATCTTCATTGGCTATAGTAATATTATGAATTGGTTTTCTCTGACAAAATAATTCTCTGCGATTAACATTGGCTCTTTCATCTTTATTTGGATGTGATCGCCTACTCTTTTGAAGAAGTCTTGCGTTATAGGGGGTAAGATTTGGATCAACGTTTTGCATTCGACAGCTTTTAGATTTCATATGAGGGGGCCTGTACGGTTCTGGTCTAGGTGTCTTGATGCTTTCAGATTTCATTGGACATTTGTTATTCATTAGCCCACTGTGAATTGCACCAAGTATACTGTCTGACCATGTGCAACACGTGCCATGAGGTAGATTCGACTTTTTTACATCATTCATATTGATTTGAGGGTTTTTACTATTAGCAGAACAATTATTGTCATGTGTTGGCATGTGATCAATATTGAGTTGTTTATCAGTTCCCCCCATCATATCTGTATCACTTTCAAAAAATCCTTGAATATATTTTTGACACATCATAGTTGCCGATTTACTGTCACTGCTATCGCTTCTTGCAAGACCTTTACCTGACTTGTACTGACAGAATCCTCCGAGGTATGAACTTGCTGAACCTAAATAACCACTGGCAGTATCTATAACTGAACACATGTTGAGTCCCTTCACAAATTTGCTCAAAGAATTCTTGTTTGTGGAATGGCAACCAACATCATTTCCGAGACACATTCTTACACCCTGTCCACTGACTGAAGACTTTTTCGTGTCTGATGTAACCTCACCGGTACTGTCAAGACGTAATAAGGGTGCCATATTATTACGATGGTTCACATGGGTGTCGTCGGCTCGTTGACCTACTTTGGAATGTAGACATGGTTCTCGACTCCAAAATCTACTCATGATAGGTGGTTGATGGAATCATGTAGTTACACCATTGTTTTTCTTATTTGTGTATCCAGATTTATGAATAAAATAATTGTTAAAGACTGTGTTAAAACGGATTTCACCAATAAACAGTTGTTCAAGGATGGGCGCAAATCGCCACTTTTCGTAACACCAGGCTGTCTCGGATAGTTCGTAATTTCTCTTCCAAATACTAAGTCCCGACACAATTTTTAGTCGTAACACATTGATATATGTACACACATCACTTTCAATACTACTTTTAAAAGCCATTCTTTACTTAACTCACAATATCGTAGCAAATATCGCCATGGGTAATGAATTCATGTTTTTTCTGTTTGTGTATTTTTAACGGAAGTGAGCCATTCTGACTAAGCAGATGCATATATTCATTCGAACAGAAAATAGTTCAAAAGGATATAGGTATTAGTGTTCGTATTACGCTCAAACTATTATATAATGACGTTTGAAAATGTTTTAGTAGGTAAATTAAATCAAGTGTAAAATGTATTAAAAGATAAATTGTAATTTCCAACAATTTAATTAATGGTTGTAAAAATAACTCGCAAAACGCGGAATAATACATCATAACGACCAAGGTCAAGGTTTTTTCTATTGCATCAGTCTTCGTCTTGTGTACATGACGTACTGCAGAGAAAAAAGGAAATACACATGTTAATTTAAACTTTATTGTCAAAGAAAGTATCATTTATAATGCATAAAGCTTATGTACCCTTCACAATATTTGCCTAATAGTACAAATGCATAAAACAACCCGAGAATAAATTCCTCCTCTTAAAATAGAACAAAAAATTGGAGCTAAAAATAGATTATTTCTCACGATTACTCATCGGAATTCTTCGCCAATTTCCGTACTCAAACTATTTTTTTTCGAATTCAAAGTACTAGTATAACTTTTACGTGACTTCGATGGACATTTTACAATAATCTCGTAAACTGATTATTACTTCATAACACAAAAATCATAGATCTATATACACTGGATGTGAAACATGTCGTAAGTCCAATTTATCCGCCGAATAATAATTTACCCATGAATACTTGCGCTTTAATACAGGGGTAAGGGTTTTTCGCGAATTTATCAAATCTAAGAAAACTCGTTGTTAATTTATTTGTTTTGGGAAAAGTATTTAAGATAGCTGGCTATTTCAAAGACGAGTTGAAAGACAATTCTGTATTCTATACAGTGATTTTGTTTTAGCTTTACTTAAAACGAACTAAATAACAAAAAAATACGTTCGTTTGACCGTATGTGAAACTGCGACAGTGACGTGACTCGGCAAATTAAAAAAAAAAATGTATACATATCGTTGCTGATTTGTTTATTTTGGGAAAAGCTTTTAAGCTAGCTGGTTAATTCAAATACGAGCTGAAAGATAATTCTTTATTCTATACAGTGATGTTCGTTTTAGCTTTACTTAAAACGAACTTAATAAGAACAAATACTTTCATTTGACCGTATGTGAAACTGCGACAGTGACGTGACTCGGCAAATTAAATATATATATACACATATCGTTGCTGTATTATTTCTTTTGGGAAAAGTATTTAAACTAGCTGGCTAATTCAAATACGAGCTGATAGATTATTCTTCAGTCTATAAGTGATTTCTGTTTTAACTTTAATAAACGAAATAAATAATATGACCGTAGGTGAAACTGCGACAATGATCATGTGACTCGGCAAATTGTACATATACATATACATGCATAATGATACATGTAAGTACATAAGTTAGCTGACTCATTAGGTAACTCGACTTGATTTTGGCTTTAGTTGTCTTGTTTAATTAAACTATGATGGATTTACTGGTCTATTATTCCATATTGCACGCCGGGCCCTTTAATTGACACCGTTCGATACCGAATATACAGTGCGGTCGACGTGTCTGTGTCGGCATTTTGTATTTCCATACAATTTTGTTTTGTCACCATGTGTGGCAATAAACAGGATGTAATAATCGGTGAAATGCTTTCCGTTTGTTTTTATTACACCCTTCCACACCTAAGTCAGAGGTGTCAAACCGAATATACAAGGTGGTCGTGCGCGATATTTTGGCATATTGTCCCCTTAAAAACCATTAGAAGGGCGGTAACATATATAATTTAAAGGGTTGTATATATATGTATTTTGGGTGTTCTGGCCCAAAGCTCTCGCTCTGCTCGAGTTTGGGCCAGAAGAGAGCTTTGGGCCAGAAACACCCAAAATACATATATATATAATAAATCACCATGAAATGGTGATTTTACTTGATTTATTAAAACTTTTTTAAAATAGGGGTAGTGAAGATTGCAAGTTTAATTTTTTTTATAAGTTATCAAAATTACAACATATTTTTTTTATATGGTTAAACATGAATACGTCTAAATTTTAAGCACTCAGCATTATAATCTTTAAATTTCCAATAACGTGTCATTATTCTGACTGAAACTCCACCACAATCAGCACAACTTTTATTTTTTGCTCTTGTGCCTTTTTTACATATTGAGCACGGTATACATGACTTGTTTTTAATCTATACTTATGCAAACTGCAATAATTAGAATCTTTTGTAGTTTTATTTTTACACGGATTGTGTAATCCAATTTTAAGAAATTTGCAAACATTAATTTCCATTGTTTCTTTTTGATATATTTTTTTATATTAAATAAAAAAAAAATATAAGTATATCAAAAAGAAATAATGAAGACTGAAGAGATTATAGAAAATTTAATACGCCTGTTTGATACAGGTGTAATAGATAAGCAAACACTATCTAACGGTATAAATGCATTGAAAGAAGTTCCAAAAGAAACTTTAAAAGAGGTTAAATCTCAATATTAGAAAATTTACTCAAGAGACGACGTGCTAAGAAACAACGTAAACGAGAAAAGCAGAAATATGATAAATTGCAAGATGAGCAAAATCAAAAATATGCTAAATCACGAGACAATGTTATAAATGAGTTGAAAGAGCTTAATGATAGAAAATCTAAAGAAGAATTAAAACTGGTTGACAAACCAATGTGTGGCTATTTTAAAGCATACGATATATCTGCCGAGAAATACAAAGACCCTCAAAAACTATTGCGTGATAAAAAATCCATTATTACAAAACAAATAAGCAAAGAGCTGACAGAGATGAATGGATTAAAGTTTTCATTAGGTCTTACTGTAGATTTATTCAAAGATGATGGTGATACCAAAAAATACACCACGGCAGTATTATACAGTGAACAAAATGCAATCTTAAACTCTGAAAAAATAAATGAGTCTTACGATAAATCATCTGCAAATATACAAGAGAGCCTTGAAAGATTTACAAACACAGCATCCGGATTAGAAATTGATCACTGTGTTACGTTTTACTTAAATATTGCAAAGTACGAGCCGTTAAAAGGTTCTTCATATATTCCTTTGCCTAAAGCAGTAGCTGATAAGAAGGCAATTATAAATGTGGAAAACAATGATGATAAATGTTTGTTTCATGCAATAAATTCTGCTTTAAATCCAGCTGCAGATCATACAGACAGATTATCAAAGAATCCTAGTATAGAGTTTTTGAAGAAAGATAACATTGACTTTCCCACTCCAATTTCTCAAATAACCAAAGTAGAAAAACAAAATAATCTTGAACAGGAAAAAATAAAAAGGTATCTGTTTTTCCATATAAAATATCAGAACAACCAAAAGATATTGAACGAATTAATTTGATCTTAATATCTGAAGACACTGAGGTTGAATCAGAAAACGAAGACGATCCAAATAATGAAGAAGGAATTATAGATGACAACTATAACCCTGATGATTATCCCAACGAACCAAAAACAATAACAACAAAATATCACTATTGCTGGATTAAAAATTTAAATAGATTACTTTACGATCAAAACAAACATCATGGTAAAACTTACTTCTGCGATCGTTGCCTTCACGGCTATTCTGGAAAAGTACTACTTACCAAACACAAAGAAGACTGTGATGGTATTAACAAAAATTCTTGCAGAATAGAAATGCCAAAAGAAGGTAAAAATACTGTAAAATTTAAAAATCATCAAAATCAGATGCCTGTGCCTTATGCAATATATGCTGATTTTGAGAGTATAATTAAACCTCAATCAATCAAATTTGGAAAGAAATCTGAAATCACAAATGTACACGAAGCTTGTGGTTTTGGATACCAGGTTGTCAGATATGATGGCAAAGCTGAAGAACCTGTTATTTACAGAGGTGAAGATGTTGTTGAAAAGTTTTTAAATCACTTAGAATGTGAGAAGAGCAACATTAATAAAATATTTGCTCACCCAAAGCCCTTAATTATGACACAACAAAATGAGGAAGATTATGAAAAAGCAACACACTGCTGGATATGCGAAAATGAAATAGGTAGGAAATGTGGTAAAAACTGTAAAGTAAGAGACCACTGTCATTTTACAGGAGAATACAGAGGTGCAGCACATAAAAACTGCAACCTAAAGCTGAAAATAAAACCAAACAAAACACCTATACCTGTTATATTTCACAACCTCAAAGGATATGATAGTCATCTTATAATGCAAAAAATATATAAAATGACAGGTAATATTACATGCATTCCAAACAACGCTGAAAAGTATATTTCATTTAGTGCCGGACAACTTAGATTTTTGGATAGCTTTCAATTTATGGCTTCGTCTTTGGAAAAATTGGTTAAAGCAACAGACAAATCTGATTTCAAAATTACCAAAAATCAGTTTGGGGAACAAACAGATTTACTTTTACGAAAAGGTGTTTATCCATACGAATATATGGACAGTATGGAAAGATTTAAGGAAACGCAATTACCGCCTATAGAAAAGTTTTACAGTAGTCTTTTAGATGAAAGTATAAGTTCCAAAGATTACGAATACGCTCAAAAAATATGGAAAGAGTTTAACTGTAAAACTCTTGGAGACTATCATGATTTATATCTAAAAACTGATGTAACTTTATTAGCAGATGTGTTTCAAACTTTTAGAAAAACATGTATGAATGCATACAAACTTGATGCTTTACATTACTACACAGCACCTGGATTATCTTGGGATGCTTTACTCAAACATTCAAAAATAGAATTAGAACTTTTGACAGACATTGACAAGCACTTATTTATAGAAAAAGGAATGCGTGGTGGAATTAGTATGGTATCAAAACGATATGCCAAAGCAAACAATTTACATGTAGCTGATCATGACCCTAACGAGGAAAACAACTTTTTAATGTATTATGATGCAAATAATCTTTATGGGTGGGCAATGAGTCAGCCACTTCCATATTCTGGCTTTGTTTGGAAAACCAAAAACAAGAGTGGAAAATTTTCTAAACCAAAACCTGGCAAAGGACAAATGCTTGAAGTTGATTTGGAATATCCTAAAGAACTTCATGAATCTCATAATGACTATCCGCTTGCACCGGAAAGATTAGCAGTGAAAAAAGAATGGTTGTCTGAATACCAAACAGATCTGTTAGAAAATAATAGCATGATAAATACAGAACAACTAGTTCCCAATCTTAGGGACAAAGAAAAGTATGTGATACATTACAAAAACCTGGAACTGTATTTATCTTTAGGCATGAAACTAAAGAAAATACACAGAGTATTAGAATTTAAAGAAAAACCATGGATGAAATCATACATAAATTTAAACACAGAACTTAGGAAAAAAGCTAAATCAAAATTTGAAACAGATTTTTACAAACTTATGAACAACTCTGTGTTTGGCAAAACAATGGAAAATCTACGCAAGCGGACAGATATAAAACTAGTCAGAACTGACGGCTCTGAAAATGAAAAGATAAGAAAAATAATAGCCAAACCCAACTTTAACAGGCGTATAAAATTTTCAGATGAATTGTCAGCAATACATGTGAACAAAACAAAATTAACATTAAACAAACCAATCTATGTTGGGATGTCAGTATTGGATTTATCAAAGTATATGATGTATGATTGGTATTATAATACTTTGAAAAAAAGGTATGGAGATAACTGTACTTTATTATACACAGATACTGACAGCTTGCTTGAAGACATCAGAACAGATGATGCATACAAAGACATGGCTGAAATGAAAGATGAGTATGACTTGAGTGATTATCCTCAAGATCACCCAATGCATGATGATACAAACAAAAAAGTATTGGGTAAAATGAAAGACGAATGTGCTGGTGTTGCTATAGCTGAGTATGTTGGATTAAGACCCAAGCTATATTCTATTTTGAGAGCGGATGAACAACTTATTAAAAAAGCAAAGGGTGTAAAAACTTATGTAGTCAAAAAACAAATAAATTTTGAAAACTACAAGGATGCACTATTTAACAAGAAAAAATATAACCATGAAATGAATATGATGCGATCAATAAAACATCAAATATATGGCATAACAGTAAACAAAGTTACATTATCACCATTTTACTCAAAAAGATACATCCGAGAAGATGGAATTACAACTGATGCTCATGGTTTCTATAAAAACTTATGAATTTGGGTATCAGCAGGAACAATAAGTAATTCTTCTTTGACAAATCCTCTCTGCGGCGCTGGTGCTTTCAAATAATAAACTCTTATACCTTGCGTCACCATATAACTTTTAATCTTGTGAATATCTACACTCCACATTGGATCAGTTGCTCTGCGTCTTCCACCTTCTTGTTCCCCGGGTATATATAAATATCTTACACGTGCATTCATACAGATAGGATCATCTTTTAATATTTTTGTTTCAACAGGAGGAGGCTTTTTTGTTTCCACATTTATGGCTTTAACAACTTCTGGTAATCTCTTTACCCATTCTCTATTACGTTTTTGCGAATCTATTTCCTTAGCATACTGATAACCAAACAATCTTTCAGCTAATGTTCTGTTAAATCTTTCCACTAAAGCTTGGTCTCTGTGTATTTCCGTTCTGCCCCGTCTGATATTTACATTATGTTTTGCCATCAACTGCGATACTGCACCCATAAATTCTCTGCCTGGATCCACTTGTAATAACTTTGGATATTTCAAATGCCGACTGTATATATTTTCAAATGCTTTAGCAACTTCTTTGCTATCCTTGGAAGTCAGTGGCTCCGCTTCTTTGTATCTACTTGCAATATCAACCACAGTCAATGCATATTTATAAGTCTTGCGTCCACGACCAAAGCCAAAAGTATCATGCGGTAAAAATAACAAATCAGCTTGATGCACTCCATTCTTAGTAGAAACATCAAACCTGGGTCTAACTATTTTCTTTGGTGCGGGTAAATAAATCTGCCACACAGCTTGTTTCTTTAAAAATTCTAATGCCTTTTTTTCACTGACACCAGCCTCTTTTGCTAATTTTTTAACTGCTGTGTAACCTCTCCAAAATCCTTTTGGGCTGTAATAAATCTTTTCCATTTTTTTCTACTAAAGATTAAACTTTATATAACTATAAAGAAAAAATGGATATCACAACTGCACAATTTGATGAACTGCTCGAAGAGCAATATCAAAATAGCACAAAGAAATGGACAGACTTGGAACTAAATAAAATATACACTATTACAGATACGAAAATAGTAGAAACTGAATATGGTCCATCCATGGTATTGACATTATTAGACAACGGTGAAGTATGGGCGCCTGGTCATCTCAAAGATAAATTAGAGAAGAGTGCTTAACCACCATATTATATGCGACCACTTGGATTGAAACCATGTAAAAACAACAAAAAAAATAGGTACCATGCATATGACTTAGTCTTTTCAAAGTAAACATATTTAGTCATTTCAAATCCAAAAAAGTCCAAAGTAATTATAGTTTTAAACCATTTTTTTTTTATGAACTCAATGTATACGCCACAAATTCAGTTGCAGCCATGCCCACCACAATAAACGTAATTTCTCTATTCTGTTGATCCGGAGATGGTGTATAAAAATCACTCAACTTGGGCTCCGGTTCCAAAAGCAAATGTTTGCCAGTTGTATAATAATTCTGTTTCATAGCCTGATCCACATCATCAAAAGTTTGCTCTGCATGATGCTCTTTTTGCAGTTGCTTGTTAATAAAATCTAATCTCTCTGTTCTTTTTTTATTCCACTCCGCTTGTGCTGCGTTTAATTGTTCCACTGCTTTGTCATGCCTTTGTCTTTCCTCATCTGAATGACTTCCTATTTTTGAAAAGAAATAATTTGAACCGCTAAACGCTAATGCATTTGTTAATGCGCCACCTATCATCATTGCTACTGCACTTGCCATTTTTTTATATATATATTTTTAAAATTATTTCATAATATCCGCAGGAATAATACCTTGCTTAATCAGCATATCCTTTGTAGCCATTGCTAACATTATATCCACAGACAGCATCCCAAAATCTGTCATATTAAAATCCACTTTAGGGGCTGGTCTTTTTAGTAGTTTTCTGCCAATCTCAGAATATCCAACAGTTAGAAGTGTTTCCACTCCAGCATGATACATCATATTTACAATTTGTTTTCCGTCAATACTTGCTGCCATTTTTTTTATATGATTATTTTTTTAAAATAAATTATTAAAAATCAAACGGGTCTTTTGGTGCAACATGAACAGGTTGCACAGCTACAGGTTGCGTAGCAGATTTTTTGTTATAAATATACAAACCCAACCCAGCAATGCCTAATCAAACCAGACACGGTAGAATATAATTTTTGTATACGTTTATTTTGATTTTTTTTGGTTCTTCTTCACCTATTGTTATTTTTGTTATTTGATTTGCAGCATTTTGATTTGTAACATCTTGAAGCAAACGCTTTGCCTTTCTTGCCGCTGCTCCTTTTTTTCCAGCTTCTATTCTTTTTGGATTTTTTACTTTTTGTTGTTCAACAGGTTGTGTAACAACAGGTATAACTTAACTCTCTTGGTTCTCCATTTATATTATCTGTATTTTTATTTTTATTAAAATCAATATGTCTAACAGTTGTCAGTATTGCTGTAAATGGTGCTAAGCACATTCCATACCTGTAATACAACTCACAACAAGCACTTGTCAAAGCATGATTAATAAATGGGTCTTCCTCCAAATCTTCTATCAGTTTTGGTGGATTGGTTACATTAAAATATTTTGATACTCCCATCACATACAAGTTAATAAAAGAATTGCCTAAAGTTTTAGTCATGCTTGCCCCAAGCCTTGCTTCATATCTGCAGTAAAGTTTGTTAATTTCATCTGGTGACATGCCATCTATATTCGTGAGTTGTATGTCTTTACCCAAATATTGACGACTACCACCGCCAGCCACTATGGCTGATAATCTTTCTTTTTTTGTTTCTTGTTGCTTTGATTTATCTGGTTCCGTCTGTTCCGATATATTTTGTAATAGTTCTTCCGCATTCATTTTTATATTATTAATCTTATTTTTTATCTTGAAATAAATATAAAATACAAAACAACTAGCTGCGATATTCATGCAACTAGTAATTGTTAGTATTGTTAATAGCATTGTTATTAACATTGCTATTTTTTCTATTAACATTATTAATTTGCTGCAAGCATTGCTATTAACATTACTAATTTGCTATGAGCAATGCTATTAGCAATACTATATTCATGGTCAGTATTGCTATTAACATTGCTACTTTGCTGTTAGTATTACTATTAGCAACAGTTGTAAAAAAAGGTATTATACCTGCGGATATTATGAAATAAATATATTTTGTAATAATAAAAAAATATTATATAAGAAAAAATGGATTTAAAAATAACAGACGGTGAGAATAGTGATTATGGCAAAAATAAAACAGCACTGGAAATTATGACAAGAGATGACGATGAAGTAAAATGTTGTATATGTGTTTCAGAAAGTAAGTTTTTACAAACGTATGCAAAAGGTGCACAGGAAACGCCTGTAATTTCTGTGACAAAGGACGGCGTAGAATATTTTATATGTGATTCGAGAGGGTATGTTTTACAAGCCCCGAAAAACATGAGAAGTGATGTTGTACCGATATTGGTTAGTGCATTGAGTTTATGGTTTATATGGGACACTCTAGTTTTTATTTTTGAAAAAAATTATTCAACCCAATAACCAGTTGGTTGGTCAGTCCTCAATATCAACTTCGAATATTTAGTCTTTGCTAAAGCTTTTCTTATTCTGATTCTCTCCTCCAACGTCGGAATAACATCATTTTCTCTCAAACAATTTTCATAACTATCTCTGTCCTTGGTGTAAAATATACACAACCATTTTGCTTGCTCTCTCAAATCTTTCAATACAGAATTATATCTTTGTGAAATGACCCACACTGATTGTTTGGCGTGACGACCAGAGAATGCCAACTCTGACAACATATCTTTTTTCTTTGTTAATTCTTTTGTGGCTGAGCAATCGTCAACAATGTATAATGTGGGCTTGCCAGCATATTGTTTGAAAAAGAAACGCAACAGTTCTTGTAACATTTCTTTACCGTTGCTCACGGGATTGACAATTATTATTTTTTTATCTTTTGGGTTTTTCACATCACCTATCCAGGATCTATTTTTATAAGCCTCGTTCCACTCTATGGTTGGACACAATATAATTATATGTTTAAAAACTCCATCATACTCTTGTTCAAGTATGTCAAGAACAAACTCTGTTTTACCACAGCCTGTCTGACCGCAGATAATGGCATTGTGTGGATATTTAGGATATTTTTGTTGCAAACTAATATCCTGCTTCTTTGAATCTTCCATCTTCGAAATTGATTTGCGCATCTTGTATTATATATATATAAATATTTAAAGTTTTATCTGCATCTGCTTTTTTATTTATTAATATCGTTATGCCTTCACTGCCGTTTTCTATTCTTCTTCCACTGCCGTGTAATAAATTGTCATCACATGTTCTAAGGTCAAGCCACAAAGCATATGATTTTGTCAGATAGGTCTCAAGAGAAACACTGGTAAAGTTTAAGTCCCTCGCTGCTATTTCTGTCTCTTTGTTTCTTTTCGATGTCAAGGCAAAATATTTGTTGATTTCATCCCAATGTTGATATGCCCTCATGCCCTGACTATACAACTGATTTGGTACTCCCTCTATTGTCATTTCAACCTTTTCAATCTTTGGGTTGTAATAGGTTTCTGTGCTTGTTCTTTCTGGGTCTTCAAACAGCATTAAAATACCTTTCATGCTCCGTGCTGGTACATTAATGTTGATGTTCCAAAGAGTATCAGATTTGTTTGCTATTATTTTTCTATGTCGCAAGATACGATCATACATAAATGACATCTTACCATTGATTTGCTGTCTTATTTGTCTGGCTAATTCAACATCACTAACCGTATCAAATTCCAAGCAGATCTTTTTTATTACATAAGATGCATCAGCATCACTGCTTTTGATAACTTTGTTATAATCGTTAAACGTTAATTCATATTCTAACCTATCACCAAGCCCCGCTTGATAAAATGGCATATGACTTTCTAACATTTCAAAGTCCAGTGGAATACAAAATCTATTTCCATAAGCTGCTGCTTTGGCTTCATCTCCGGTGTCTGAGGAAGCATCTCCCGCACCAACTCTATGTTTTAGCATGTTTGATTTACCAATACCTTGGTAAGCTGTGTTTAATCGTTCGGTAGGGCTTTTCCATAAATCTACATAACAATGATATATATCACTGTCATCTATTGACATGACTTCATTGCCACTTATTCTTATTGTCATTTTTTTCACAATTGCTCTACCCAGATTCTGGACTAGAGTAGCGTTGGCGTCTGTTCTGCTTTTAAGTTCTATTTCAAAGGCAAGACGAGCAGTACGAGGAACTATCACATCATTAGTACTTAGGTTGGGAAATCTCACAAGCAGTTGCTGGTTTTGGTCTATTGTTGATGGATTATTAGTTATTACTACACTTGTGCGGATGCCTTTAGTACCATGAGGTTCTCTTAGTTTTCTATGAGGGCTGAGTTTGTTTCCGTAAGCTGACATTGTTTTTATTTTTTAAATATATTTTTTAAAATTAAATAAAATAAACAATGGCTGAAGGAGGATTTGAATATGACAATCCTGCGTTCGATAGAGATGATTATGATGAATACTTTGATGATGATATACCAATGGTGCCTGATGAACCTATTCAAAGAAATCTTCTTAATCAAAGCGACCATCTTGCTGACCTTCGAGGAGAGCTGTCAGAAATCACACTTGAAACATACAAAAAAAATCTTGTAAAATCCTTTTATAATGAAATAGGAAAACGATATAAGATGGCACCGGACAAAATGGATTATGACCAGTTTAAAGTATCAAATGATGGTAAAACATTATACTGGCTTGTTGGTGATAAAGGAATAAGAATAACTGCCAGGCAAGGCTCTTTTACATTTCTTGCTCTTGGTTCTTTGGCAAATGAATATAACAGGGTTATTGGCTCTGGGGGAACAAGGGCAATAAGACAATTTTTGAATTTGCCGGAGTATGACAGTAAAACAAAAGTATCACAAAAATTTAGACAAGTATTGGAGAGCACAATAAACGATTTACCAAATAATGTGGATGTTTTTCCATTACAAGATTTATCAAGTGTTGCAAATGACACAGCACAGTCAATAGAAAGTGCTCTCCATGACTGGGAGGTGATTGAGCGTCCTGATGCTGAAACACAAACAAATATAGACAAGCGTGAAATGGATGGAATAGTAAAAGCGATGACAACTGTCGAGGAAGAACTCACCAATAACGTGGCAAAACTCACACAACTTGATAAAGACATAACAAGAAATGAACAAAAGTTAGAACAAGCTAAGGCTAATAATGATAAATTTCAGATAAAGAGACTTAGCGATCTCCTCAAAGACCTTAAAGCTGAGAGAGGTGCAAGGATGGATGTCATCAATGAGAACAGAGAAGCTTTTCGTAACCAAGTAAGCAGGATAAAAAAGACAATAAACAAAATGTTAAACGAGGATACAACTCTTGGTGAGAGGATCAAAACCTTGTTAAGGGAGCAAGGTATTACTATTGTTAGTATTTTAACTGCATTTGGTATGATTCTTGGGGTGATGATTAATTCTATTATTCCCACATCAAGTGCTGCGCCAACTCCAACTCCAAAGCCTGATCCATCAAGTGTAAAAGACTGGATAAAAAAACAACTACTTAATCTTGGTAAACTTCTTGCCAACCTAGCTGGTAAAGCTGCTGCAGCACTTCCAGGAGTTATTGGTGCAATCGTATCATGGCTTTTATCTGCAACAGGTAATGTTATTAATTGGCTTGGTAACAATCTATGGGCTTTGCTTGTGTTTGTTTCCGGTTTGTTGTATGTGGCAGCCAAAGAGTGGTTTAGTAAATCTCGTAAATAAGTAATGCAGCAAGACCTATTACTATGGTACCAACAATTATGGTTGTTTTGTTATCTTCATGTTCAATTGCTATTTTTTGTATTTCTGGTGGGTTATGTTCCACAGTTTTATGTATTGATTTATCAGAATGTTCTGGTAAAAATTTCTTTGTTGTGGTGCCTTGAAAAGGTTGAATATTTTTTGGTGGCGCTGGTTTTACATTTACATCATTATTCAAGCCTAATGCTTGTGCATCGGTTGCTATTACAATTTCATTATTGTAGTCTTGTATTATTCCAATTCTTAATTCCATGTCACTCGGAGACATGTACAATCCACTTCCATAGACAAAATTTACTTTACTTCTTGCATATTTTAGGGTGGTTTCATATCTTGAAATTTGACTGGGCAAGTCAATGGGGCTATTTATTGCGTCCTCTACATTTGCTAAAAATTGTTTTTGTGCATCAAATGCTGTTCCAGTTCCAAGTATATCTGTTCTTGTTTGTGATTGTGAGCCAAGGATTGCACAGCAGTATGTTCTTATGCTGTCATTGATTCTTTCTACTCCAGCTCTTGTAAATCCAGATGAACAATCTAGTATAAAAGTAGACCAGCTGTTGTCTGCCTCAGATCCTTGTGCAATGTAATCAATGTGATATGTTTTATCACTCTCATAGACTGTAAAACTCATCGTTTTGTTGTCGTATATAGTATTTACCAAAGAATGATAACCAATATTTGTCCAGTAATTATAAATTGTTCCTAGACCATTATTATAGCTTTGTTTCTGTCTCCAGTCTGAATATAAATCAACGTTAAACTCCTTGCATATTCTCTCGTATGCGTTTCGGTTATATGTGTTATTAAACGCATTCCAATTTGAGTCTTGCGGCATTGCTACACTCATCTCAAATAATATTCTTCTAACTTGGTAATAGACATGAAATCGAAATAACGAACCAACCAGGGCATCAGCTTTTAGATGATTGTTGAAATCAATGCCACATCCAGTTGTCGCACACCAAATAGCAGAGTTTAACTGATTCTGCCAAAATAACATCCAATCTGTTCCCCAGCGTTGGACTATAGCATCTGATTTGACGTATGAAAGTTTGTATTTTTCAAAGACATTTGGAAATGATGCTTTAAAGTCTTTACCGTCTGATGTAATGACTATGTTTTGATTTATTATATCTATCACTTTCTTGCTAAAAGTATTTGAATAGTGAGCATCCGGGTTATATTTGAATTCTTTAGAAATCATTTTTATTTGTGTTTATATATATATATATTAAAAAAAATGTTTCATACAATTTCAAACATAAACAACTCTATTAATTTACAACAGTATATCGATAATAGAGATGGAACTAAGCGCGTTGGATTAAAAAGTTTTACATACACTATTGGTTGGTTTAATATTAATCATGAAGTCATAAAGACAAAAAACCCAGATAAAATAGAACATTTACCAGGTGGACTCTATAACTTTGAAGAGTTGACAAAACATTTTAAATTTCTAAATAAAAATATTACCCTGGACATTATTGTCCAAAGTGCTACAGCCATTTTAGATACGCCAATAGAGACACGATTATCAAGCGGTCTTTCAAAAATGCTGGGATTCGAGGACAGAAAATGGTTAAAAGGTATTCGTGTCGGAGATCACTCAATTGATTTAGCTCCTTATAAACAGCTATATGTTCATCTGAAACAAGTTAATACGAGTAGTAATTATTTCAATGGTGCACCAAGCACTATTATAGGGGTTATACCTGTGGTAAATAAGCAGCTTGGAGATATTGTATATACACGTTTTTATCCTGAATATCACTGTCTTACAAATGGTGCAATTACTGAATTGAAAATAGAAGTCAGAGATGAGCATGGCAACAAAATAGATAATCACGGTTTGCCTATGAGTTGTGTTTTAGAAATTATTTAAAAAATATATTTTTATAAAAAAAACAATGAGTATATTTGGACCACCAACAAGCCCTAAAAAAACAGAAGACTTAGAGGCTTTGATAAATATTGTTCAAGATTTACATGGGCAAGTTGTGCCTTTTGTTGACCAGTTTAATCATTTGAGAAATAGAGTTGATAATCTTAAATATGGGATTATAACAATATTTGCGGAGGCTAAGGGCCCACTTGTGTTGAATAGAATACTCTCATTTGGTAATGGTGGAGCAGAATCAAATGTGGGGCATGTGATGACACGTCGTGGTCGTATTATGGGAATAGGTTTAGCAAGTAACCGATTAGTTGGTGACGTAACTGTAATAGTTTCTGTCAATGGTGTTGAACAACCAAATTATGGTATAACGCTTCACATCATCCCACGCAATCATGATAACTTTGATAAACCTTTAGAAATTGGTGCTGGTTCTGTTGTTAACTTTGTATGCAAGGTTGCTAACGCTACAGCTGTAAATACGGTGGCATCATTATTAATTGAATTAATTTAATTTTTTATTTATTAATAAAAAAATGAAGCAACCAACGGCACCAAGTATATATCCTGAGTTGCCAGTGGAAGACGGACAAAATTATAGATTACAAAAGATTTCAGAAATTGAAAAAAAGTTAATTACAGAACGAGATATACGCCAGTCACTTTATAAAAAATATAAACGTGGTATTAATATTACAGATGGAATTGATACTACCTTGATATCTGCAGGTGTTATTATGGCTGAGATTGGATTTGCTGTTCCAGTTTTGTTACCTTTAGAAATAGCAGCAATAGTATGTGGAGCTACAGGTGTTTGTGTTAATTTTATCAGACGCAAGCTTAATGTAAAAGCTCAAAAACATCATGAAATAAAAACTTTGGCAGAGGCTAAGTTAAATAGTATAAAGCAGTTAATATCAAAAGCGTTGAGTGATGCACAAATATCTGATCAAGAGTTTAAGATGATTATAGATGAGTTGGATAAATATTATATTTTAAAAGAAGACACCAAACAAAAAAAGGCTAAAATAAGTGAAGCTCAAAAAAAAAGAACTAGTAGAGCAGGGAAGAAAGGAAGCAATGGCAACCTTACAAAAAAGTCTAAAAAGTGTGTAATAAATTGTTTTAGTAATGTGTATGAGTACAATCCACCACCTTTGTATTCAAGGTCAGAAAATTGTTAATTTAAATGTAATTTTGATAACTTATAAAAAAATTTAAACTTGCAATCTTCACTACCCCTATTTTAAAAATGTTTTAATAAATCAAGTAAAATCACCATTTCATGGTGATTTATTATATATATATGTATTTTGGGTGTTTCTGGCCCAAACTCGAGCCCAAAGCTCTCAGAACACCAAAAATACATATATATGTTGTCTTGAGTTCCAAATAACAGGATGTTGGTGATTGATATACTATTTCTGTTTTATTGCACGCAAGTACCCCAAATGTCCAAATCAGATTTTCTTTCATGTGGATGACGATTCAGAGTTATCTGTTTTGCTTGGGGAGTATACAGATTATTATGAAGACGATACTGATTCTGAATTTGAGGCAGAAACATCCAAGAAAACTAAGCCCGTTAGTAAAGAGAGTACTAAGAAATATGTATGTCCGTTTTGTGAAAAAGTGTTACAAACTATATCCGGGTTTCGCGGGCATACGTCCAAACAACATGATGCCACTGAGTTCCGTCGGTGTGTTCTTGGGCAAGACACTTTCCCTTAGACTCGTCCGTCAGATGGGGATGTAAACCGGGCGGTCCCGTGTATCGGTCTATCCTCCGAGCACGTTAAAGAACCATAGGAATATATTCGATAATAAGAGTAGGGCAGGTTCCCGGATTCCTATGTATCCTTCCCCTCTCTCTGGGGTGGCTCTAAATAACATATACTCTGTTGATGAGCCGTTAAACTTAATTCAATTCAATACAAATCTACACAATAAAGGCAATACAAAGGAATAATTATTTTGAATATCGAACCATAAATAAAACAGGAGTTTAACTTAGAATGTTTATACATTTTTATGAAAAATAAAGGCGATTTTATTTATGAATTTTCAACCAAATTCAACTCCGTAATTTGCGAACAAAACAAAGGCTATACAGAAATCCAAGGCCGTCAAGCAACTCTACACAATAATGGCATTACGAGGGAATAATTACTTTGAATATCGTAACGTAATTGAAAGAGAAGTTAAATTTCAAAAAATGTACATTCTCGATTTCAAGCCGCAAATGGCGAAAACTGTAGAAAGAGAATTTAGATCTATGAATTTTCAACCAAATTCAACTGCGTAATTTGCGAACAAAACAAATCCAAGGCCGTCAAGCAACTCTACACAATAATGACATTACGAAGGAATAATTACTTTGAATATCGTAACGTAAATGAAAGAGAAGTTAAATTTCAAAAAATGTACATTCTCGATTTCAAGCCGCAAATGGCGAAAACTGTAGAAAAAGAAAATCAACACAGCTATCGAGCGTATTTTCGCCGCTAAAACCCAAATTATAGTATGAATTCCATCATTTCCCCCCCCAATGAATTAAAAGCAATACATGCAGATTTAAATAACTTACCTCGATATTTGAAGCCGTTGTTCAACGATAATTATGTAAATACGCCATTTGAACGCATAATTTATGTTACGTATCTATTCATACGAGAACGCAGATATTTAGCAATTCGTTCATTCCCTCGTGTATATCATTATGAAATACAATACCTGAACACATGCGAAATGCAGACTCCCTTTCAGCTTTTAAAACTCTTAATACAAATCAATACTTTAATCCGCCCAAAATACATGTTTTTCTATTTTTCTGGATTTCGTAGATTGTCTGTATGATTAGAAACAAATGCAGTAACCTGAAACTATGATCTGTTTATAAAAAAAATCAAAGAAAACACAACCTATGAAAAGTGATGGCATGAAAAGGAGGACGACGAACAATATTTTATGCAATGCCCGTTTTATTTAAAGGAACGACTTAATTTGAACATCTTTTTCATGCTACCCGTCCTTTCACCCGCTTAGCGTTCGTGTATTTTTATTGGAAAAGACAGTTACTACGCCTTGCACAACAGGTTAGAGAAACTCCACTTTGCGGTGAATCAAAACTACCGTCTTGACCTTTATCGCCCCGTTGAAAATGACAAGCGTTTACCTGGACATTATCAATTTAAATCGCATCAAGAGTAGTATAGATAGTGGGGGTATTGGGCCAGTTTTCAGAGTCCAGGGTTTCCCACCCAACGAGATGTCTACTTTTAATCAAAAGGATATCAAACAGGCCGAACAACTAGTAAAACAACTGTACATAGTTTTGAACTAGGTTAGCAACACCACACCAAGTCCCCGAAAACAAAAATCTAAAACCCGTCTCGCAAACACCCCCTAGGAACTTTGCCTATAAACCCACTATCCATACTGCTTATAAAATGATTTGATATCTTATTTCAATCAATTTTAAATTCAGAATCGCAGACGCTTTTAGCTTCAATAGCTTATCACTTTCAAATCCAACATCGTGTACGCTTCTAAGCTCAAAGGCTAAGCAAAATCAGAAGGAACAGGCAATCATCCTCGTCATCACTATACTTATCACACTTTATCATGGACTATTTTATTTTTCTGCATAAGCTTTTTATTGATATAATCCACTTTTTCTAGATATATTTCTAATTGTAATAGCCAGCATCCCTACTATTTCGATATTTCTGACTTGGTGATATTTTAACATGCAACTCCACAATCATTACCAGAACCTCATTTTGAAATATCTCTACCGAAAAACAATGTAGAGACGCATCTGAAGTTTGGCAAGTCCTCTTGCTAGCATGTCCTTGGAAAGAACATTACTAGAACCCCGTCTGGTATACATCTACCGAAATGAAATGTAGAGATGCACCTGAAGTTTAGAAAGTCCTCTTTTTTTCTCTCCAATCATCTGAATCGAAGTCTTTTGTCAAAATAACTTCAACATCAAGCTTCTCGGTTGTTAAACAAAATCAGAAGGAACAGGGCAATCATCCTCATCATCACACTTGATCATAGAATATTTTATTTTTTCTACATTTACGTATTTTGCGTTTCAAGTTGAAAAGCTTTCTATTGATATGATCAAGTTTTTCTAGATAATAATCCATTTCCGATAGTAATCGTTTTCGCTTGTTAATTTGACTTTTTTACTATCTAAAAAATCAGCATGAATCACATCATATTCCAGCCAGCTCTGTTTGCATGCTAGCAATACTTTTTTATATTTACCTTTTAACTCCTCAAGTTTTTCACATGTCTCTTCCACAAATGTTTGTTCCATATATAAAATAATATATTATATTTTCGTATCTTTAACGCACTTTTATGTTTTGAATATCCTTAAACGGTACCTAACTATTAAAATACTCATTGTAACCCTTCCATTTGACTAATGCTTGTTTACTTTTGTAATTACGTCGTATAAACTTTTCAATTCTTAATATCTTTTTGATCGGCTTTTAGCATTTTCAATTCATAGAAGCTCCCATCAATGTTTTGGTTGTTCAAATCTTTTATTATGTACGTCACAGGATTTGTATATTGAATTTCATCAATAACAAATATTTCTTCGGTCCAATTTGGAGTATAACCTTTTTCAAACGTTGTTTTATATTTGCTAAGTCTAACCTTGTCTCCTATTTTGAACTTTAGCAAAGCTTTATTAATTTTCATCTTTCCATACAAGTTGAAATACACTATTCGTTTTTTTTTCTCATCGCTGGCCTCAATCGGTGTCATTTTAATACTCCGATGTTTTGTATTATTGTATTTATCGACCATCGCCTGTAGCACGTCTAAATATATATTTGTATTGTTTGCCGTAAAATATTTCCACATCCTCTCTTTCAATGTTCTATTAAATCGTTAAATTACTTCAGCTTTTCCGAAATTAAACGTGTGATACATTTCGATATTATTATCATTAAAAATTGCTTAAATGTTTTGTTGTAAAACTCCACACCCTGATCAACCCAGAGCAATTTACAGTGTCTTCCTGTGATTATAATCTTTTGGAAAGCTTTAGTAATTTCTGTACCAGTTTTATTCGGAACAGGCATAACCCAAGAAAATTTACTAAATACATCAATAACAGTGAGCAGGTATTTGACACCTTTATTATATTTCGTAAACGATTGCATATCAACCAAATCAGCCGAACATATTGTATCTATTTCATTAACAATCAAACGGCGTTGAGTGAACTTTCTTCGTATAGGTTTATGAAGCTCATCGGCTAGCTTATCAGTCCATCTCAACGCATTTTCTTGTTTTTTGATGCTCCGAGTCCTAGTTTATATTTAGCACTAATTTCGGGCTTGACTATCAAATTCTTAGCGATCTTTTCTCCAAGTGATTTGTATTTGCTCGTTTTTAAACCGGTCAGCATGTTTTTTTCGCACATTGATTTATTACTAGGATTTTCTTCATAACAGTAATCATGATCTTTACAAATAGCATCTAATTCATTTGAAGGTTCTCCACTATCAAGCGGATTACCAGGACCACAATATTTATAACCAGGAATTGTTAGCCCCTTTTTGGGTAGCAAAGGAAGCAAAGCTTTATGGATATCAATGTTTCCACCTTGTGTACTCTAACAAATTGCGTTTTAGTAATACCGCAAGACGCACATGTTGCTTTTAACATTCTTCTACCATTTTTTGTTAAATATACTGAGGATTAACATTTTCGGTAATTATCTTTTCTTTCACACAGTAACTCATATATAATATATGATTAGACTAAACTTTGTTTTTCAAAATATGATCGTATTATGTTTTCATTTTCCACATGTTTGAAAGGTTTTAGTATTTTATAAAGAATATCGTACATACTGTTTCCTTCTTGAAACTTTTTAACAAAGTACAGACAAATACCCACATAAGACAATTGTTTTATCTTGATACTGAATTGTGTTGTATTTTGTGTCGAGTATGTACGTTAAAACTTCTTTTGGTGGACTCAATCCAAAAGAATCAAAATAATACTCATTACAGTAGCAAGTCCAATGTGTACCAGGTCCAGTATAATCATCAAGATTAATAATACCGCATTCTTGTTCATTTTGTTTTGTCGGTAATGTGTTCTTGCTAAACACTCCCCTAAAGTTTTTAATGTCTAACCGCTTAACCCACTTTATTATGTCTAAGTTAGAGATAGGCTCGTTTTTAAAAATTAACTTTATTTACGAATGGGATACTTCTATATGGTCTAAATTGTGAATCTACTTGTACACCTTTGCTACTCTCAAGACTTTTCCTTTTCTGCCCACGTGCAAACCTTTTCCTATCAAGCCGCTAATAAGAGATCCAATTAAAGGAATTCCCAGTGATGCGAACAATCCAAGAAATCCCCCGTCTTGTTGTTGATGTTTTGTCAGTTTAATAGGGCAGCAACCTTTTGACTTTATTACCTTTTGTCTTTGCGATGGTGTTAACACATCTGATTTAAGAAGTGCTTGTTTTTTACCGCTAGGGTTAGTTACCATTCCATTTCCGAATAGTTTATCGATTCCAGTACCTGCAAGACCACTCAGTGCTCCTGTTGCTAGTGGTGCTAATATCTTTGGAGCGAGTCTAGCAACTGTCGGTAATATTGTTTAAGTCAACAAACCGGCTAATGCTCACAAAAAGCCTCCATACTTGGACTGAGATCTCATCTGCGATTTTGATATATTCACATCCAATCCATATCCGTCGGATTTAGCTTTGTTGATATTGTTAATCTGAGTAGCTGTCAACAACAAAGGAAAATCCCAAGTCGGTTGATTATTCTTCAGCCTGAGCGTTAATTCACTTTTGTATTCATATACTTTTGCCAGACAACGTTTCTGGCATCTGTTAAATCTATCGAATACTTTACGTAAGTCATATATATTATAAGTTAGATTAAACTATCACCAATTCATTTCCAACAGTATCAATAACTACATCTTCTTCATAGAGAACCAGAGCATAAACTTTATAAGGAGCCCCCGGGGATATATTTAGCTTATATCTCAAATTTAGTTGTTTTGGATCAATACTGACTTCATCAACCTTGTTACTTAACTGGAAATATATCATTCCGAAAAGACTTCTAAAATTACCCACATTGAGCAAAATTCCAGTGTTTTTATCATTTTGTTTGTAAGAATAATTAATAACATCTCTGAATATTCTTGTAATATTATAATGGCTGTATTAAGTTTCTGGATAATATACATCGTTTCCATCTTCCAGTCTAGCTGATTGTAAATATCAATTAGTATTAGCAGCATTTACCTTAAACGTATCCAAAGGATGAGGATTTTGTGCTTGAGAAGAACTCTTGTCTGACCTTTGCAGATAAACAAAAACATGTTTTGGACTTTTAACACTAGCTCTTATTCTAAATACAGATTCGGTTGCTTGGGTACTTCCATATTCTTGTATCATCTCACGAAGATATATCCATCTTGTTGATGTCATATGATTTGACATAACATAAGCCAAACCATCTGAGTTAAATATCATTTTAGGTATCCACAAAACTAATTTCTTAATAAGCACACGGCCATCATTATCGAGACCAACAAGACCAGCAGCTTTGAAAATTAGCACATCATCAGCCGCCAGTTGCAAGCTAATTTGACCTGGAGGCAGCGTGTTTGTTTCCAAAAATTCAAAGAAGGAATATTTATTTAATGGAATTATAGAGTCAACATTTTTATTAGTTATGATTAAAGCATGACGAATAGCAAAACCCTGATATAACCAGCTTTGTCATTTTGTGATTCTGCAGTAGCTGTACTGTCTAAATAAAAGTATTCATTTGTTCCGGTTGTTTTTGCATAATCACCAGACATTTCAAGCAAACTTTTAACGTTAACAAATCTATGAAGATTCTTTCCATCATAAGCTGTTTTTCCATTTTGCTTTACTTGCATTTGATCAATCAATGAAGCTGCATAGTTAATTAGAGCAATTTCATCAGCGGCTGCAAAAGCAGCTCCATCAGCAAGCTTGTTTACTTGAAAACTGATTTTAAAATATGCGTTATACCAATCAAAGTAAGAACCTCTGTCATTTATTGTAAATTGGTAGCCACTTTTCATTTGTCTGATAGTATTTTCAGGTAAAGTTATGGGGGTATCTAACTGAACAGGTACATGTTCATATCTAGTATTATATTTATCACTTCGAAACATCTATGTTTACTAGTAATAAGATTAAATTAATCGTTTAATTCCTGCATGAATTCCTCTTCCGGATAGTAATCTGTTAATTTTTGCACTTACATCTTCTTCAATTATATTATCAGCCACAACATCTTTTTTGACAGCTTTTGTAAGTTCTTTTAAAATTATCTGCTTTTGTAAGTTCTTTTAAAATTATCTCACCTTTTGGTTTAGGTTTAATAACCGAAACTAATTTATCAGCAGCTATTTTACTTACTTCATCTCCAAGTTAGAACACTCTCTATGATTTGTTTTCCAGCAGTTTCTAATGCTTTCTTGCCTGCTGTTTTTACAGACTCACTTAATATTTTTGATCCAACTTTTGAAATTTTTTCAAATATACCAGCTCCAGTTAATCGATCAACTTCAGTATAGGTTCCCATACTAGTATCATAAACTTTTTTTAAACGCGTCATATAACATACGTCAGTTAAAACATAAGTTACTCAACATGTATTACATTAATTCTTTCAAATCAAATCGAAATGATGTATGAACTCCATTAAGATTAATAATTTTACCGGAGAAATCAGTTAATGCAAATATTAATACTGTTAAAGATCGTTTTGTTTACTCCACAGAACCCGACTCTTATTGGTTCATCTCTGAAAGGATATGACCTCGTAAGGTCAGCTGCATTTATTTCATAAATAACATCTCCATGCAATCCATCAACAATAGAATTACTTATCAAATCACAGTGGATATATAAAGTATCAATATAATTTGTTATGTTTGGTACTACTGTCCCAAATTTAGTTTCTCTAATAACCGCATCTTTGCCAAACCCAATCAAAGTGTGAAAGTTTGATTCCCTCAAATCAAACATAAAGTTATTATGAATGGTAACTAAACATTTGAAACTTGATAAATCAAATTCAATTCTTATAGGGACAGGCGAGTCATCAGTCAAATTACCGTTTACAGTCAATGTTTCTTTTATATAATTATCAATATCAGCATAACTGTAATTTCCATTTGTAAAAATAATTGCTTTTGGATCTTTATCTTTTCCATTGTGATACTTATCACTTTGTTATTAAAATCCTCGCTAATATTATACCATGAGTAAGTCATAGAATTAATGTTATCGAGCCCAATACCATACTGTTCGTTCTTGTCTAATATCAATGGTCTATCAAACACAGTTGTAAAATTACTCGTTGTATTTGAGCTATTAATTAATGCAGCTCTGATGATAATACCATTTATTGTTCCATTATACATATTAGTAGATAAATTAAGCACCTTTGTAATACAGTTTAAAGCTTGATTCTTAAAAATTGAAAACTTGAGTAGTGTTACCTATGTTGAATGGAGAGATGGTCCAATATTTAGATTTAGGAAGATATGCTTCAAATGTTCCTTTGAGTATTCGTTTACCGTTTTCTATTTTTGCTTGAGCACGCGATTCACACACTAACACACCACGATTGTTTGTATTTACAACAGCATATGCAAGGTCTGCTTCAACTATATAACGACCTGGTTTTACAATTACCAAGTCTCCACCCAATTATGTAGCATATTCTCCAGTTTTTGCAAATGGATTGGTTACAAGAGTAAACGCATCACGTTTGGTTCTTTCAAGTGGTTTTCGTGTTGGATATGATACGTAGCCGTAGCTTTCTGCATTATTATCTATCATGATGCTTATACCATCATATATTGTATATTCTAGAATTAGAATCCGACTTAAATATTCTACTTTTGCTTTTAACTCATCAATTATGCTAAGAAGTGCTGTGTGGCGACTATCAGACTTTTGATTAAACTGTTTCAATGAAGCTATTTCGCCATCAAAAGCTTTGCTCCTTTCATCCTGGGCAGCTTTCAATTGCAATAGCAGTCTCAAGTTTATCAGTGTCAACCAGTTTGCTCAGAGCAGTCTCCAGCGACTTACCGTCAACCATTTTCTTTTTGATGTCTTCAAACTCTTTGCTGATATCATCAACGTTAGTGTTTATCTGTGCATTTAATCTTTTAATTTGAGATTATTTCGGTAGTAAAAGCAGTTCTCATTTGTTTTGAAGCATCGCAATAGCAACTTAAAGTTCATTGTTATCAATCATTTGTTTATTGATTTTTCAAATCCGTGTATTAATATTTTGAACACCAGATCTTATTTGTTCAGTTAATTTCTTGTAGTTTTTGCTATTTTCCAATCCATCTTCTTTCTTTTCTAACTCTTTTAAAGCATCACCCGGAAGTTTTATTTCATCTTTCAAACCGTTTTGAATTTCAACAATTTTCTCACTGTTTGTTTGTAAATGCTTTTGTATCAGACTTATTTTATCACCAACACCTGTTGTCAAATTTTTTATCATGTCCGGAATTTTATCAATATTATTATTAGGTCTATGCATGTAGTATTGAATAAAACGCAACACAGCTCGTGTGAGGTTCCATTTATTACTGATTTACAAAAGTTGTTTGTTTTCTATTTAAACCCGGATGTAGCAATGTGTGTCGTAATAATCACATAGCCGTGAAAGTTACCATTTAGGCATATAGGTACTAAATCATATAAAGGTTAGATAGTAGTAAATCATATTGGATACTACATTCCTCCCTACCTTGAATAAAGCTTACATATTAATAAGAAAGAGAAAACATTATTATATGTGAAGGTAGAACTTTAGAATTACTCATTAATAATCCACACGTATAAACACATTCATTAAGAGTCCAAATACATCAAACACTTGCACTTCCAAGTATGCTTTTCAAAGCCTCTATAATGCATGTACTACTTAATTGAACAACATTACTTTTGTCAGATTACTAAGCATTAAGAATATCAAAACATGGGAGGAAATATTCAATAGTTGGACCTTAACAATATCAAACAAAATTAAAGTCTTTTACATTTCTGCAAACAAATGATGACTAGAAATGACTAGAAAATTGAAAACGAGTTTAAATGTGAACCTATTTAAACACTATTTCTGGCGATAACCTTATCCAAAAATTACTCAATTCATATTGTTCACCTTAAACAAAATCAGAGTATCTCTTAGGCATTCCAGCAGACCGAGGGGGGTTTCTTCTCGGAGGCAGTGGAGAAGGGATGGACCTGGGACATGTTGAGTAGAAGTTTGAACAGGTCGGTTAGGAGGAATTTGAAAGGACAGCTCAGAGTTATGCTGAAAGGATGGCTCTTGGTTGGAACTGGTGTCAGACTTTTCTTCCTCCTCTGTAGAAATACTGACATTGACCGGTCTGAACTGTGAAGAGTTACGAGTGATGGTATGACCATTCAAATCTGCAATCACCATACTTCCACGCTTCTCCACAACAGTGTACGGGTCTGGGTTGTACGGGGGTGTAAGTTTATCCAACTTACGTTGCTTGACCAACACGTGGTCACCTGGAGTGAGAGAGGACGGAACGGTGTGTCGTCTCTTGTCCGCATACTCCTTCATCTTGGATTTGCTAACTGCATCATTCTGAGACATGCGAGCAGAAACAGGAATGGGCTCAGATTTTGGAATATCTGGTAGGCCTATGTTCATTTTTCTGCCCGTGAGTGCCTCAAACGGAGAAATTTGAGTCGCACTATGAGGAGTAGCTCTATAGTGCATGAGAAAGTTATGAAGATGAACTTTCCAGTCACGATTGTCTGAGACAGAAGCACGAACAAACTTGTTACGAGTAGCCATGAACCGTTCGACAGTACCATTGGCCTCAGGCCACAATGGAGTAATTCTCCTATGCTTAAACCCACAGATGGAAGCAAACTCAGTGAACTTGTGTCCTTGGAAAGGTGGACCGTTGTCTGACTTCACAACACTAGGATACCCTTGGCGTGCAAATATTGCATTCAGCCGTGGAATAACGACCTTTGCAGATGTAGAGTATACAATTTCGACCTCTGGAAACCGACTATACTCACCGACAGCAATAAGCAGATACTGACCAGAAGGGAATGGACCGGCAAAATCGATTGCGATTTCCGACCAAGGTCCAGAAGGAAGGGGAGTTGGACATACTGGCTCACGCTTGTTCGGCCCAGGGTATGACGCCTGACATGGGATGCATGCTTTAACAGTTTCTTCAACCACCTTGTCAATACCAGGAAACCACACCTTTTCCCTGACAAGCTGTTTGGTCTTCACTATCCCCTGATGTGTATGATGTGCTATTTCAACAACTCGTTCCTGTAAAGGAGAGGGAATGACCAGACGATGGTCTCGAAGGATAACGCCATCATAGATAGAGAACTCTTCTCTGAACCGAAGAAAGGGTACAATATCGGGATCATCCCACCAACTACCAGTCTGAATAGCTGTCATCACCTTCGTAGAGTTGCACTCTCTCTTGTGGAACTGCGTACCTCGTCAAGGGACATGGCTTTTGGCACAGCATGCTGACTTATGAAGGCGATATATGCTTCAGCAGCATTATCACTTTTAGGTTGCTCATATGGGTGTCTGCTCATGTAAGCTGCTGGGATCAGGTCATTTTTACCAGGACGGTACTAAAGAGAGAACTGGTAAGGCATGAGGCGTAGACGCCATCGTTCCATACGTGCAGAAGCAGGTTTTTGGCTATGAACGATACCCAAAAGGGGTTTTGTGGTCCGTAACCACCTTTAACTCAGAAGCAAAGAGGTACAGATGGAAGTGTTCGACACCATATACCACTGCTAACATCTCACGGTCGGTCTGCGAATAGCGTTGTTCCTCATCGGTAGGAGCACGGCTTGCGTAACTAACAACCTTAACGTCTTGTGTAAGCATGGCTGCTACACCGACAGGAGACGCATCAACCAGAACCTCTGTTGACTTCTTGGGGTCAAAATACACCATTACTTGAGTACTAGATAATGCAGATTTGAGATTGTCAAAGGAATTTTGCTCATCTTGAGACCAGGACCAAGAAACATCTTGTCTCGAAAGACGCCTGAGCGGCTCCGTCAGGGTTGCATAGTGAGGTATGTATCGAGAAACATACTGGGTCATACCAAGAAACGACCTTATCTCAGCTGGATTCTGGGGAGCCGAACGACCAACAATAGCTTTGATCTTCTCTGGATCAGCTGACACACCTACATCACTGAAAACATGACCAAAGACACACTTGTCCTTGTTAAGCTTTCCCCACTGCTGCTAAGCCTGTCCAACGTTAGCTTCAGGGCACGGTCATGGTCAGCCTGTGTCTTGCCATGGATTATAATATCATCTGACAGGTTTCTCGCCCCAGGAATGTCTGCCAGCAGGTCTGCGATGATTTTCTGAAAAATCTCAGAAGCAGCATTGACACCAAACAAAAGACGTTTATAACGTCTATGACCAACATGAGTGGTAAAGGTAGTGATATAACGGCTAGACTCATCAAGCTCGAGCTGATGTTAGGCGTTAGATATATCTAACTTACTGAAGACAGTAGAGGAGTTTAGATCAGACATTAAGTATTCAACCGTAGGCATTGGGTGTTTCTCCCGACTTATGCCCTTGTTAGCCTCACGCATGTCTATGCAGACCCGAACACCAGAAGACTTCTTCGGGACAACAACAACAGGGCTAACCCAAGGAGTTGGGCCTGAAACAGGTTCAATGACGTCAAGGTCTTCAAGACGCTTGAGTTCGGCCTCTGCATCCTTACGGACGTGAAAGGGAATACGCCGATGGCGTTGGGTCACTGAAGGTACATCTGGGTTGATGTGTAGTCTCACACTAACATCTCTTATCTTCCCCATCTTGCCGTCAAACAATGAGGGATACTGCTCTGAAACAGAACTAGAAGTAAGGTTGGCAAAAGATGTGAAAGCAAACTGAACAATGTTCAGAGATTGAGCACTCTTAGCTCCAAGGAGACACTTTGAATGCCTGCTGTCAGTACTTTCTACAACATAAAAATCTGCATTTATAGATTCGTTTTTGTATGTAATTTCAGCGTTAAAATAACCTTCAACATTTAATGGCTTGGATGAACCATATGCAAAAATTAGTGGTACAGGTTGCATTAAGACTGGTTTAATTTTGCATTTACTGAACACTTTGTCACTAATAATATTGACACTAGAACCAGTATCGATTAAGAATTCAATATCAGAATTTAACACTTTTGCCTTTACCGAAGGGATGTTCGAGTTAGTTTGTGAAATATTGAACACAGATTCCTCGCTAGAACTATCATACTGTGTAGGTTTCGGCTCGTGTGTGTCCGCCTCTGCCAAATTAACATGTTTGTTTTGGTCCTGGATCTGCACACCTTGGCAAAATGATTATGTTTATGGCAGAACAAGCATTCTTTTCCCAAAGCTGGACAACATTGGTGTGAAGAATCTCTGCCACAGTTCTGACACGACTGGTTCCCTGCCCCTGCTGCTTGATAACGATCACGTCCATTTGCGCGACCACCACGTTCACTAGCACGACCACTAGCATGACCACGTCGACGCGAATGACCACGCCCATGGGAAACGCCACGAGGTTTGTGCGGTTGTTGATAAACGGCATTCACGGGTTTTCCTTCCATCTCCGTGGCACGAGATTCGGAGAGTTCAAGAGCACGGGCTTCCTCTATTATCTTATCTAGTGTGTAATTGTCCCTCGGGGCCCTCCTACGTACACGAGATGACGTACACCCTTGAATAACTTGTGAAAGAATTTCCTGATCCTTATCATGGAAATCGCATGTACTTGCCATGGTTCGAAGTCGCGTACAGAATGTGTCCATATTTTCACCAACTTCTTGCTTGGTCTGGCGGAATTTATACACTTCGAAGCTCAAGTTCTGTTTAGGTGTGAAATAGTTCTTTAACGATTTACACAGTTTGTTGTATTCATCAGGCACATTTACGGGTTTCCCCACTAGCGTCCGTTATTTCACATGTGGCTCCGATGCCCTTTTCTGCATCCGTTAGAGAATCATAGATGTCATAAGTCTCTTCACCACAGTAATGAAGAAGGAGTGCCTTTTTCCGTTTATCCTCCTTGATGTCTAAAGCACAGATCATATTCTCAAATTCATCAATCCATTTTTTTCCAACGAATACCCGCCGAATTGCTACCGTCACTTTGAACATGAAACGCGGGAAATGGGGGTAGTTGTACGGCCATTTTGGTCCTTGTTCTGAATCACTCGTCGCCAGATATTATGTCTATGCATGTAGTATTGAATAAAACGCAACACAGCTCGTGTGGTTCCATTTATTACTGATTTACAAAAGTTGTTTGATTTCTATTTTAAACCCGGATGTAGCAATGTGTGTCGTAATAATCACATAGCCGTGAAAGTTACCATTTAGGCATATAGGTACTAAATCATATAAAGGTTAGACAGTAGTAAATCATATTGGATACTACAACTATAATCACGTATGGTCTTTGTTACTCTTCTTACAGTAAATTGCCTTGTTGCTACATCATCTGCTTTTTCTGGATTGCCAACATTGGTAATTCTATTTTTATCCATGTCAAGATCACTTCTAAGAATATTTCTCTGGTTCTTGCCCTTGTGAAAATAATTAACGAGATGTTTCTGTTTTGCATACTCAGATAGCACAATACCAACATTTGTAATATTAACACTGCCAGTAGTAACTTCCTTGCCAAGATCATTAAAAAGTCCCATTATATATAATATATTTAGATTAAGTTACGCCTTACTAACTTTCAAGATACATAAAATCTACTGTTTGTCAGTTGCTTTTCTGTACTGCTCTTTGCTAACACCCTGTTCGTTGGAAAGCATGCCCAGCTCACGATTAACTGGAGTCGGGAAGAAAATGTAGTGAGAACAGTTCAAACGAATATCTTTGGGAGTTTTGTAATAAGATTGTGACAAGTAAATCACGCAACAATTCTCATGCCTGCCTTGGATGGAATAATAGACAATATCATTTTGGTTACGCTCGCAAACATAATCATCAAAAATAGCTATTTTTTGAGTATCAGAATCCAAATCATTCACAGGGATAACTTGATCATTTGAACACTCCAGTATATCTTCGACCCGAATTTTATTATTTTTTGTTATCTTTTCAAGTGTTTGCGACAAGACCTTATACTTTGACTGTTCCAAGTTTTTAGCAAACAAATAAATCTTGTTGTAGTAAACCAATGGTTTTAATAACATGTTAACTAATGTGTTTGTCTTGCCAGATCCTGAATTACCACATAAGTCTGGCATGAAGTCCATAGCTGCTTGAAATTACCGCTGTCTGTCTTCATATCATAGTTTGGAATTTCCATTATAATAATACTTGGATAATACTCAAATAATCCTAACTGATGTTATTTTAATCTAACCCTATAGCATACATGTCTTTGTTAAAGTGGAAAGAATTAGCGAATAAAATGAAAATATCGAATAATCTTGTTAAAGAATATGAAAATAAAGTTATTCAAAAAAAGACTAGAAAAAGTGAATTATACAAAGAAATATTTAAACCGGTAACTAGTGAAATAAAAGATCAGTCAGTACAGTTAACTTGCTTAAGCAGTTAGCAACCTTTCCAGAATTAAGTCAGCAATTAGCCACTCTTCCTAGTGCTATAGGTGAGGAAGTACAAGAAAGAGAAATGTATCAGGGAATACCTCAGTTATTTGCTAAAGAGCCTCGTAAAGAAGAAGAGAAAGAAGAGGAAGAAGAACCTGCTGCGAGGCCTAATAAACCAAAGTATAATGTAGACTTAGATGTTGGTATGAATAAAAAAATATTTAGTAAGTATGAGTTGCCAGTTACAGCTGAAATACCAAATACTATAGATAAGGATACTGATTATGAAAAGTATGTCAAAAAGGCTAAAAAACACGCAATAAATTGCCTATCAAGTTAAAAGCTCTAAACAAAGAGATAGACAACCTTAGCATAGAAAATCTGGAAGAAAGGTTTCAGAAATCGATAACTACAAAAAGTGATGATAAACTTAAAAAAATAAAGGATGACCCTATATTACGAAAGAAAACTTTAGCCACGCTTAAAACTAAACGTGATGGGATGACTGATGGAATAAAAGCTATTGATTATTACATGCAAAGGTTACCAGAACGATTTCGGACAGCCAGAGAGACTACAAAAAAAAAATCCGGCGAAGGATTACAACAGAAAAGAAATTCTTACAAAGTTAGTAAAGATGGCCGCTACGGTGTGTTACAAATTGATATACCTAATCTTGTTGGCCATCACAAACTTATTGCTAGACAAGGAGAAACAGTTGTGCTAGATCTGAAAGTGGATGATGATTTTGTTGATTTGATAACGAAGCGTTACAACAATGGAAAAGCATACTCGAAGCTATCTCAAAATGCATTCAGGAACTGACAAAATTATATGGTTTGCCAATTTATACCAGTTCTTCAAAGTACAAGAAGATTTTAGGGGGTTGTGTAGAATATTACAATAGTCCCGATGATTTGGTTAATGATCTGGAGTTAGTATGTGGGAGAATCAAATCAGGAAATAATAGTCTACAGTTGACGAATAAAGGTAATAGCATAATCGATGAGTTATTAAAAAATGGCAATATATCAGCTGAAGAACGTGAGCAATTGTTTTCTAATATTTCAATTAATCTAATTATTATAATGAAAGAAATTAAAAGCAAGGAGGAATTAATTAGTTATTTGACTCGACAAGCGGCATCATACAGACTTAGTTACAAATTATGCGGTAGAATTAACACATCGCAAGTGGGATAATTGGTTGTACCGCTGCATTGGTATTAATCCCCGCAGTTCTTGTTTTCATAGCTATCGTTGGAGCAATTCCCCCAATAATTGCGGTCTTGATAAACACAACTAAAATAACAGAGAAAAAGGTTTTATTAAAATTATATCATAGGAGTTTCAAACAACTTCTTTCAAATGTGCAAACATCATGCTTTTCTAAAATACTCCACCTGCAGTAAAATGATAGTTTTACTGACCCCCTGGAAAGGTATATTGAGAAGAATAAATTGAATGGTTACTAAGCATCCGTCAAAGTTAAATGGTTGATAGTTCTTTTTCAACCTGTTTCCATATAGTATCGTACTTGTCTCTAGTAGATTTTGTCTTTACTGGTTTTGTTTCTTTTTTTATTTCTAATAGCTCGAATATCTTCTGGAAAATAAAATTAAATTTAATTACTCTTTTCCGGCCTCCTATCTTATCTAAAATTATTGCAGTCTTGTAAAACAAATCCTCGCATCTCTGCTTATCTATATGAGATAAATTGTACTTTTCCAAAAGTTTTTCTAAATGATATCTTCTATGATAAACGCTCTTCTTTCGAACTCCCCGATAATCTACAGCAAGATCATATCCATTGTGAGTCCCACATTCGAAACAAATACGTTCTCCGTTGAAAACCCTGCAAGTACTATTACAATTTGCACATGCATACGTGCAATTATAACAAAGTCTATACCCAACACAATCTTTACAGTGCGTCTTTTTGTCGACTATGTAAAACAAAAAACAATCCATGCAAAATTCAGAAGAATAAAAAAAAACTAATAATCTCTTACAATAAATACAGTTCATCATATAATATACTATTATTATTATTTATTAAATTAGGGCTTAAAAGAATAAGAATAGTATAATATTATATTATATACACAGATGATATAGAAAGTCTCAGAAAAGATTGCGAGAAGCAGGCTTTGTTGGTTGATTTTGAGGGTACAAATAAAATTGATAGAGAACTATTAATTTTTGCAAACTTTAAGGATTTGACTGAAAAGATTATAACCGAGTCTCAAAAGATGAAACTCCCGTGGAAAATAAGAAAACACGATATTAAAAGGGCAAAAAACTTGTGTAACAAAAAGATCTCACTAGCAACTAGAGGCCCGGCAGATATTAATTTCTTTAATTACTACTTTGCTGAGTTATTAAGGCAGGCAATTGATATTTTTTTTATGCCGGTTAAATTAATTAATTAATTATGGCTTAAAGAATTCTGTATTATATATATAGTATAATGAGTGCCATAACATTACTTGAGAAATTTCCAAAACAATACAGCAAGGTCTTTAAAGTTATGATTATATTTGAGAATAAACCAATTCTTCAACTTTATATAACAACACCGCTTCTTGCAAAATTACTTAAAAAAGAATTAAAAACAACAGGTGGTTTTAAAGTGTTTCTATGAGACTGACTTTCAATAAAACAAGTGTTGACAAAGAAAATGGTGAAATAACTACATTCAAAGTAGCTCATTTTATTTCCAAAGCTGCAATAATCTCAAATAAAAATGAAATTAATGAAGCTTTAGACAATTAGAAACTTATGACAATTATGGAAAAAATTGGAGATTGGATGTCAGATAGATAAGCATTATGTAAATTTAATAAAGTATAAACCTTTGAGAGGCAGCTCTTATGTAGGCTTGCCAAAATAATACAACATCATAGGAAAGGTTTAATAAATATAAAAAATGAAAAAGATAATGAGTGCTTTAGGTGGTGCCATTTAACATATAATGTTTCCGTTACAGAACATCTCCAGAGGATAACGAAGTACAAAAAGCATATTGGTGATCTTGATTACATCGGAATTACTTTTCCTGTTACATTAAAGCAAATCTCTAAAATAGAAGAACAAAATAATATACGTTTTAATAAATTTGCGTATAGAAATAAGCAAGTATATCCTTTATGTATATTAAAAAATAAAACAGAAAGCACTTGCGCTTGAAAATATCATGATCTGTATTTGAAAAGCGATGTTTTGCTGTTGGTTGATGTTTTTGAAAACTTTAGAATAATGTGCTATGAGTATTATATATTAGATCCTTGCCATTACTTCAGTAGTCCTGGATTAGCTTGTGATGCTTGTTTGAAAATGACTGGTGTTAAACTTGATTTGATTACTGATATTGGTCAATATCTGTTTGTAGAGAAATGGATGAGAGGCGGTGTGAGCGACATAGCAAACAGATATTCAAAAGCTACTAATACGTATTTGAAAGACTATGATAGTAATAAACAGAGCAAGTATATAATGTTTCTTGATGCCAACAACTTGTACGGGTGGGCAATGTGCTAGCCGCTACTAACTGGCAACTTTAAATGGGTTGATAGTTTTGAAAAAGGAAAATCAAACTATAGTGTTGAGTGTGATCTTGAATATCCAGAAGAGTTACATGACTTGCATAATGATTATCCTCTTGCCCAGGAAAGTCTAAATATAAAACATGAGTGGTTCTCGGATTATTGTGAAACTTTAAAAGAAAAGTTTAACTTAGGATCAAGCAAAGTAAACAAACTTGTTGCGACATTAAAGGACAAAAACAAATATGTTACACATTACAAAAACTTGAAACTGTATGAAAAGTTAGGATTGAAGGTTGGTAAAATACATAGGATACTACAGTTTGATGAGTCGACATGGCTGAAAGTATATATAGACTATAAAACTACCAAAAGAACAGCAGGAAAAAATGCTTTCGAAAAAGATTTCTTCAAGCAAATGAACAATTCTGTGTTTGGTAAAACAATGGAAAACTTGAGAAAAAGAGTTAATGTTAAGCTGACGCATGACGAGGAAGTCCTTTTAAAATATGCAGCGAGACCATCATTTATTTCATGTAAAATGTTTAATGAAAATTTATTTGCTATACACAGAATGAAAGAAATACTTGTTTTAAATCGTCCTTGTTATGTTGGAATGTGTATTTTAGACTTGTCGAAATACTTGATGTATGATTTCCATTACAATTATATTAAAAATAAATATAATAAAAAAGCTAAGTTGTTGTTTACTGACACTGATTCGTTGTGTTATGAAATTAAAACAAAAGATGCATATGCAGATTTTTATAAGAACAAGGAAATGTTTGATAATAGTGATTATGATTTGAAAAACAACTTTCACTTTAATGAAAACAAGAAGGTTATTGGCAAAATGAAAGATGAGGCTTGTGGTATACCAATTGTCTGCATATAATGATAAAAGGTACACATTAGACAATGGTCAAGATACTTTAGCATATAAATAATAGCTGATATGTGAACAGCTTGAGGAGTTAAAAGGTAAATATAAAAGAGTATAGTTAACATGCAAACAGGGCCGGGTGGAATATGATGTGAATCGTGTTGATTTTTTAGATATTAGGAAAAGTCAAATTAACAAGCGAAAACGATTATTGTCGGAAATGCATTATTATCAAGAAAAACTTGATCATATCAAAAGAAAGCTGATCTCTTGAAATTTCTCCTTAATGGGCTTTGAACTCATCACATGAAGATGGAAAAGAAACGTCGCAGAGCAGAACAAACATGCATTTATTTGGAATATTGTTTCAATAAAACGTGTTATGTACATAAAATAACACACAGCTCTCTATGTTGCTATTCTAAAAATGGAAGTATTAAATATGTTAAACAAGTGGATTGAAGCACATTAATTTTATTCGTCATAAAAATCATTTCTATTAAAACATAAATAAAACAATGATGCATGTTATAACTTTCTGATCAATTCATGATTTCTCGTAATAACATATTAAACATAATAACATGACTACATCAAATATAAATTTCCATAAATCTTAAGATGTCACTCAGGGCCACCACAGTGTTGCATAGAATGCTATTTTTAATAGAGGAACAGAAAATCATCAACATTGTAAAACATAAACGAAATAAAATTACTATTTATTTTTTTAATTTTAATGTTTCAATTTTATAAAAATTCGTCATTTGAGCCGAAGAATACATTTACTTTTTTATATTGTGTTGCTAGGATAAATACATACAGAACCGGTGACAGTAATATTGTAGCCTTTATATGAAGGATGAACCTCCCCGATAATATCGACCATATCTTTTTTTTTTTTTGAAACAGGGTAAAAAAAGGTCAGGGTCGGGACAAAATATAGTGTCGAAAGGGAACCTGAAACAAGACTATATTTTTTCTTGGCCTCGTGTTCAACTGTATATTAAAGATTTGATAACGACGTATATACACTGTTACGACACCCGCTCAGGGCTGGACCCTACAATCACAGCATCATTTATTCCTTCTTGGTTTTATCTATCCTGGAACTTTATTCTATTTACTCCTCTCCTGTCCTTTTTTACTCTTCTTTTTGTTCACCGTAAAATGTATTTGAATATTTTATGTTAATTATATTGCCATCTTGTTAACTGTTAATTACATTACTGTTGGGGATGTTGGAAGAACTTGTGGCCCAACCCTTTTGCTTGTATATAGAAGAAAAACAATGTTTAAAGTATTTGAACGCATTTGATCATATTTTCTCTCTCTCGCACACTCCTACGAGCTTCATCGCCAATGAAGAATACATGCAAATTCCCGGGCAGGTTACTTGTTGATGACACTGTCTTTTAAATACATCCCTAAAAAAAACAAAAACAACAACAACAGAACCACTACAACATGATCTATCCGAACTTGAAAAATGGGAAACAGACTGGGGAAAAAAAATCATAGGATTTTGAAAGAAACAGTTAATGCCATTTCAAAACCACTCTGTACACTTTTTAATCGCTCCATTATTGAAGGCATTTATTTTGACTTATGAAACGTGCTATTGTTATGCCCTTTTTTTAAAGCGGGAGTCGTTAATTTCGCCAATTTTATCTGTACTTAGTTGCGTTGCAAATATTTAAGACATAATTATTTTTCAACATGTTTTTAACTTCTTAGTCCGCTTTAGCCATTTACTTTTTGTGTCATTCCACAGTTTACCAACTAAATGTAATACATATTTACAGTCATATATGCCAAACACTCAAGATGCTAAACAATTAATGTACACGCATTGTCTCTGCTGAATCTAAGGCGTTTGATCGAGTTAGACGAAAAGCCTTACTATGTAAACTTGCTTGTGGCTTTTAACAACCGTAACCTTTATCTAATGCAAAAGTAAGCCATCATGAACTTCGAAATACTTTTGCAGCATGCTATTATTGCCCAACAACTTAAAATTAGTATGTCCTAATGTACTATACATTTTGTTGTTTCATGTAACACATGTCACTATAATAAACTATTTACTTACTTGTACTAAATATACAGTCTTGTCTAGATATGGCGAATGCCTACGCCAATAAATGGAGATTTTCCTATAACGATTCAAAGTGCAATTTTCTTGTATGTAGTAAAATAAAAACATAAATCTGCTGTTAACATTATGACTGGAGAAAAATGTATTGAACAAACCATGTGAGCAAAACATCAGGGTGGCGAAACCACGTGACTTTTTAATTTTCTTCACGGCAAAACGTGTAAACAAAACGCTCGATTCAGGTTAAGTGTTGGGTTCATAAAGTTCTTAATATCGATCGAATTTAATTCAACTAAAGTGCACATACCCCTCCAAAGTGAGCTATTTCCACCGACGCAAATGGTTATTTGATTTATATAGTACTTTTTGAGATTAGCCCTCACAAAGTCTTAAAACAAATATATGACCGTGTACATTTTTCGAGGGCTAATCTCAAAAAGAACTGAATGAACCAAAATGCCATTTGCGGCGGAGGAATGAGCTCACAGTGTAAGGGTATGTGCGCGTTATTTCAATTCAATTCAGTTGTTAACATATGTTCATGTGCTTCTATGTTTTTCGTTTTCCAAATATTTCATACATACCTACTTTGTTATGCATTGTTTGCAACTATACCGTCATACTATTTCATTATGTAATCTCTGTAATAGAGGAAATAAAATTAATAAATAAATAAATAAAACGTTGATCTGTTTTTAAAATATGAAGCAATTTAAAAACTTTTCTGTAGCTAAAATTATCAAAAACAGAAAAAAGAAAAAAAAAGAAAAAGATATATAAAAGCACTTTATTTCAAAATCGGTAAGCCATAGGCCCATGTGATCATACAATATATACATATACATTTTTAACAGACGTAGCAATATTCATACATAGATGCATTAACAAAAATAAACACAGTTTTACTGTTTACTTCTTTCTAGAGAACAAAACCATAAAACAAAAACAAACACAAACAACAAAAAGATGCGACACACATGAACACGTCAGCATTTCCATTTAAAATTCCACGCAGAAAGTGACTAAACACATATAATATATCAATGTTATGGTTGATGTATTATATATAACCATATCCATGTCAAGAACATATAAGCACATATACATACATTTCAAACACATTCAAAAATTCTCTATTTGCATTTTCAAACGTGACAAACCAACACACACACAAATATACATGACTATGCGAAAATAAAACTAGTACAATTACACACAAAACATTACAATTGAGAAGAAGGAAATGAGACTTGAAATTACAATTACATCATATCAATTCATTAGCGTTTTCTTTATTTCAAACGCTTTAAAATATACACATTTAAATTTTTAATTTCTTTTTCATTTTTGCTGTAAAAGAACTCTTTCAATTTGAACATGTCGGTCGATTCCAAAAGTACGTTTTAATATATATTTGTGGTATACTTCTAGGTCTATGCAACTTACCAGTCTCTATAGCAAGGCTGTGGGATGAGACAATTAATCTGGCATTCGCTATTCTAAATGTTGGTATGTTTATGCAATTAAGAAATAAATTGCTCTCGATGAACTTTTTAAACGTTCGTGCCAAGACTGTATTTTATTATCACGAAGTCGTTGCTTAATTATACCTAAACAAATATTCACATCTCCGACACACACATAGTAAAAACCCATTGACGATAATAAAAGACGAACTAGGGTTACCCATGATACTTTGTTTGGGTAAATATCAGCATCTGTTTTAAGTATATTATAAATCAGTTTGCAATACTTGTTTTCACTACTGTTTAAAATATTTAACCAATATTTAATAATTCTATAACATCTATTATTGATAAGACTAAACCTGCGCAGAATACCATTCACAAAATCATTTTGCGTTGTGTACGTTTTACTTTCAATATACGTTTGCAAAAAAGTGTATGGATTCTTTTAATATTGTTTGCACTGTGGAAACCCCACACTTCACAAGAATATTTTAAAATGGGCAATATAAACTTATCAAATAGTTCGAGTCTATGAGTTATTGAAATATCTGTAAATTTTAGAAGATACTTATTTAGCTTGAATATTGTTTTTTTGTGCTTTACCCGCTTCAACATTATTTGCGTTTCACTGAAAGAACCGCCTTGGGTAAAAACAATTCCGAGGTAAGTAAGCGACTTCACAATTTCAATTTGTTAACACGCCATGGAAAAGAAAATTTAAATTACGCGGTAACAATTCAGCTTTTCTGAAAACTATTATTTTCGGGTTTTTTAACATTCACTTTTAACTTCAATCTCTCGCAGTAAATCAGATAAAATATCAATACCTTTTTGCAGACCTTCAGCGCTTTCTGCGAACATAACAATATCATCAGCATATAGCAGGAGAAATAGTTTTGTCATGTATACATCAATACGATCAAATTTATTTAAAATGAAATATTCCTCAATATCATTTATGAACATTGAGAAAAGAGAAGAAGACAAACAATATCCTTGACACACTCCAAGCATGCAGGAAACCACAGCGAACCAAAACAACACGCACAGAAACAAACAACAAATACAGTCATGCATAAAAGGCAAGGTATATCGACTCCACAGTGTGGAACGGTTGCACCGTCGCTGAGAGAAACTCAACTTGAAGGTATATGACATCACAAACATAATAGGGCTGATAATAAGGGATTGGAACGGTCAGTGTCAAAAATGCAGCTGGGGTTAAACCACGATCTAGGGTGCACTAAACCTCACTCTTAGCCCATTGTCATGCCAATAAAACGGGACAGTGTAAATAAAGAAATCTCCGTTAGACTATATCCTCTAACAAACTATGCAGAACTATTAGACAATATAACACAAAGATTATTATGTACTTAAGAATATAAAAAGAAGCAAAAGCCTAGGAAGCCGCAAAGCAAGTACTCAATGAGTTGGCAGAAGCCAGATCAACAAGAGAATAAGCAATAAAGGGCACAAGAAGACAAGCATAGGTAGACGAATGAAATTGTCGAATTATCAGTTTGAACTGGTACATTTGGATTTGATTCAGGTCTTTTTTTTGTGATGATTGCCTCTGAAATGATGACGTTTTAGTACAACTGCATGGTGTCCACAGCAAATAAGTTTAGTATTATTCATTTTCGCTTTTTGGTGGTACTATTTGATTCAAATCTGCCCATAATTTACCCTACTTTGTTTATATTTTTTAAAGAATAATTTTTTATTATCAAACAATATTAAAATTGGTCTTTTTCAAAATGTTTCTTTTGATTTTTAATATATGTTTTTTAAAATGAAAAACAAAATGATTCCTGTCTGGTACGTGAAATCGTGTAGACTTTTTTTTGTTAACCGTGTAGATTTTCCAAGATTGCGGACAGCGGGTACAGCGAGAGGTATGTACTTTATTATTTAGCCGATATCTTCTTTAAGTTAGGTTTACATACCAATTTAATGCAATGTACGTGTCATGTGCCCAAATAGTCCAGTATTAAACATTTACTCCTTCCCGAGCCCTGCCGAGCGACAGGTGTAAGTAATCGGTGTCCAAGCTGAACACGTTTGTATAAAAAAAATGAAGCGGGTAACGACACGTTTTTTGTGTATTTGTGTCGTTAGGAAAGCACACTCGCATGTGTTTTGGTAAAAAATCAGCTAATCTGTTTTGGTAAAAAATCAGCGACTATTATCTCACTGTTTGTATGTACGGCACATGTGCCCCCATTGAAGCTATATTATTGGCGATATTTGAGTTTGAAAAAAATGCATTGTTTACCGTGTAGATCAAGATGCAATTTGCGTGTTTACCGTGTAGTCCCATGCCTTTTTCAAGAAAAAAGTTACTGTGTATATCGCTGCTTTGTTTACCGTGTAGAACCTGGTATTCAGACCGCGTCTTATTTGTCCGAGCTAGCAACATTAATAGGCAATCTTATGCGGATTTCGGATGTTCCAAACATCCTATAATTTATCAGCACTACAACGCCTTTTTATTAAGACAAAGAAATAACGAATAATTTCAAAGCACCAGTATTTTCTATGTAACATTACTTTTTAAAGACGTTTTCAACATGGTGTCACTTTATTGTTAATTTTCAGTTTATTTCTTTTCAGATTTGAAGCCATGGATGAAGCTTTTGTCGAGGCTGAGAATGGAACCGTTCTCTGTCAAGACTGTCTTTCTAAAATGCTGTAGATTTTGAACCTGTAAAATGTAGAAAAGCGGACTTGTTTTTTTAATCTACCTCCTTCATCTGTAGGGCATGAGTATTCAAGGGCGATATTAGTGGTGTGAGTCCTAACGCGATGTATTTGATGCGCGTGAGTTTATGAACATGATGCGCGATTCCAAAGATCGTTGATTGTCATCAAAAGTCTTCTATAAGGGTTGATGACGCGATGAACAGCCTCCAACGAGGTTGTGTGTTGAAGTTTCTCCACTTAGGTCTGATGACGGGCCCACCACGTGTCCCGGGAGTTGAGAACCTGACCATGTTGTACAGGTACGGGAACCGTCTCCACCCGCTCTTATCTCCACCGTTATGCGATGAATCACCTAGAGGGCCGACACACCCAAAAAGCTTAGCTCCACTCCGGGAGGCTTAGGCCGTAATGATACATACTTTTAGATGTCGGTTCATTAACACAACAATTTTATGCAATCATCGTTACACAAACAAATCATTATCTCGTAAATATATGTGAGCCATATATGTTACCGATTAATGTTGCTACCTGAAGCAAATATGTTTAAATAGCAGGTTCTACACGTTAAACAAAGGAGCGATATACACAGTAACCTTTTGCTTGAAACAGGCATAGGTCTACACGGTAAACACGCATATTACATCTTGGTCTACACGGTGAACAATGCGCTTTTTCCCAACTCAAATATCCCCAACAATATAGCTTTACACGGTGAACAATGCGCTTTTTTCCAACTCAAATATCCCCAACAATATAACTTCAATGGGGGCATATGTGCCTAACGTACAAACAGTGGGATAATATTTGCTTATTTTTTTGAAAAGCAGACTCAAGGAGCTTTCCTAACGACAAAAATACACATAAATCGTGTGGCCACCGGCTTCATTTTTTTGTTTACATACCCGTGTTAAGTTTGGACATCTATTAATTACACCTGTCACTAGGCAGGGCTAATAATTACACCTGTCACTAGACAGGCTATTAATTACACCTGCCACTAGGCAGGGATATTAATTACACCTGTCACTAGGCAGGGCTATTAATTACACCTGTCACTAGGCAGGGCTATTAATTACACCTGTCACTAGGCAGGGCTATTAATTACACCTGTCACTAGGCAGGGCTATTAATTACACCTGTCACTAGGCGGGGCTATTAATTACACCTGTCACTAGACAGGGCTATTAATTACATCTGTCACTAGGCGGGGCTATTAATTACACCTGTCACTAGGCAGGGCTATTAATTACACCTGTCACTAGACAGGGCTATTAATTACACCTGTCACTAGGCGGGGCTATTAATTACACCTGCCACTAGGCAGGGATATGAATTACACCTGTCACTAGGCAGGGCTATTAATTACACCTGTCACTAGGCAGGGCTATTAATTACACCTGTCACTAGGCAGGGCTATTAATTACACCTGTCACTAGGCAGGGCTATTAATTACACCTGTCACTAGGCAGGGCTATTAATTACACCTGTCACTAGGCGGGGCTATTAATTACACCTGTCACTAGGCGGGGCTATTAATTACACCTGTCACTAGGCAGGGCTTATGAACAAGAGTAAGTACTTAATACGGAACTATCTGGGGGCATGCCACGTACATTGAATTGGTGTTGAAACCCAACTCAAAGAAGATTATAAAGTTTCTACCTCTCGCGTTCACCGCTGTCCGCCATCTTGGAAAATATACACGGTTAACAAAAATGTCTACCAGACAGTGCACCTGTTGCTTAAAGTATAACCCTTTACAGTTAACAAGCTACTGTGTTTTTATTTTCCATATTTTTTTTTTATTATTTCCGACATACGTTTTGATTTTTATTTCACACGAACAATTAGATAACTTACAAATAGGAATTCATCTTTCCATGATTGCATTTGTAAATAGGTTTACTAATCTGTTGAAAAGCACATCCGATATTATTATCGAATATATTTCTTTATTCCCAAAGGCTTTATTGTCATTTAATCAAAATACAACTCTGTTAAAGATAACTTTACTGACAAAATGCAGTTATGTACCTTCCACATTGAAAATACGCTCGTATCACTACTTGAGTCAACTTACTTGCGACGTTGACCATTGCAGCCAAGCGCATTGGATTTAACAGAAAAAAAGAGTTCTATAAAACAAACGTAATTTTACTACTAGTATACCTAAAGAGCAATATTTAATTAAAATATCAGACTAGTGGGCGTGTACCTAAAGTGAATTGAAGCGGTTTAACGCATGGTTTACTACCAACTTCCCGATCGTGAAACATGGCTGGACCTATTTCGAACCATGTTTCGCGACCTATTTCGAGCCTATTGTATTTCAGGGGAAGAAAACTTGCATAGGTAACTGTAAATCATTGATCATTGTTAGACAGGCGATGTCATGACACAGTGGTGTTATTTAATTTTGTATCAGATGATGAGGCCCTCCCAATATCGCTTTTGTATTAAGTCAAGTTAATAAAACATAAAAGCAGGTTATTCATTAGTTGGTCCCGTGTGGTTCCCGGGGGCCCTCGTTTGGTCACGGGGCAAAGAATAGGGCCACTGCAGATCCCTTTGGAGTGGTAGGCAGAGGGGTAGAATCCCCCCAAATTCATGTTCATTTTATCGTTTTTTGTTCATGTTCATTAAAGGTCTTCATCATGATCCCTGCATTGTTTCAGGTGCTATCTCGCTCGCATCAAAAGAGCAGTGGCAGAAAAACTATAACGTGGCTCCAGCGTAAATGGAGTGTTTACAATAGAATTTGCAGCAACTCTGCAGTTCAGGGTGAGAAGGTTCTAGGCCCATTTTCCATATTTTATCTCGATGTACATGGAAGATGACCCTGGCATGTTCATGCCTGTTAGGCGCCATATAACCCTTTCATGTGTTGGTGCGCCTTAAAACCCCAATTCAATTCAATTCAATTATTCGTTAGTTACGTTCTGTTTTATTTTGTTCTAACAGCATTGCATTATCAACAAACCGTTTTATTTAGGTAACAGCTAACTTGTTCGTTTGTAGTGTTTTTCTTCATAAAAGTAAGGTTCAAGTTAGCATATACCACTAACCCTAGAAACTATTCCATATAACATTTTATCACATAACGTCCCTTGTTAGCAGTGTCGAACACCCATGTAATATTCTATTGTATGACACACGTGTAATACAACCTGGAACGATTTTGATTGGTTGAGTTAAACCTGTAACACTACGCAAGTTTATTAACTGAAACTATTTTATTTTATTACAAATTCACCCAGATCTGAGTCATATACATATTATTTGTGACAGCTTATAAAAATAATGCACGTTATACAAAACATTGTTGTTGATTTGTTAAAAAGTTGGCAAAAACTGCTAATTTGTAAAGAGGTAAAACACGGACTTTTTTATACGCAACGTTATGTGCGAGACGCGATGTTATACGACGTCACATATTTTATGACGTTTTGGCGCTAAAGTGTGTCTGACGTCGTGGCGGTTCTATATCCATTTGAATTAATTTTTACTAATTTGATTGCAATGTTATGTGATAATAAGGATCTTAAACTCGTTCCCATTCCATATAAGATTTATGAAACTCGTTATGAATTATTTTTAATTTAAACTCGCCAAAAGGCTCGTTAAAATTAAAATAATTCATAACTCGTTTCATAAATCTTATATGAAATGGGAACTCGTTTAAGATCCTCTATGTATTCAAAGAAAACTGTTCAATATTACAATTTATTCAAAGTTAAGAAAAAACTTTACTCCGGCCTCAATTTATATACCTGAGCTATTAAGGCATGTAGCATATTATCAGGAAATAAGCAAGAGTATCATGCTTTTGCAATGACAAGGTTGCGTTGGGAAATAGGTCCTTAATTAAAAATGTCCCCGGTAAGGTTTTGGAACATGTCGAAATGGATCAAACACAATCCGAAACAGGCTTTCAGATAGTGCTTTCTTGTTTCTGAAATTGCGCGGCAGTTGCGATTGAGGCGAACATGTTTACAGCCAGCATACGGTAAGCATTCATTACGGAAATTCGGTCACAGAATTCGGTTAAAGAATTAAAATCGATCAACATTTTATAACTGATTGTAACATGGTCGGTGACATTTCCTTTGATGAATGCAGAGCATTAAATCGTTTAATTTAGGGTAACTAAAGGGGCGTGGCTATGCCGTACTACAACTACCGGATATTGGAATTTAGAGTACGGTCACTATGACGTCACAGTGTTACCAAGTACACCATGCTACAAAAAAGATAGAGTCTGTCTCAGCTCGTTGGTTATTTAAACACCTCGATGGGCTACGCCCATCTCGGTGTTTAAATAAGCCATATTTAAACACCTCAATGGGCTACGCCCATCTCGGTGTTTAAATAAGCCAACTCGCTGAGACCAGACTCTATCTATTACATAAACTTGAAGGTCTGAGCCTAAACCGTGCTTTAACTGCCGGTATATTTCAGCCATGCTATAAATGACAGATTCGGCAGTTATACCATGGTCTACCTAATTTTATTTGGAAAGGGCGTTCTGTTAAATATGTAAAACACGACTACACATTACCAAAAACAGCACCCCATGACATTGGATTTGCCAAATAATAACAAAGGCGATTGGCTGCAATAATCAAAACATGGGTCATGCTCATGCCGCGTGATAATGCTAATTTTTGATTTGATGGAACTGTTAGTTTTACTGAAAACTGCAATGTCCTAAAACTTCTCGCACGTGCGTAGTTGGATAAATGGCTGGGGCACAAAACATTTATGGTCATATACCACTATTGCATTTCCCATATGCCTCCATTATAGCCTTTTGGCCTACAACCCCTATTCCTATATCGGAATGGATGATAAAACCTAACTTTTTTAAAAGAACTATCTTAGAGACACTCAAAAATGACCAGCAAATTGGGGATAATCTGATGCTTTCAGCCTCTAATAGTTCACTGAAGGTGGCCACCCCAAGAATGGCAGTAAAGACATTTTACTTTTTGCAAATATACTCTCAGTAAAATTATATCCATAAAAATGCAAATTTCAGTCAAAATATCCTAAATCAACATGTTTTATGACGGAAACATATTATTTTGATGTATTATGGGGATTTGTTATGATTTGGGTAATTTAATCCAATCAGAATCTACCTTACAATCTGACTATATGCCCTAATAGACCTATACTTTTTTCAACCAATCAGAAGCCCCAAATCAATAGTGGTATCTGACCTAAAAGCATATTTTTATACTGCACTCTCGAAAAACTATGCTATACATATTACATATACCTTTATTACTACTACGCATACGTATTGGCTGTGAGCCTGCAAACAATGCTGTATACCTGAATGACAAAATGAAAATGAACTAAACACAAAATGGTGTTTGACCGAATGGATAGGCATAGCTGTCAACTCTAGGTTTTTTATGCTTAATATATAATGTTACACGATCATGAGAACTGTATAGTCTGGCATTTTTTTTCTGGGGTTTAAAACGTACATGTGAGAGGGTACAATCGTCAAGTCTGACTCCTTCATCATAATGAGCAATACCGGTGAAAATGACGAAACTTCCCAAGGATTATCGAGGCGTATCCTAGATGATGTTCGGCTTAGTAATCAAACACTTATCGACATCAAATGTTTTAGGTTGGCTAGATGACCTAGGTGTTGATGTCGGTTTTGGTATCCTAAGACTGTAGCTTCAAATACGCTAGAAAGTTGTACGAATATATACTTAAAACACAAATCTTAAATAGAAATTACATTTAATTACGCACGTATACATAAATACTTCGGCTATGCTTTCAAGTACTATTATGAATGCTTCCATCTGTGTATTTGAAAAATACTTTTGTCATGTTCGTAGGACAGTATGCTATACTGTTAACATATAATTTGTTTTTGAGTCTTATACATTATAAAACTTACAATTCTCTTGTTTTCTAACCTGTCTACATATCTTACGGGAGTGTAATATGTGAATTAAGGAAGGCTTTGTCGTATATTGATTGTCTGTATAGTTAGCAATTGACATTAATAAAACATTTAAAGATTGGGCAGAAGTTTTAACCTTGTTATTTGTTATGAAAACAACGTGCAACTATACATCTATTTTTATATTTAATCTAGGTCTCACTACATAGCACTACATAGTTAACTCCATTTAAAGCCTCGGTAAGATACTTCATGCGCAATAACATGTAGTAGTTTTCTTTTTTTCTTTTAAAATATAGTTTTTAATTTTTGCTCTCATATATTTTGTGTTCTTTCAGGTGAGATGAACAGACTGAAATTGATGAATATCGATTAGAACAACATAGGAGCGTTTTATATTGTGTGTATTGAAGAATATCCAATCTCTGTAGTGAAAGGCAAATATAATGCAACGAATGACACCATCCCTGGTCAGCGTAAGAGCTTTTGTACATTTGTTTATGGGCGAATAAATGTGTTTTTATAAACAAATGACGTTTGTCTTCGACAATTTCTGGCTCACTATGCTTTATTGATATTGTATTGATATAGTATAATTGCACTGTTTGGTGAGACACCTAGTAAATTTGCGTAATAAGGTTTCCCCACATTATTGGATTTAACAATTTTGCATAATAGCTTTACACCGAAACATATACATATATATATCTTACGATTTAATATCTATAATATAGCATTTTCCTAGGTATTCTTAAGCAAGCAACCAAAGTTAGCACACGTTAAATTCAAGCTGCACTGTAAACAGCCTGTGATAAATATACATTTACAGTACCATTTTTACATTTTAACAAGTCTTTGCCCTTTCACTACATTACTTTCTGAGGCATTTTAACAAGAGTCAATGAATGATGACATTAGATATTTTAAATTTAATTACAAAACCTAAATTTATTTAACATAGGAACGCGTAACATGTAGACTACTACGGTGTCCTGTTAGGGCCATGTTACCATCGCATCTTACCATCGACCATCGACCTAGACATTCTTCTACGGTAATCGTGAGATCTTGATCAGCATGGTAATTGATAAGTCGATGGTCGATGGTCGATGGTAAGATGCGATGGTCGATGGTAAGATGCGATGATCGATGGTAAATGCGCTGGTAAGATGCGATGGTCGATGATAAGATTCGATGGTATGATGCGATGTTCGATGGTAAGATGCGATGGTCGATGGTAAGATGCGATGGACCATCGACCATCGCATCTTACCATCGACCGATGGTCGATGGTAAGATGCGATTGTAACATGACCCTAACAGGACACCGTAAGCTATTCAAACTATTTTGTTCCTGAATTTTGGCCAATAATGTTCCCAAATGCTAGCACTTCTGACTATAGAAACACTACGTTTTTGTCGGCATCCATATGTTCAACCTTGATAATTTTGGTTGTCTCACACTGTTCTTTAACATATAACTTTAATATTGTTTTAGATACGTATGTGTACTTGCCAAGAAGTTTGGGAAGCACTTATTTTCCTATTAACTTTTCGTAAAGTATGAGAAAAAACCGTAACAGACAAACTGTTAGTATCCCTTTCCGTACGAACTGTACACCTCCTGTTGCAGATGAGTTTGTTTGTATTGGTTATGCAAGGGGTGATTCACGTTTCAGTCTTTCATCATATACTCAGACAGATGTCATCGTAGCCGTTAATAACACCTCTCGGTATCTTGATGATATATTGAACATTAAAAAAAACGTTTATTTTCTACTATGGTTAATAATATCAATCCTAAAGAACTTCAACTCAACACAGATACTTATTTCTGATACTGGAGAAATAATAAGCGCAATTTATGACAAGAGAGGTTCAATATTGCAATTGTTAATTACCACGACTTAATCGGGTATTTTCCCGGAACAACTTCTTATGGGGTGTATATTTTCTCAACTCTTTTCTAGAGCTTGTAGACCAGGTGAGGCCTTTCATGTACTACATTTACTAAGAAAGTGCTACTCGATCAAGGCTCCCCTTACCATAAACGTCTAAGCACCTTTGCAAAATTGTGTTATTGTAGCCATGATATATTTTCATATTGTAAATACAGAAGTAATTTAAGAACTCTTCTGCTACAAAGACCATCACAACCTCACTTCTGTGGTAACGTAATTTACAAATGTCCATGCTCATGATCACTTTCATACACGTTTTATTAAATTTGTGAGACAGTTTATCAAACTAGGTTATGTTTATATCACTTTGCAACGCAGTGATGTTAAGTGCTTTACCAATTTATCAATCGCCACTATGCTTTTCTCTTTGATTGTGTGATGACCCAACATGTTTTGGACCCCATTATGATGTCTAACTAAATCCTGAAAGGAGTGGTAACGTTAAATGTTTGTCTTCATTGTGTCTTGTGTTGTTAATGGTTTATTATCTTGTTACCCTGGCTCCTACCAAGTCAATTAGTATTTGCTGTGTGACTTTCTATATGTTTTTTTCTTAAGTTTTATATATCCATGTTCATCTTTGTGTTATACTCATATAGCAAATTACTATAAATGCTGTCCATTTTAATAGAGGATATAGCCTGACGGGGATCTCATTTCTCTATTTACACTGTCACGTAATTTAGGTAAGAATGAGGATTAAGAATTGTTTAAACATTTTGCCACTCGTCGTTCTAAGGCAGTAACATTAATGTCAGCACTTTCATGTTTGTGTTGTCGCATACGTTGCGCCTGTTTGTCCTTGTACTTGTTTTATTTTTTTCAATTTATGTTTTTGTTACTGTTTTCTGTGAATGCTTCATTTCCTGTTCGACCTTTATACCTTCTTTTGCTAAAAAAAATCATGCTACACCTCATTTTGACTTTTGTACCAACTGTCACTAACCATGACATGAAGGATATTATGACTGCACTTTATGAAACCATGCAATTAGAGGAAGGGGTATGAACATTCATCCCTCAGTAGTTGTGTTTCTAAAAAAAATATATATATATATATATATATATATATATATATATATATATTTAATTGTATGTATGTATGCGTCTATATGTTAATGTGCCTTCAGACGTGTGTGTTATGATGTAGAGATACAGTTTATCAACGTGTGTTGCAACTACCTTTTTTAAGGAGTGAATATATACGTTTGATTTCTGTGTATCTCGTCATAGCTAGGCGCCCTGCCGTAGTTCGTCCGAAGGTTGTCTGTCCTTGGTAGTTCACAAATATTTCTCCCCTTATATAATTCTGCCTTGTGAACATGAATCTCTTACGAGATCCCAATTTCGAAAGTTGCCGTAGTGAGTTCAAATTCTCTCCCGTTATTATATATACCTGAATTCACAGTATCCCCAGATCCGGCACCTTTCATTGTCACTGTCCCAATATAGCTGTGTGTGGTTGAACGCTTAAATGTGGCCCACTCATATGAGCTATAATTGTATGTATGTATGCGTCTATATGTTAATTGTGCCTTCAGACGTGTGTGTTATGATGTAGAGATACAGTTTATCAACGTGTGTTGCAACTACCTTTTTTAAGGAGTGAATATATACGTTTGATTTCTGTGTATCTCGTCATAGCTAGGCGCCCTGTCGTAGTTCGTCCGAAGGTTGTCTGTCCTTGGTAGTTCACACATATTTTCCCCCTTATATAATTCTGCCTTGTGAACATGAATCTCTTACGAGATCCCAATTTCGAAAGTTGCCGTAGTGAGTTCAAATTCTCTCCCGTTATTATATATACCTGAATTCACAGTATCCCCAGATCCGGCACCTTTCATTGTCACTGTCCCAATATAGCTGTGTGTGGTTGAACGCTTAAATGTGGCCCACTCATATGAGCTATAATTGTATGTATGTATGCGTCTATATGTTAATTGTGCCTTCAGACGTGTGTGTTATGATGTAGAGATACAGTTTATCAACGTGTGTTGCAACTACCTTTTTTAAGGAGTGAATATATACGTTTGATTTCTGTGTATCTCGTCATAGCTAGGCGCCCTGCCGTAGTTCGTCCGAAGGTTGTCTGTCCTTGGTAGTTCACAAATATTTCTCCCCTTATATATATATATATATATATATATATATATACAACACTATTAAAGTGTATCGTTTGGTAATTGCTCTGGATGTTGACTTTACTGTTAGAGATGTAATGGATTGTATACTTAATTAAAGAAATTAACCCGCCAAATAACGGCAAAAATCTATTCAGGTGTTCAGATCATATAATAATATATATGTGCCGATTAAAAGTAAAGGTTTATTGTCTGATCACGTCATTCTCGTTGTTGATTCTATTCCTAAATATTAAAAATTCCGAAAATCCTATAATTTGTTATAAGTATAAAAAAGCAAAAACAATTAGCAATATGATTTTCAACTACAACAAAATAGTGTTTGACGTTGATACAGCAAATAACACTCCTAATGAATACGAGTATAGCACTTCTAAATGTTGCTATGCTCCGGCCGGTCATGTAATTACTGGTAGTTTTGATATTATAGATAAACGTATTCGGCATTTGTTTTCTAAAGGTCCGAAGTATAGACTGCCTTCTGTGATTGATGTTAATGAAAATGTCGTGGTTAGATCGCTCAATCCATTGAGGATTTTAGTAATAAATGGTGTCGTAGAGAACACGCTGTCCGTAACTCCCTATCTACTTGGAAAAATACTATTTTTAACATCATAGATCTGTATTAACTTCTTTACCGTTAACCCCTCCCTGCTTACTCCTAGACCTAGGTTTTCTTTTCGTAATTTAACATTAGGAATCCAGGAATATCATAATAAGTTTGTTTAGTTCCTGCTGATAAAGCAGCTAATACTATAATTATTGTTTGACGCATCCATTACGTCAATGTTTTATCAAAGACAAGCTTATTGCTCTCATTAAAAAAAAATTTGCTATGGAAAATACTACATTTCTGGCCTGTAACAATATTAAAGCGTTTTTTTACTAACGGCAGTTTGAAAAATTACACTATGTGGACTTTCCATGAAGTTTGCGAATCACTTATTTTTCTATTTTATATAATATTTTCGTCAGATATGGAACTACTAAAAATAAAAGTAATTTAAGAACTCTTCTGCGACAAGGACTATCACAACCTGACTTCTATGGTGATGTGATTTACCAACTTCGTAAGATCTTGGTCATGATCACCTTCATACTATCTTCGTTAAACTTGTTGAAAGGTTTATCAAAATAGGTTATGACCCTCTCATTTTGCAACGCACTGCATGCTTGGTGGTGGACCCCTTAACAGTTTGCTACTTTGCTTTCCTCTTTAATTGTGCGATGACCGGACAGGCTGTGGACCCTAAGATGGCGTATACCTAAAGCTCAAAATGACCGTGACGTTTGTCTTCAATCCTGTCTTGTCGTTCTCTTAATGATTTATTCGCTTCTGCCAAGTCATTGAGTACCTTCTTTGTGTTTTTTTTATACGCGAGCATCTTTGTGTTTTACTTATATTGCCTATTAATGATGCCTTATTGATTAGAGAATAGTTCATGTAGTTCATGCCGTTATTTCTTTATTTACCATGTCCCGTTTTATTGGGATGACAGTAGAGTAAGAGTGATGTTTGGTGCACCCTAGAACCTGGTTTAAACACCCACTGACCGTTCCAAGGCGGTAGCCCTATTGTCCATCCTTTTTGTATTTGTGACGTCATATGCCTTTATTCTTTATTAATATTGCCATTGATGTTTGTCTTTTTGTGTGTTATTGGGTTTACTGTGTTCTGTGAAAGCTGGATTTCTGTTAGTCTTTTATACTTATTTTCATTGGGAGATTCTTAAAATAACCGTGTTTGAATATGCACAAGTGTGAGCTGATAACTCTTAATTCGACGCTCCAGTTTTGGGGTTTGCCTTGACTGGTTAAAGCCGTTTATATTGTGTCTATAGAGTTTGGATTCTCAAAATACGTAAGTTATATATATATATACACCTCGTTGTCAGTAGGTTTAGAAACGGTGAACATATTTGGTAAAATGTGGCTGTTGTTGGCGGGATAGCTACTTTAAACTGACTATTCGATTTTGTCTCTGAAGACAGGAAACTAGCGAGGTTACATAGAAATAAAATTGATTTAAGCTAACCAGTTGGTCATTTTGCCTTCTGATAGTTGCAAGTCAGTAAAATGTTCTCCACCACTCTTTATGTTACGTATTGTCATGTTTATTGACTATTTAAGTTGCTTATTTAATTTAGTTTGTGGTACAGTACGGAACAATGGTGCCATTTTTGTTGTGTGATGTGTATTATTTTCAGAGAAAAACAACGGCATCGACAGAACCTCGCATGTTTGTGTATGTTTTATAACGCCCGTTTTTTTACAATAACCATGAACTTTCAATAAATTGATCTAATGGTCGCTCTTGTATGCCGTTCATAAATTGTATTTGTCATATGTAGATAATAGCAACGGATGACGTTATGCAATGTTCAAAGATAATTTGCGAATTGTCCGATTCTATAAATCTGTTTCATCCTATTTTAGTGAATTTATCAATTGAACAAATAATGTCATTTGATAAACACGATCCATACAGTAGTTGAGAAACACGAGTCATAAATTCGTGTTTACTTTGTATAAAACTATAAAAGAGTATGATAATGGAACTATGGAAACGGCCGAGCACGACACATACGAAATATTGCAGTCTCGGTTTGACGGAGACTGTTCATGAGCGGTAGTGAAATATGCTAGCTATCGCTCACGCCCTCTAGCCCCGGGTTGAACAGAACTCAATATCTATACAAAGCAACAGTACAGAATTTTAACCATCCCAAAGATGGCAAGCTTATGGCGGTGGATATAACAATATTTTTATCTTTATTTCATCCCCTATATCCAGCGGCGTATGGTCCCAGGATCTAATAAAAGTGTATGCCACGAAGAGCGAAATAAATACAAAGGAATTTAGTTGGGAGCAGCGGTTATGAAGATAATAACAATAGTGACATTCATTGAATAACTGTTTGAAAAATCCACCCCACAATTTACGTTTTTATTATTTCCTCTTCCTATTTTAGGAACAGTTTGACTTATGGCTACATTGATACAATAAGGACTAGACTGTGTTTTGTCAGTCTATCTATATTAATGGTCGTTCTTGACTGTGTTAACTCGGGTAATACCACTCTAAACAGGCGTTCTATCCAGTTGCATTTCCTCATACAGTAGTATTTAACAAGTTAATCAGGTTAACCAAACCAAGACCGAGCCCTTAGGTATTATCAAGTCCATTAGCATCACATATAAAATGTATCGATATATAAGAGAGGATGAACAAATACATCCTTTACTAATTAACAAATGAAACTTAAATGTACTAGATATAAACATATGAAATACGAAATCATTTCGTTTTACAATTTAGATTGCTAAATTAAACTATGTACGGCAGTTTATTACTCTCAAAATAAAACAAATATATAACATACAGGCTCTACGACCATTTTATTATTTACGTAGAGCACTCTCTTGTTTTAGGAAATTAGCGCCGTTGGTCATGACATTCGCATTGAGGACTTGGCGATCTACGTCAGCTGGTACTAAAATGCAATTCTTAATTATATCTAAATAGAATTCCAATTAACGAGATGCCTAGGGCTTTAGGACCTTTGCAATATTAATGATTAATCACGGAAAAAGTCAAACATATCGAGTCGGCTTCGACAATTTGTATTGTTCGGTTTGGCAATAACGATTATTTTTCTGATATAACGTAAAGTGTTGTTCTGTTCTGGCAATTGACATGTATCCTTTAACAAGTAAGAAACCCTACGCATGTCATAAAGTGTTCTAGCAATTGACATGTATCCTTTAACAAGTAAGAAACCCTACGCATGTCATACAGTTTTCTAATTGGAAGTTGTCTACAGCGTTGTACTGTGCTTTTGCAATTTCAGACTGTAAATTATTGAAAGAATAATTAAATTGTTAAAACTTGGCAGACCGAAGAGATAATTTATGACCTTTTTATTATCTTAGAATAGCATACCTGTTATTGCTTTATTTGTGGTTTGGTAAGGCTCTTTAATAGTGTTGCAAATAAAACAAACGCATTCATTATTAATTCATATACTAAAAATTGGATCAATCGGAAACCACGAACATAAACAAGGGAAGAAAATAGTTTGATTGAATCTTCTCACGAAAGGCATTGTATATTATATAACACCTTATTAGGACGCTGACTGCATCCTTAGAAACATAATGGGTGATATCTTTTGAAAGTAGTGAATTATTATAGACTTAAAATAGCTTAACTTAGACTGCACAAGATTTTGAATGTAAGGTTTTATTTTGTCTTTAATACACTATTTTATTTTATCTACTTCATTTGTTTTTATTTCATTTATTTTGAAGAATATGCGTTGTGTCTGATAATTGACTCGGCTCAGTTCCCCATAATATGAATTATATTTTAACAGCTATTAAATGCACATTTAGTACAAGTCAAAAGTCAAACAGACAATTTAGCATTCACAAAAACCAGCCGTCCAAACACAGACTTGCAAATGTAAGGGAGTTATTTCTATGTTATTCGCTTTTTGAAAAATCCCAACACTTCACTCCAATATTATAATATCGGTGTAATAATGTTATTAAATAATATTTATAGGTTATTAAATGTTTATTGGGATATACGCATGAGTTCTTCAGCGTAACAATATTGCGCGTCGTTAGGAGCGCAAGATGTATAAGCTGACGAACGAGTGCATATATCCCAATATAAATATAATAACCCTTTTATTGCATACGTATTTTTAATATAACAACGAATAGTTAGAACAAAACAATAGTTTTGTCGCAAGGTGACCCTAGTGGTTCGGGCTAACTCAGGAAAGAATCAATGACGGTGAATGCATTTACATAAGTTTAATCCAACTTTTAAAATATGTTAAATATATATACAATTATCTAAAAAAATAAGCGAATACACAGATGGAATATGAAAAGAATGTTCTCATGAACGTTTAAGACGTTCTTAGTATTGTAACAAGTACTGAATGGTCCGACTGATTATATACGACACTAAACTGTAGTTAAAGTTATAACAATGTTGATCCATGATCTAGCGCGATAACTATGATGCGCGAGAGCTCATCAAGATGATGATGCCGAATCCAATGGGTGATTGTCATCAAATGCCTTCTATAAGAGTTGATGACGCGATATGTATGATGGTTAACCTCCACTGAGGTTGTGGATGATGTTCCTCCAATGAGGACTGATAATGGGCCCATTTTGTGTCCCGGGGGTTGTCGCTACTAGAACCTGGCCATGTTGCGCAGGTACGGGGATCGTCTCCACCGCTCGTAAACGTTATATGTAGAAGCTTAGCTCCACTCCGGAAGGCTTATATCCACACCTGGATGGCTTTTATCCAACCCCGGATGGCTTAGGCTGTAAGTATACATACGTTTTAGATGTCGGTTGATAAACATAACCATCTTGCATAATTATCATTACCCAAACAAATCATTATTTAATAAATATATGTAAGCTGTACTAATGATGAGTAGAAATGTATACATATTCTACAACGCCATGTATACGCCATGGACGTCGCTGTTAACCAATGCCACTATTATAACGCCATGTATACGCCATGTACGTCGCTGTTAACCAATGCCAATATTATAACGCTATGTACTTATACTTGTCTCTCATCTCATTGTTAACTAATGCACCTAATATCCACTGTTATCAATCCAATCGTGTATTACACTCACTGAGTTATACGCCAACGTTATCTAATGTACTTATCATACAACGTTTTCAAATTAATATTGTTTTATAATTAATGATCAATTACAATAATTACATCTACTAAAGTAACTTCAAAATCCTATGCTAGTCTCAAGTTAATGTTTGAGAAACATCAAAGCTAACCGGATGTCGTAACCGCCAAACAAGATGGCGCCGCCCACTGAATACAAATGTACGATAAAAGTTAATAAAATAAATACTGACCACATATTGCCTGTAAATTTCGCCGTCCAACTCCTGCTCCAAACAAAGAAACTATCAAGCAATCCTGGCCAGAACTAGAAGACAATGGATTTTATAGCAAACGTTACGCCCAAACCATTATTTCACCCGTTCAGTCCGTGACATACATGGCTAAATTCACAGTATTAAAATCTACACGAAATGACCCTTACACAATTTTGCCGTTTAAGGAGATAGACCTATACGTTTACATGCATTAGCACAAAACTAAACTTATTAAACGGCCCTTATTTACGGCCACTTAAAATGTTCACGGTTTTCCGTGTTACCTGAATATATCATGAACATTGTGAATTGGTTTCAACTGAACAATGAATTAGGGTGTAACTAACAGCTGCTTACAAGAGCTATGTACGACCAATACGCTCTACCCGTGACATTTTGTGACAGTTTTAACGTTTAATTTTCATCAAACTATTTATTTGAAACACCCATATTGTCGTTAGATCGTGGGAATTTTCACAATGAAACCAACGTAGTTTATATCACGTGACATACCTTCTTTGACTAGAACAGAAAATTTCACCAATCACGAACGAGTAAACATTACACAGGCAATATGACTTTACTACACGTCAATATGAGCAAATATTGACGTTTCCTGTTATATTGAAAGTAAACGGAGCTTGTAAATGCGCATGCACTAATATATAATTACAAACCTAGATAAGTATTTTTAAAGTTTGAAAATAGCACCTTGGAGTCATCTTTGACTGCTTTTTACTGCTAAATAATCCGCCTGTTGTAAAAGCAACCCCTTAGTAAAACATGTCGACAGGAGAAAATTTCTCTAATAAAATGTTTCACCACCATGCAAAATAGTTTTTGCTGTGTTAACTGATAGTTTCAGTCGTGTATTCTATTCTTGCAAACTATTTAACCCTGGCAGTAATTCCTTAGATCTGCAGATCCCTTTGGAGGAGTAGGACCCCCACCCCCAAATTCTTGTTCATTTTATCGTTTTTGTTCATGCTCATTAAAGGTCTTCATCATGACCCCTGCATTGTTTCAGGTGCCATCTCGTTCAAATCACTAAAGCAGTGGCAGAAAAACAATAAACGTGGCTCCAGCAGAAATGTAGTGTCTACAATTGAATTTGCAGCACCTCTGCAGTTCTGCAGGTGAGAAGGTTTTAGGCCCATTCTCCATATTTTATCTCGATGTACATGGAGGATGAGCCTGGCATGTTCATTCCTGTTAGGCGCCATATAAAAATGTTCATGCGTTGGTGCGCCTTAAAACCCAATGCAATTCAATTCAATTCTTTAGGTCGTTTGCCAATATAAATACATCATCCGTGTTAATAGCATGAATAGTAATGGTACCTTTAGTGTCCTTTCATCTACCTCCTTTGATCTCTTTAACATATACTGAAAGGAAAAACAAACGCAGGGTGCGTATTTCCGCTATATATTGTAGGTTTAATATGCTACTGCTAATCGAATGGTACAGGGCGACATTAGGCCTGTCCGTTTAGAAAGAAGGTTTAAACAGCACTGAACACACCAATGGTTACCCCTTTAAAGTTTCATTATCGTCAGAATGCGCATTTGGCTCAAGCAGGTGAGCAAACTTAGGCTTTAAATGTTGCAATCACTTAACATTAAATACAGTACTGAACTGGCTCAATTTTTCAAAGAGGAACTTCAGCATTTATGAATTTCTTGTTACAACGTGTACAGTGATTAAAACGTCTACAACATCACAGTTGTGTCCTTTCTCTAACTCATTGCACTTTTTTTTTTTTACAAAACATCTTGGGATTTCCTTGGAATATATATGAAATTAAGTGTGCAGTATATGCAATATATAGCGGAAATACGCACCCTGCGTTTCTTTTTCCTTTCAGTATACATGCATCTTCTTGGTCATTGAAATATATTGAAGAAAACAAGGACAGTTGTCGCACTCCTAAATGACATTCAAAGCTCCCACTTAAGGATTACATCATTCTAACCTATCACTGACCTTATTTTTACTAGTACAGCTATTAATAGATGCACCACAAGTTAAAAAATGTACTGTTAGAAATAATAGTTTTGTTCTAGAAAGTATGGAAAATAACTACATTATGTAATTATTTTGATTTATCTGTATAAAGGAATGTTTAGAGTATTTACATGCCATTTATTTTGGTTTAAACATGCTTTATTACTTAGAAATCTTTTATTAAACCTTTCTAAGTAGCATAATGTATAAAATGATCAGAAACGTTTCTCTGGTGCCATTTTGTTTTACTCTCAAGCCCTTATAATCTCAAAAAGTATACACCGGTTAACCGTGTAATTTATCTAACCGTTTACATTGTTTAGGGACACATTCTATGTGTAGGAACACTATTTTTATAAACCTGATAAGGATATCCGTTTTTTTTTTTACATGAGCGCTGAAAATCTGATTACCTTTGGGTTAGATACAATTCGGATTGAAATAAATTGAATTGAATGTTGTTTGACGGCACATCAACAACATATTAATTTAGAGCCGCACGGGAAGCTGCCCTACTCTTATTAATGAATAGATTCCTATCGTTCCTTAACGTGCTCAGAGGATAGAATCCGATACATGGGGACCGCCCAGTCTACGTCCTCATACGACGGACGAGACTAATGAAAAGCGCCTTTCCCAAGAACTCACGGACGAAACTAATGAGGATTGAACCGGGTTCTCCAGCGTCAAATGCAACATAATATCCACTGGGCTATGCCAGACACACACTGATTTCGATAGCACCAACAGGCCGCTGTCAGATTTTGTTTAATCGAGAAGTGAGAACACATTATATAAATAAACATGAGAGTTTGATCACTTCGAAACGAAATAAATCGGGATGAAATAAAAGCTGTTATTCATGACAAAACAATACATGTTCTTTTTATATTATGCCTTAATCAAAGACTATGCAGAAAAACTGTATTTTAGCGACGCCATAGGTTCAGTATGGCGAAGTTGCTTTAAAAAAACACTAAAACTAAAACTTTAGCTTTTAAAATACTTGATCAATTTCAATAACAACTGCTCCTTGTCTTAGTTAAATTATTTTCCATGCCATTGATATAACATATGATCCTAAAATACGATACACGTTCTTGACGAATCACACGAAACTAGTATAACTTAACTAGTCTGCTATATTTATCTCTTGTTTGTGTTTGTTGCTTCCAAGGGATCCATTTTCGGTATTTATTGACATTCACACTAGCGTTTCTTTAGTACTTTATGGCGGCAGTAAAAGGTTGCACCGACTACAAATCAGTAGTGTTTTTGCTTACTGATCCTTTGGGATCATCAATCCCAATCTTTGTGACTTTAAAGTAGAATATCGCTTAAGCCGGTTCTAGGAGGCGTGAGAGGTGTTGCACTTTACATTACCTTTCATGAACAGACTCAATAAAACAGAGTCTGCTACTTTTATCTCTTGTTTGTATTTGTTGCTTCCAAGGGATCCACTTTTCAGTATTTATTAACCTGACAGTGTCATAACACTCTTGCTAATTTCATTTCCCTTGTTTAGTTTATAGAATACTTTGTCAAAATAGCTCATTTCCTTAAGTAGAACATTTTAACTTCCTTAAGTAGAACATTTTCAAGTTAAAATATAAATCTAACAGTTATATTCATTGAAAAAGGTAGTTTCGGCAGTGAAAAAACCCACAAACAACTCTATATTTAACAGTATTGAATAACACTTTCATTTCACTGCTAAAATGCAGTATTCCATTTCTTATCATAACAAATAAACGTTGGATGTTGGCATCGTCAACGCGAAAAAGGTCAAAGTTATTCAACAAAAAGAATCAATGATCGGTATCCAGTATAGATAGGGAAATTCTAAATCTCCATATAACTGTTATAATCGAAAATTCGACAGAGCATTGGTTACTAGTTTGTTATGATAAGAACAGTTTAACATCGTATTGGAAATCCCAATCTCCATCAGATAACCATACTTTTTTTTATAATCCATCACTTCAGGAAACGGGGAAACATTCCACATTAAGACTCGGTTAAGTAATTAAGTTCTTCACAGCCGTTTGTGAATATATCGTTAAAATAATCTTGAAGTATGTGAATTGTATTATAACAAGTGTATTCACAATAATGTCATTCTGTAAAGAAAGATCGACAGAGACCAGCTTTGCTGTTTACACACATGCATTGATAAATGTCATGTTCTCTTGCAACATCAATTCCACCATGGTCTAGAAGAAGGTAGTCCGCTCTCCACCGCGGCGATCCGTGTCCGATTCCCTCCCTGCTGAATCCATGCCAATTAATAAAGAAAATACAGATTAATATAACGTTTATCAACACATACGCTTAAACAAAGCTAATAATTCTGATACTGTCGCTTTTTTTTTCTTGATTTACATCTCTCTATTGAAAATGGCTAAATAATTAGTAAAATCTATGACAAGAAAGATGATTTTAATTTTTGATATTGTTAATTATCCCCATTTCGATGGGGGACTAATTCTTATGTGGTTTATGTTTCTCAACTTATTCTTTTTTCGAGAGCTTGTAGTTGTGTTGAGGAGTTTAATATTCGTAATATTTGTATAACTAAACAGCTACTCTAGCAGCGCTGCATGTTTAGTGGTTGACCCATTTACAGCTCGCCACTATGCTTTCCTGTTTGGTTGCGCGATGCCCGGACATATCGTTGACCCCATGATGACGTCTACCTAAATCCTTATAGGACGGTAGCATTTGATGCTTGTCTTCAATCTTGTCTTGTCTTATCCTTAATGATGTGTTCACTTGTTGCATTTGTTTCTGCCAAGTCAATGAGTACTTTCGCTGTGACTTTCTAGGCTTTTGTTTTTTATAGTATATATATATGATCATTTATGTGTTTTACTTATATTGCCTATTCATGCTGCCTTGTTAGCTTGTTGTCACAGATTATAACCTGGCGGGGATTTCTTCATTTACACTGTCCTGTTTATTGGGATGGCAATAGGGAAAGAGTGAGGGTAGGTGCCCCCTAGAATCTGGTTTAAAACCCAGCGGCCTGTTTTGCTTCTGACCATTTCAAGGCGGTAGCCATATTGTCAACCCAGTTATGTTTGTGCTGTCATATCTTACCTTTTATTCATCTTTATAGTTTTTTTTTTTTTGTTTCTGTGTGTGTTTATGGTTGACTGTCGTCCTTGCATGCTACATGTTATATCTACTTAAACTGTCTATTAATGCTGCATTGTTTGTTAGAGAATATATACTCTAGCACCTGGTTTAAAACCCCAGCAGTCGTTTTGCAGCTGACCGTTCCGAGGCGGTAGCCCTATTGTCAAGCCTTTTATTGTTGTGATGTCATATCGTGCCTTGTATTCATCTTTGTAATTGTTGTATACTCTATGCGTGTTTTTGGTTGACTGTGGTCCTTCAATGCTACATTTCCTGTTCGACTTTTATATCTACTTTCATAGATCCAGTTTCATTCTTAAACACACTTATGCGTAGTTTTGGTTGACTGTGTGCTGTTACTGCTACCTTTCCTGTCCGACATTTATACATACCTTTACACTGATATACATTATATTTTACATGTAACCTGAATTTTAAAAAAAGTAGTTAATCACAGCGTTTTGCGGTTTTTTTCATATAAATTAACTTTAACAACTACTTGGATATATACACATTCAACGGTCTTAGGATAATAGCGAGGTTGTGTACACAATATATCGATTTAAGCTATCCTGTAGAAATTATTGCCTACTGGACGTTCCAAGTCGGTAACCCTGTCTTCACCTCTCTTTATGTTACGTATTGTCCATTTCATTGACATTTTAAATATGCTCATATTTCGGTTTATGGTGCAGTGTGTAACTACAGTGCCATTGCGTTTGGTTGCTCTGGTTTCTATAGGACCATTTTTCGCATTTCTATGCAGCATTTGATGTAAAAGAGTATGAGTTTGGAAACGACCGAACACGATAAATACGAAATATTGCAGTCTGGGTTTGACTGAGACTTTTCATGAACGGTAGTGAATTATGCTTGCTACCGTTCACGCCCCCTAGCCCCGGGTTGAGCAGAACTCAATATTCATAAAATCAATAGTACAGAATTTTAACCATCCCGAAGATGGCATGCATATGGCGGTGCCCCGAAGAGCGAAATAAACACAATGGAATGTAGTTGGGAGCAGCGATGATACGATACTTATCGGTAAAGTGATGGTAACATAATCTTCTGCCACCGTCCTGTCCAACATTTATGCTGACATTATTTTTTTCAAACGTCATTGTGTGGCAACTGAAACTGATGACGGTTAATTATTATTTTTAAAGTTTATAAATCCAAAATAAAATAATGGATCACTTGATTAACAATTGATAATTGATAATTGGATTAAAGTGTAAAAAAAGAGAACTGAGGGTTAATTATTAAACAGATATCTCATTGGTATTTTGTACCACTTTGTTTTGCTATCGTCTTTTACGGTCAACGTTTGTGTCAACTCGTTTTAAATATTCAGGTTAATTACCTGTAAAATAAATAAATTCGTTTTACCACTCATCTCAACAGGTCTTCGACGGGATTCCGTCGACCTGTCCTTAACATATTGCGAGGAGAATATAATTTCTTTCTTTCACTTTCATGTCAACAGTCAACTGGCGTAAAATTAATTATCGTATTTGCGTTCACTTATTTAAAAGAAGTAATCATGTGGAATGCCTTGCTTTTTATCAATAATAGTTCCAACAACCGTGCGTCGCGTACATCGCCAATATTAGCATCATATTGTATCATT